>CM040122.1:458101867-458470761 GCA_022559845.1 Amorphophallus konjac | reverse complement strand
GAAGATGAGGAGGATGGTGTAGAATGTACAGGAGAAGACCCCTCAGAGGAGGGGTAGAAAAGGTCGCTCATCGGACCTTGGACGGGTGGTCCGCAAGGCGGTACGCACCCGTGGGAGATGTAGGAGGTTTCCTCAACGAAGATGTGTTGTTGGAGAGTTTGAAAATTGACGTTTTTTTTTCGTTTTCATTTTTAATGACAAAACAGTGAAAAGAGATTGGAGGAGAGAGGAAAGTGGTTATGGCTAGAGGATTGTGGGGCTCGTAGAGCAGATCATGGTTGAAGACCTGGCGCGGGTTGAAAAGCCCGCGTAGGTATGTACGCAAAGAAGGGGACCTGGGAAGATCATCAGACAATTGTCTGGCCCAGGAAGAAGATATCAGCAAAGGCTGAGACGAGTGGATGGAGAGGATGGCGGCTAATGAGCCGTCGATGGCAATGTTGAGGACGGATGAAGATCCATCGATGACAGAGTCCTTCTGGCGAGGACGAGGATAGTTTGGAACCTTGGCAAGAGTGGTAATATTCTCTGGTATTTCGGAGATCAATGGTGGTCCTTCAAGCTGTGGAGATGAGAACATCCTTTCCAGTGCAACGGAAATGTTCCATATGTCGAACCATTTGTCCCACTCGCATTCCGGATCTTTGATCTTGCCTCTTTTGGTGATCCTCGGACATTTTTCAGCCAAATATACAGCATGTGATCCTCCATATGTTTCTCGTGGGTGATCTCCCATCTGAACAACGGGCCCTCTGTTGAAGTGGTTTGATAGAGTCCACGTGAGGGGCTTCCAATCTGCCTTGAACGGTCCTTTGAAGCCTAGGCCAAACCTACGGTTCGGCCTAATTTCTTTTGGCGGCTTGAGCATACCCTGTAACTGTGCGCCTAGACCTTTTCCCTGTTGATAGCCGATGTTCCTCATAATCTCCCAACCTTTGGAGTGAAAAGGGAGACAGGATGTTGCGGTTGCCCTGACCGGCTCCTTTGGTGCTAGTGGAACATGAGATGGATCACGTACGTCCAGCAGTGACAATATGGGCCGATGAGACGGCCAAACAGAAGGCAGAGAGGTGTTGATAGCATCCACTGTGTGAAGGACAGGTGTACTGACCACTTTAATAATTCTCCCATTGTAAGGAAACTTCAGGCACTGATGGTTGGTGGATGGCACAGCGTCCATGGCTTCGATGTAAGGGCGACCCAGTATAGCCTTAAATGTGGGGTCCATGTCGAGGACATGGAATTCCGTGGAGATTGCCATGGGGCCTAGTTCTGCCTTCAGAATAATCATCCCCTGCGGCGGCCTTTTGCTATTGTCATAAGCCGTGACCGTGATCGAGGAAGGTCTTATTTGTTCCTCGTTGACCCCACACAACTGAAGAGTGCTCATGGAGATCACATTTATGGATGCACCCGTGTCCACAAGACACGGGTTTATGGATACCCCATTAATTTTTATTGAAATGCACAATGCATATTTCCGAGATTCCTTGGGAGCGAGCTCGTAGTTGTGAAACATGATGACTGGTTGTGTGTCTGTTGGGGTTAGGACGGTCGAAATCTTCTCCACGGGGAGGTCTTCATTAACCATGACCTTTTGAAGATATTCCATCAAGGCCGCCTGGTGTGATGTGGATCTTTGAAGTAGCTCTAGGATGGAGATCCGGGCAGGCGTCTTGTCCAAGTGTTTCAGTAGATCATACTGTGTTCCAGGGATAGCTCTTTCTGGTTGTTCTGCATCATCCTTCTCTGGCTGAGATTGCTCGGGATTCTGACTGTTGTGGGGGAAAACCCTGTGGAAAATCCTTCCACTCCGGAGCACCATTGCCTGCGGCTTTTGTACCTCTGTGGGGGTAGCAGTGGGTTTTAACAGGGGTTTGAGGGGTAGTAGTGGAGGAATGGTTGATGAAGCAGGGGTGATGACGGGAGCAGGGATTCTGATGAGGGGTTTGTTAGGTGGAGGCATGGCGGAGGTAGAGGGGATATCGCGCGGATTATGAAGGATAAGGGGTTTGGAAGGTGGAGGTGGAGGTAAGGTTTGAAACGGGTAAAGGTTTTGAGGCGGATGGTGGGTGATGAGTGGTTTTGAAGGCATTAGTGGTGATGTGGTGGAGAAAGACGGGGTTATGTATGGTGGACGGATGATAAGGGGTTTAGAAGGCGTAGGGGTAAATGTGGTAGAGGTGGATGGTAAAGTGGGGGAGTGGGAGAAGGTGAGAGGGTGTGAAGGCGTAGTAGAAAGTGTCGGTTGATAGGAGGTCGGGGTGCGGATGAGAGGGCGTAATGGTAGTGGAAATGGTGAAGGCGATACCGATGCGGGTTGATGAGAGAGAGGTGCTACCCGGGCAAGGTGAGGGGGTTGCATGACGATAGGGTTGGAGGTATAGAGAATGGAGGTACTTTCCTGGTGCCACACCTGCTCTCTCCCGACTTCCGGGAAGGAGGAGATGGGGTTAACCTGATGATTGGGCTGTTGGTGCTCCGGTAGTGGATTCTGGATTATGCCCATGTCGGGCTGTTGTTGGGGGGGCTGCTGAGGCTGCTGTTGTTGTTGTGGTTGCTGCTGCTGCTGCTGTTGTAACTGCTGCTGTGGCCTCTGAGGAGGTCTCCTAGCCTTGAGAGCCACGACGTACCGTCTCATCTCATCCCAATCTATTTGATGTTCATCATTCATATCATGGATGTAATCTTTGAAATGGAAGCAGTAATCCACTGTGTGTCCCGGCTGCCTGTGGTAGACGCAGTATTTGGAGGTATCAACATTGGGGGGCCAGGCGGGCCTTTCTCTGGGTAGGGCGAGTTGGTTTGATGCCATGAGGGCATTAAAAATATCTGCTAAGGTTTCTGGCAATGGTGGATAGTAGGCTCTCTTAGGACCGAGCGGCCTCCTTTGTTGCTGTTGGGGACCATAGTTCCCCGGGGGTGGAACTTGGTTGTACTGAAGCGGTGGTTGTTGTTGTTGAGGTTGTGGTTGTTGTTGCTGGGGTTGGCGTAATGGAGGCATATTATCCTGGGGTGGATTATTTTGGGGTGGAGGACGGAGAGGGAAAGGACCTGATTGAAGGGGTAGTCGGGGCATTTGTTGAGGCCTTGGGTTGACTGCATAGTTGGCATTGTTGACCGCACTGACTTACTCATTTGTCACGACCCCTTCTGTGGCTCCGCCCGGGACACCAGCGCCTGTCTTTCTGACCACTTTGGGCTTCGGCGACTCAAACATGTTCATGATGGGGGAGTCTTTTAGCTGGGTTTGGATGTATCGGACCCTTTCATAGAGTTCCTCCATTGTAGTAAGTTTATTCATGGCGAGGACGTGTCTGAACTGCGGGGTTGCATTAGACACAATCATCTTCACTTGTTCGGGCTCGGAGAGGGTATCCCTTATTCTTTCCGCCAGAGACCTCCATCTATCAGCATATCGGACAAAATTCTCGTCGGGTTTCATCTTTTCGGCCACTAGGTCGGTAATGGAGATTGAGGGACCGACCCTATCCCTATATTTCTGCAAGAACCTTCTCTGCACTATTTCAAAATTCTCGGCCTCGCGGGGCTCCAGAGAATAGAACCACTCAAGCGCGGGACCATCCAATGATCTCCGAAAGAGGTATGCCAGGGACCTCTGATCGTTTTGCCAATAGGAGGACTCATACATGAAGTCCTTGAGGTGAATGAAGGGGTTGCCGGTACCATTGTATCTGCGGTACGTGGGCATTTCGGAGGGAGGGAGATGAATGACGGGGAGGATTGGCAAAGCAACCTCCGGGGTGGCTTTCACGTCCACCATTCTTCTCAGATTTTGAAACTGCTCGTCCATGCGATTGAACCTATTGAGGAGCGATTGGGCGAGCTCCTCTGGGGGTGAAGGTGGCACTTGCCATTGGGGGAGAAACTGTCTCCCGGAGACTTGAGGGGGAAACCCGGAATGAGAGGGAACTGTCGGACCACCGACAGTTGGCCCTGGCTGAAACGGTGTGTGAGGAACACCGGGAGTTTGAGATTGTGACGGGAATTGGAATGAGGGAGGTTGTTGGCTCGCTTGTCCTTGAAGCGAGGGAGACTGGATGGCTTGCGCCAATGAAAGAGATGGAATGGCCTGCACGGACTCGTGGAGAGGTGCGATAGCCGGAGTTGACTCCTGGGGCGTGGGGGAAACAGATTTCCCCTTTAGAATGGCCTGGAAGGCCCGGAGCTGTTCAGAGGTAAGCTCCGTGTTGGCGAGGACGCCCAGTAAGGAAGTGATATCCTGTGGCGGGGACATGTCCCCGGCAATAACCTGCACCTCCTGCGAGGGGTCATGAGAAGGACCCGAGTCCATAGCATAGACTCGCGGGTCGGCTGTCAAACCACGGCTAGGGTGGTTCTCCTCGGAAGACTCGTGAGACATGCTCACAGTTCTCCCAGAACGCAAAAACATACACTAGCAAGTAGGTAGCAGAGATTATCAAACAAGTGGATGCCTTTACGCCCCTTTTTTTTTGTTTTGATTTTGATGATTTTTTTGTGTGTTTTTAGCGAGATCCGAAGTTCACACAAGATAGGGACCCTTGTTTATTTTTGTTTCACCGCCGTGTCAGCTAGGGTCTCTCGTCTCACCACGAATGAAATGACTAACTTCGGGGAACTTCAATGGTACAACCAGCCCAGTGAATGAAGAGGAGATTCTTCGATGTCGGGGACTTACGGAGGTCCCAGTGTAGGAGATTCTAGTCCGTTGAGAGGAATTCCCAAACGGAGAGTCCTTCCTTCACCGGGAAAGGGTGATCCTCAAAAAAAATGAAAAAAAGGATAGAAAAGAGGAATGGATGTATGCAATGGAATGCTGACAGATATATGGAGTGGGAAAACAACAGAAATAACAAACATGTAATAAACAAAGAACCAATCAGAACTGACGGTGCTGCCGTGAGCACAACGGGGGCGCGCGTGGGCGCCAAGGTGGAGAGGCACGGGTGGTGCCGAACTTGCAAGGGTGGCCGGGAGGAAGCAGTAGACGTCCCACCGTGATCGCCAATCTGTGAGCGACGTCACGTGGTTCGGAGTTCGATGGTGCGGGGAAGAGGATGCGGAGAGCGCGCGGGCTCTTCTTTTTGTTTGTTTTGCTATTTGCGGCAACACAGAGATGAGAGAAGAGAGAGAAGGGGCCACCACGGGAGATTGCTCTGGCGGGGCGAGCGGGACAAGTATAATATAGCAAGATATGGGGTTCAAACGGCCATAGCGGGAAGTGACTCGCCGCGACCTCGGGGGGACGGGAATGGTGCAGAAATTAAATAACAAAAATTGAAACGGCCATTGGGGAAGTGACTCGCCGCGGCCTCGAGAATATGAGCAGAATATAGCAGAATATAAAAGAGAATATAAGAACAGAGATTTAAACGGCCATTGGGGAAGTGACTCGCCGCGGCCTCGAGAATATGAGCAGAATATAACAGAATATAGAGAGAGTATAAGAGACTCGCCGCGGCCTCGAGAATATGAGCAGAATATAACAGAATATAGAGAGAGTATAAGAACGGAAATTTAAACGGCCATTGGGGAAGTGACTCGCCGCGGCCTCGAGAATATGAACAGAATATAGAGAGAGTATAAGAACGGAAATTTAAACGGTCATTGGGGAAGTGACTCGCCGCGGCCTCGAGAATATGAGCAGAATATAACAGAATATAGAGAGAGTATAAGAACGGAAATTTAAACGGCCATTGGGGAAGTGACTCGCCGCGGCCTCGATGGTATGAGCAGAATATAACAGGATATAAAGAGAATGTAAGAACGAAAATTTAAACGGCCATTGGGGAAGTGACTCGCCGCGGCCTCGATGATATGAGCAGAATATAACAGGATATAAAGAGAATATGAGAACAGAAATTTAAACGGCCATTGGGGAAGTGACTCGCCGCGGCCTCGATGATATAAACGAAATATAACAGGATATAAAGAGAATATGAGAACAGAAATTTAAACGGCCATTGGGGAAGTGACTCGCCGCGGCCTCGATGAAAAGATGTGTTCGCCAGGGGCCGAAAGACCCCAAAATAAGAAAGTGATCGCGCCTACCTCAAGAGCGGGAGATGGCGGGTTGCTTCTTCCTCTCCTTCCGGCCGGCCGACGGAGAGGGCTTTCCTCGGCTACCCTTGCAAAACAACGACAAACAAATGACAAGTGGCTTAGAAAGATGAATGTGTAGTATTCATATCCTTGCAATAAAAATGACGAAATAACGGGAAGACACACACCTGGTTGGTGTTATCTTTTAAACCCCTCTCGGACTCGAGTAGGAGGAAAATGAGATGATGGATGCGAGATGATGAATGCAAAGAACTACGAAGAAAAGGAAAGAGTTGGCTTATTGGATGTGCCGGTGGTGAAATTCGGCGGAGCTCCGGCAGCGTGGGGACGACGTAGAAGCGCGGTGGATGAAGACGACCTTCCTCTCGCGAGCGTGGGCACCCGAGAAGCCGGCAGAACCTCCACCTACAAAAGACCCCACGGGTTAGAAAAATGACTCCGTAGCCTCTGGGCTCCGGCAGCCTATCGGATCACTGCTTAGCTCCTCCAGAACTGAGGGGGTGGGCCTCTATTTATAGAGCTCCGGAAGGTGGAGGCGTCCAGGACCCTGGACACCTCCATCAGGGCCGAAATAATATTTTATTCTATTTTTATTGATTTTTTTTGGAATACTTTTGTGGAGGCGTCCAGGGTCCCGGACGCTTCAAGCAGGTCCACCGAAAGCCGACGGCGGCCGCACGCGGTTTGACGCAACGCGTGGTTTTGTGAGCGGCGCCTCGTGATTCAGAAATGGGCGCGTCCAGCTGACCGGACGTCTCTATATTTGGCTTTTTTCACACACGACAAACCGTCGTTCGGTGGCCGGCGCCCGTGAGGGAGTTGATGGAGGCGTCCAGAGGTCAGGACGCCTCTAAAAATATGTTATTTTATTGGTTTTCTTGTCGTTTTATGATAGGGCTGGCATTTTTAATTTTTTATTTGTTTTTTATAGAGGCGTCCAGAGGCCTGGACGCCTCTATTAATATATATATATATTTATTTATTATTTTTTTTGTTTTTGTATGCCAACTGGCATTTTATACTTTTTTTTATATTTTGTTTTTATGGAGGCGTCCAGGGGCCTGGACGCCTCCATTAATTATTTTTATTTTTATTTATTTTTATTATTTTTTCTATGCCAACTGGCATTTTACACATTTTTTATTTTTGTTTTTTATGGAGGCGTCCAGGGGCCTGGACGCCTCCATTAATATATATATATTTAATTTTGGGCCCTGAGAAAATAATAAAATAAATTAAAATTATGGGGGCGTCCAGGGGCCTGGACGCCCCCATTAAGACCCACCCGGGTCCTCGGATTAGGCGTCGGCAGCCGCCCGGTAGACACCCTTCTTGGTTCCGGAACCTTTTGATGCGTCTGACTGGTGTTGATGCCGTCCGAATGCCGAAAAGGGCGGAAGAAGACTCAAGAAAAGGAAGTACTCAAGTGATTCGAAATGCGTAAGCCGTCGCGGGGCGTCGTATAGTAATATGAGACTTCCTCAGGAGACGTCAGGAATGGCGTGTCTACAATAACCTCGGGAGGGATTTCGGGGAGTTCATCCTCGGACCAAGCGAACACCTCCTGGTTGGCCGTGAGGAAGCTTGCGTATGCCTGCTTATCGTGCTCGGCTAGGGTAGCGCCGATCTTCAGTGTTCTACTTGGGTCGTCCCCAATTTGGATGAGGTATAAGTCCTCGACCGACGTGCTCATGCTGGGACCTGGGTCTTCGGTCCTCGCCTTCTTCTCTGGTGGCATTTCTTCGGGACGTTGATCACGGGTGGAGATAAGGTAGCACCTTCTGGATTCCCTCTGATCACCTCGGACTTCCCCTACCCCTCGGGGGGTGGGGAACTTAAGCTTCTGGTGGTAGGAAGAAGGGACGCCTCGAAGCGTGCCGAGGATCCCTCGGCCGATGATAGCATTATACCCTGTCATCGCACGAACCACGGTAAAGTCGACGAGGAAGGTTACCTCTTTCGGCACAGTTCTGAACGTGATCAGGAGTGAGATACGCCCTTCCGGGCGGATAGTCGTGCCGGAGAACCCATACAGTGGTGTATGCAATGGCGCGAGTCGTGACATATCCACACCCATGAGTATACGACAGTCGTGCGCAATAACGTCGGGTCCGCTTCCATTATCTACCAGAATGCGATGCACAGTACATTGGTTGATGGTGGCCGAAACCACCAGTGCATCAGAATGGGGCATGGTGACGCCTTCCAAGTCATCCTTGTAGAAAATAATGGGGTCTCCTAGATGACCCAAGGGGTGGAGCTCCCGTGGGGTGCCGTCGCCTTGGTCTGCCGTGTTGATGGCCATTGCGTACCGTCGCCTTCTGCTCGCACTATCACCCCCCGCGGCGGGCCCCCCAGAGATCATCATGATCTCCTTTCCGTTGGGCCGGTTGTCAATCGGGGGAGGTGTCTTGTGTCGCCTTTCGGCGGCTTTGGCGAGGAACTTGTCGAGGAGTCCTCTGCGGACGAGGTCCTCGATGGCATCTCTCAGGTTGATGCAGTCGGCGGTGTCGTGACCGTGGTCTCGATGGTAGTGACAATACTTCTTCTTGTTCCTCGAATTCGGATTCGACTTCATCTGCGGGGGCCACTTGAGGAATGGCTCCTCGCGGATCTCCATCAAGATCTGATCGGGTGGGGCCTTCAGAGGCGTATAGTGGCGGTAGTCACCCCTTTCCTTCTCGGAGCGGTCACGGCGGTCCCCATCGCGTCGCTCCCGTTTACTCCGACTCTCTCGTGGTGGGTCGGCGACTCTCTTTCGGTTGGGCTGGTCAGTCCCGGCCGCACGGTGCAAGGCCGCGGTGTTCTCCTCGCAGTGCGCGTGCTTCTGGGCTAGCGTGAGGAGGTCTGGAAAAGTCGTCGCGGCTTCGACCCCGAGCGTGCGCCGGAGGATGTGGTCCCACGTCCCCTGGGTAAGTGCCGTGGTGGCGATGCCGACGTCGAGGTGGGGAATGCGGAGCCCCTTCACGCGGAAGCGGTAGACGAAGTCCCACAACGTCTCTTCTTTCTCCTGCCTGAGAGCGAGCAGGGTCACATCGGACATGGCTACCTTTCGGCAGCCCGCAAAGTTCTCCTTGAACAACTTTTTGAGCTGTTGGAAGGAGGAGATAGTCCCGGCCGGCAGGGACTAGAACCATGCTCGGGCGTTCTCGCGGAGGGTCGTGACGAACGCCAAGCACTTTACGGTATCCGAGGCCCGGTGAAACACCAAGTGGGACTCGAAGCCGTGCAGGTAGTCGACCGGGTCGTGCCGTCGTAGGAGGCGAATGACGACAGCTGGAGCTTTGGCGGGATGGGGGCTTCCATGATCTCCCTAGAGAAGGGAGCGTGGAAGTCTAGGTCATCGTCGATGAGGCCGCGATTCTTGGCGGCCAGGAGGACGTCATCCAGGTATTGGACCTTGTCCTCTATCTCGTCGAACCGTTGGAGCCGGCGGTCCATATCTGGGTTGGAATGGAGTGGGCTGTGTACGTTTAGTGCAGGCACACTACGTGACCGTCAGGTCCTTGTGACGGAGGCATGGGATGCCTTCCGTACTTGCCTGAGGTTTTCTCCTGTCCGGCCTCTTTCGTCCTCCTGTCGTTCGGGTGGGGCGTATTGGGGCCTCACCCTCTGGTCCCGAAGTTCTCGGTAGAATTCTGCCAAGGCCCAGACCTCTTGGCGGAGCTCATCTAGGTCACCTGGGGTGACCTCTCGTCGGGGGTGAGCAGAAGAAGATTCCTGCGACTCTCGACGAGAGTTGGGTCCCTGGTGGGAACCCCGCCCCCAGTTGCTGGCATTGCGGAGGCTTCCACGGGACGCCATAGCCTTTTGCTCGGATTCCCACATACGACGCCAAGAAGTGTAGCGGCAGGAAAATGGTTCCTAGGCCACGTACCACATTCTCTATTTATTTGTTGTGGAAGTCGTCTCGCACCCGCGGAGGCCTGCAAACATCAAGAAACCAAAGAGGCGTCAGTAGGAGTCCCGAGTGTTACCACAGGGGACAACCCTCTGATGCTTAAGTCAGCAAGGGATCAATGAGCAACAGAGAAGAGCGAAGTGAGAGAGAAGTAGAGCCCGTAGTAACTGATCCGAGAGACGTGTAGGTCTTCTGCACGCGTGCTCGCCGCTCCCAGTGGGTATTCGGAGAGTGCTCGCTGGGTGGTAAGGCCGTGCAGGAGGAGGTTTCTCTCTAGGCATAGTGGGTAGCATCTCTGTCGTTGTAGTAGGTCTGGTTGCTCTATTCTCAGTAGGAAGCTCTTATGGCAGGAGTATCCATCATCTCTTCTCCTCTGTCGATGTCCCTGTTATACGGGTTGTGCTGGAGCGAGGGGCCTCATCCCTTGAGAGGGAAGGGTCCACCTAGTGGAGTAACGTTGCCCCGTTACATTGGCGGGAGTTTTGTTGGGTTCGATGCAGTATTCAGAGGGGGGGTGAATGAATATAACCCTTTAAAAACTTTCACCCAATTTAAAACTAGAATACTAACAAGACTTTCACTCAATATAAAATTTCGCCCAAACTAGAACTATGATGCTAACTAGACAGATTTACCAAATCTGAAAGCTAATCAACTATTCAGTTCTACCAGTTAGCAAACACATGGAGTGCCCCTATGCATTCATCTAGCGGAAGCACAAATGAACAAATCAAACCACAATGCACAAGGGGTTTTTAGGTGGTTCGGTCCTTCAGACCTACATCCACCCCACACTCAAACCGAGTGTGGCTTCCACTAGCTCACGCTAGAAACAGCAGACTCAGTCTGCAACAAACGCTGCCAAACAGCTTGACCAGGGGAACAACCTCCCCTCTTCCTCCCAACCGGAGGGAACCACTAGTGACACCAGTCACTAGCAAACCAGAGACACAAGGTCTCTCTTCCTCCAGACCGGAGGGAATCAACAAGTAGCACCCAGCTGCTTGCAACCGGAGATAGCAATCTCCCTTCTCCTGAACAAACAGGAGGAACCCACAAGTGACTCCAGCCACTTGGAAACCAGAGACACACGGTCTCTCTTCCTCCACACACGGAGGGAACCACCGGACTTGCTACTCACAAGCCCAGAGGCGGAGGAACAAGCTTCCCTTCCTCCAACCCGGAGGGGAACCTAGAGACCCAAGTCTCTCTTCCTCTGAACCCCAGAGGGAAGCACAACCGGAGATAAATCTCCCTTCCTCCAACCCGGAGGGAAACAACCGATGACACCCTGTCAAAGGCAACCAGAGACGCAAGTCTCTCTTCCTCCACACGGGAGGGTACCAACCACAAGTAGCACCCAGCTACTTGCAAACCGAAGACACAAAGTCTCCCTTCTCCTGAACCCACAGGAGGAACCCCGACCTCTCTACAGAGGATCGGAAATACTGTAAATGGATAAAAACAAAAACGAAACCAGCAACAGAAGGCTGAAAAGATAAAAACAAATGTGGCTCTCGCAGGAGCTGGCTGGCCTGGATTTGATCCACGGTACAGCAGGAACAGATCTTCTGTTGAAGCTTCTATCACTCTAGCTCTCTCTTCTTCTCTATTCTTCTTCCTCTTCCTTTCTTCACACTCTGCTATCTCGATCTCTTACTCAATCTCTCTTTCTTTCTCTTTCTCTTTCTCACTCTCTTTCCCTTCTTCTTTTCTTTTTCTTCTTTTTCTGTCTGGATCGTGGCTCTCTGTATTGAGTTTTCTTCTCGCCAACTCGATCACGCTCCATCTGTGGACGAAGGCTCCTATATATAGCAGCAGCAGTAGGTGGATAGGGCACAAAATGAGTGTGCCTCCCACGTTTCCTGCCCTAATATTTCGGACCACGTGGAGGCTCCTCTGCATCTTGGATCACGTGCCAGATGCAGCCTTGTATCACGTACTGCTTCACGATTAGAGCACCTGTAAAACAGAGTATCGGATAAGTAATCAATTTAAGGAACACCTCTGTATAGATTATCAGAAGAACAGTACTTTAGAAGAAACTTGAACGAGGTTAAAACGAAACAACACGAAGTGACAAATGGCAACGACACGGAGACAACACGAGGACACAATAGAGAAAACGACACGAAGTCAGTAAAGACTCGATGTACAACAGTAAGTAACACGAAGTAAAACCATACAGACATAAACGATAACACGAGAACAACACGGGGTGACAGCAGAAACCGACACGAAGTGTTTGCAAACAAAGTAAGACACAAGGTCTACGTAAAGCAACACGAAGTGTGGTTAAAGCGAGAACGACACGAAGTGAAGTTATAAAACAACACGAGGTAAAAAGAAGAATGACACGAGATACATGGAGACAAAACAGAAACCAACACGAAGTGTGGTTTCAACACAAGAAAGACACAAGGTCTAGGAAGAACAAAAACGACACGAAGACACAAAACGGAAAACGACACGAGGTGTAACAAACACGACACGAAGTTATGAAAACAACACGGAGACGAAGTCTGAAAAAATGACACGGGGTGAAGACAACACGAAGACGAAACACAGGTTTCGACACGGAGTGAAAACGACACAAAGACAAAAACAACACTTAAGACGAAGTTGACACGGAGTGAAAACGACACGAAGACAAAAACAACACTTAAGACGAAGTTGACACGGAGTGAAAACGACACGAAGTCTGGGAGACACGACACAAAGTCACAAGAACGACAGTAACCAACACGAAGTGTGGTTACGAAACATGAACGACACGAAGTGTGGAAACATGACACGAAAACGACACGTAGACATAGAGACAACAGTAACCGACACGGGGTGAGGTTACTAAAGCGACAATGACACGTGGTGTGGAAAACAAAGAATCGACACGAAGTGTGGTCAAGGCGAGAAAGACACTAAGTCAAAAACGAAAGACCAACACTCAGACAGAAACATAAAAACAACACAGAGACGTAGACACTAAAACAACACGAAGATGAAGACAAGGGAAACGACACGAAGTCTAACCTCATACAAGCTTTCCTGTCACGCAAGGAAATCAACACGAAGTGTTGTATGCTCATACAACACGAGATCTTTTCGTGTTAGTGAGGGGAAACAACACGAAAACTCAAGTACAGAAACAGCACGAAGATGATGTACAATCTGATGTACAGACATGAAGAACAGTCCAAGGTATAGACTTGCACGAGTAAGCTACAGTGCCAAAGTATAGACTTCACGCTGTACAGACTATATGACCAGTGCATGATTGTACTTGACAATGTAAACACTTAGCATATGCAGACCAATGTACAGACTTTGGCGAAGCAAAAGGCTGTATAGACTTGGGGACCCAAAGCCATTGTATAGACTTTGTCTAAGACAAGGCATGAACTGACGTTGTATATGCTTAGCCAATGCAAACCAGTCCGATGTATAGACTTTAAGGAAATGCATGCTACAGTGCAATGTCTAGACTTGCGATGTGTTCGCCAAATGCACACTACAGTCCAATGTCTAGACTATGCACATAACATAAGTCTAACATAAACAATATATCAGTTGTACTAGTCACAGTCATGATGCAATCATCAAGGCACAATGTCATGAAAACACTATATCATTGCTATCATCAAAATACAATATCAATCATCAAAACCACAGCAAGTCATCTTTATGCATCAGTTTAACATGTAACAAGACTGAACATCAATTATGTTAATCTAAACTGAGCAGCAAGATGACTGAACATTTGATTAACTCACATCAACAACCAAGCATCAAAACCATCATTAAAACCATCATCAAAACCAAAACCACATGCATGGGCACAACAATCTCCCCCTTTTTGACGATGGCAACACTTTCAATACATTGAGTCATTCTGATGATGTGAGGCATTCTGAGGTAATCTGAAGACTCAAATTATTCTCCCCCTTTGACTTCATCAAAAAGAAAAATAATTTGAGAAATTATAGCATGTATAAAAGTTCAGTCAATTTCTCCCCCTAAATAAAAGCTCCCCCTTTGAGAAGGAATATGAACAGATAACACAGGTAGAAAAGGTAGGAGGATCACTTGATAACAGCTGAATCATAGGTTCAGAAAGGAAGCATGATTATAACCAACTGTTTAGAGTATAAGAATCACCACTCATACAATTTTCAAAAATTCAGGTTTAATCAGTGATAAATCTAGAGTAAAACACCTGACCCCTGAGAAAGAGTTTTAGATTCCATTTATAGCAATGAATCTAGAGCACATGGTATTAATAGATAAGTCTGAAATAATACCCTTTTGTGTTTAAACAAGGAAATTCGAGAGAGGCAACTTGAATATGTATTGATAAAAAACAATTTTCACTCATTGACTTTTGATTTTTCGAAGGGTTACAACAGTTTGATTTTTATTTTTTTTTTAATTTCTAAAAACTGAACTAAGTGAATAGACCTATGGCATTTATGCTGTTGACATTAGGTGTACACCTTGATAAGAGGCAGGTACCCCCAGTTATTAGGCATAAACTACATGATCTACTTCAGATCAAGACCCACAAGGAATAGTCTTCACTTTTGACATTAAGGGTACACCTTGATTAGAGGCCAGTACCCTCAGTTACTTGGTGAGGACTCCCCTTATAGATTTGACCCTATGAACAGAGATAGTCTAAGGCACTTCATGACATGTGAGATCTCCTGTCTTTTTGGAGGAGTTCACAGTTTCTCAGTGCAATCAGCCATTGCTTCTGTCACTATGTTCAGTTCTTAACATTAATGATCTTGTTTACTGCTGCCCTTAATTCTTTTAGAGTGATTGATTGAAAAACATTACACACTCTTGTTCACCTGTTCTAGACATTTCCAGATTAACACATTTAGGCATTAAAAAAAACTTTTTCTATTTTAGCCATGAGACAAAGATTAAGAGCTATAAAAGTTTTCTTTTATCTCAATTTCTGAAGTGCAGACACTTAACTCTCCAAATTATAAAGGTTAAACCTTTAGTTCTTTTCAATTTGTAAGAGTGATTCTTATTAGTGAACAATTGCAATAATCATCATTCAATGTACTAAACCAGATGCAAAGCTGTTGTTTAGTGAAAATGATGAGGAAAAGATAGCAAGTGGCAATATGATTCAATGAGCAACCGATGTCAAAGAATATGAATCATTTGAATGAGAACACTGGGAAGTGAAAAGGATTCAATGAATTGAATAGAACTCTCAGCTCCCCCTGACATCATGATGCAAGAGATATGCTATGCATTAGACTGTTCTACATGCAGACTAGACCCATGGTACTAGGCGGAGGACCTGGTCTCAAAGACCATCTCACACATGGTAGGAACCTCCGGGCAGATTTCCCTGCCTTTTAGTAACATACCATTTGATATACCAGGGTTAACAAGGACAATGCAACATAAATCAGTCCTTCATGCATTGAACGGCATTATTAACACATGCAATGACAGTGTACACTAAATGAACCATTCACACTTAGTCCAAGTATGCATTCAAATACAAGCATGCAATGCGTTGACACAAAGCATATGTAGTGCATCAACTGAATATGCTTAGCGAAGCATTCAATTTCAGTTCAACATATAGTAAGAGAAGAGCATCAGATATATGCAAAAATGAATTCAATAGCTGAGTCTGGAATACAGACTGATCAGCTAGACATGGAGAGATCATCAACAATCAATCAAGCAAATCAACATGAAGCACACATTTTTCATGCTCACAGTTTCAGATAATGGAATTTAAAACACATTTCAGAACTGACCTGAAAAGTTCAATCATGGGGTTTTCATTCTTGAGCGCCTTGGTTAACCCCCTTTTATTTCTCCCTCCAAGGCACACCTGCAAGATATTTGATCATCTTGATCCTGCAGGGACCCAAGTAGCTTTGGGTCCTGCGTTAGCCCTAACAGGTTTTCTAAACATTTTCATAGCAACATTATCATCAAATTTCATCAGTGAACAGTCATCCATAGAATGTCCAAATTTTCCACAGTATCTACATGAACTGGCTGGTTTTTGGTTCTTATGATGCACATTAGCAGCAGGGTGATGTTTATAAACATGTTCATAAGATTTTCTGTTATATGCATGAGCAGTTTGATGCTTGTTCTTAACCATCCAACATTCAGCAGATTTATGGCCTGGCTTCCCACAGTTATAGCATGAAATTTTCACAAAAGGTTTTGCAGGGATTTTGACAAAATGGGGTTTAGCATAGTTCTTTTGAACATACCAACAGTCCTTGACTGTATGCCCATTTTTCCCACAGTGGGAGCATGCAAAAGAATTTCTTCTATGAAAACCATTTTTACCCCAAGTAGATCTAAACCAGCACTCAACAGCCTTGTGCCCAGGCTTATTACAGTTGAAGCACACGATGTGCTGACTAGAATTGTGTTTAGATCCATATGGATCATAAAAGTGCATGGAAGACTTGGCATGTAGTTTATTGTCTTCTTTCATGATAAAACATTCATTCATGAGATGACCATGCTTCCCACAATAATAACATGAGGCATCAGGCTTCCTAGCAACATGGTTTCTATCAAAAGAATTTCTAGAATGTAAAGTTCCACTAGCATGCTCATCCTTTAACATCAATCCACAGTCCTCCATTATGTGACCTCCTTTCCCACAATAATAACATGACCCCTTTGTAATATGAGTGTATGTGAGATCATGTGAATTGTGTGTAGCCCTTTTTATAGCAACAGGAGTGCCTTTTTCCTTTTTTTGTGAGTTTTCACCCTTTTTCTGTTTTGGAGTTTGTTCCACAGTTTTGGGTTTCACAGTTGATTTTTGTGCAGTGAATTTGAAGACAGAAGGAGCAGAGGTTATGTTCTGATTGGTGGCTTTGACAAAAACCGTAGATGTTTCATTCCCATTACTCCTTTTATTTGTCGGACTATAGCCCAGTCCCTTTCTCTCAAAGTTATCACTCTTTCCAAGAAGCTTATTCAGATTGTCCTTACCTTTGACAAATTTTGATAGAGAATTTTTCACGTCTTTAATTTCAAAATTCAAATCAGCAATTTTAGCTTCATATTTGGACAGATCTGTTTCACAGGAAATGACTTGTTGATGCAAGGCATCATTCAGACTCTTGAGTTTTTCAACTTCCTGTTTTAATTCTATTTCCTTGTCAGTTTTAGATAAGGACTTGTAAAGATCATCAACTTCTTGTTGAAGGGATGTGATAGTAAGCTCATATCCAGCTATTTTCTGTTCACTGCAACTGACATTTCCATTTAACATTAAGTTGATGGTTTTTAGACTCTCAATTTCTTGTTCAGCATTCATCAACCTATCAGAATTATCCACACTCACACACTTGCCTTTTTCCATTGTCATTAGCCTATCTGTCAACTGTATGTTTAGGTGTTTCAACTCATTGATTTCCTCTTTCAGTTTACTGTTCTGCTCTAGGATTTCATCATCAAACACCCATTTATCTGTTGAAGACTGACATTCATAAAACATTTCTCTTAGTTCTTCAGATTGAAGTTTGTCAAGATTTTTCTGAATCTCTGAATTCATTGTTCTTTCAGCCTCCAATTTCTCAGAGATTAAACCATTTTCTTTTTCAAGGTTTATTGATTTATGTTCAAATTCTTTGGATTAGTTTTTGAGCTTTTCATTTTCAGATTTCAATTCTTTCAATTCAGAATTGATACACTCTAAATCTCTCACCAACCTTTCATTTTGAACAACGTCATTGTTATGAGTCTGATCAACGAAGCTAAGCCTTTCCTTTAATTCAGGAATTTCACAAACAAGCTTTTGACTCTCCTTTTTGTGTAGACCAATTTGTTTCATAAGAGTTTGTTTTTTAGATTTCAAATGATCTAGATCTGTAGTAATAGAGTCAAAGTCTTGTAGTTGTCTTCTTAAAATTTCATTTTCAGTTTTCAGAGTTTCAAGATTTTCACCTCCTAGATTTTCCAGCTTCTTTTTCAGACTTTTATATTTCTTTCCTAGTTTCTTACGGGATCTTAACAGATTTGCATAGGCATCTTCCCAATCGTCTAATGAAAAATTCTCGAAAGGGTTTACCTCCTCATCATCACGTTCTTCGGATTCATCTTGATCACTACCATGGTTGCTCTCGTCAGCCATCAGACAGTTGTCGACATTTCCCTTCTGAGCAAGCTTCAGCTCATCCATAATGTCCTTGGCGGACCTGCAATCATGAATACAAGACCATAAGGCTCTGTCAATAGCAGCTCTCATCAGGTTAAAGGCCTTCTGATTTTCTTCATATTTTGACTTGTGACTTTTAGTCCATTTGGACTTTTCCTTTGGCAATATGTGGGGACCTTGTGAAATTAACTTCCACAGATCCGGATTAATCATTTTCACATAATTGTGAAGACTGCTAATCCATGAGTTAAAGTTAGAGCCATTGAAAATCGGTGGAGAACCCATTGAATGAATCGGCACCTAGATTAATGCAGCAAAGGGTAGAAACAGAAATGCACGAAGGGACAACAGGATCCTCTGCAGATCGTTGGATCTGATCAACCAGAGAACCGCTCTGATACCAATTGTTGGGTTCGATGCAGTATTAAGAGGGGGGGTGAATGAATATAACCCTTTAAAAACTTTCACCCAATTTAAAACTAGAATACTAACAAGACTTTCACTCAATATAAAATTTCGCCCAAACTAGAACTATGATGCTAACTAGACAGATTTACCAAATCTGAAAGCTAATCAACTATTCAGTTCTACCAGTTAGCAAACACATGGAGTGCCCCTATGCATTCATCTAGCGGAAGCACAAATGAACAAATCAAACCACAATGCACAAGGGGTTTTTAGGTGGTTCGGTCCTTCAGACCTACATCCACCCCACACTCAAACCGAGTGTGGCTTCCACTAGCTCACGCTAGAAACAGCAGACTCAGTCTGCAACAAACGCTGCCAAACAGCTTGACCAGGGGAACAACCTCCCCTCTTCCTCCCAACCGGAGGGAACCACTAGTGACACCAGTCACTAGCAAACCAGAGACACAAGGTCTCTCTTCCTCCAGACCGGAGGGAATCAACAAGTAGCACCCAGCTGCTTGCAACCGGAGATAGCAATCTCCCTTCTCCTGAACAAACAGGAGGAACCCACAAGTGACTCCAGCCACTTGGAAACCAGAGACACACGGTCTCTCTTCCTCCACACACGGAGGGAACCACCGGACTTGCTACTCACAAGCCCAGAGGCGGAGGAACAAGCTTCCCTTCCTCCAACCCGGAGGGGAACCTAGAGACCCAAGTCTCTCTTCCTCTGAACCCCAGAGGGAAGCACAACCGGAGATAAATCTCCCTTCCTCCAACCTGGAGGGAAGCAACCGATGACACCCTGTCAAAGGCAACCAGAGACGCAAGTCTCTCTTCCTCCACACGGGAGGGTACCAACCACAAGTAGCACCCAGCTACTTGCAAACCGAAGACACAAAGTCTCCCTTCTCCTGAACCCACAGGAGGAACCCCGACCTCTCTACAGAGGATCGGAAATACTGTAAATGGATAAAAACAAAAACGAAACCAGCAACAGAAGGCTGAAAAGATAAAAACAAATGTGGCTCTCACAGGAGCTGGCTGGCCTGGATTTGATCCACGGTACAGCAGGAACAGATCTTCTGTTGAAGCTTCTATCACTCTAGCTCTCTCTTCTTCTCTATTCTTCTTCCTCTTCCTTTCTTCACACTCTGCTATCTCGATCTCTTACTCAATCTCTCTTTCTTTCTCTTTCTCTTTCTCACTCTCTTTCCCTTCTTCTTTTCTTTTTCTTCTTTTTCTGTCTGGATCGTGGCTCTTTGTATTGAGTTTTCTTCTCGCCAACTCGATCACGCTCCATCTGTGGACGAAGGCTCCTATATATAGCAGCAGCAGTAGGTGGATAGGGCACAAAATGCGTGTGCCTCCCACGTTTCCTGCCCTAATATTTCGGACCACGTGGAGGCTCCTCTGCATCTTGGATCACGTGCCAGATGCAGCCTTGTATCACGTACTGCTTCACGATTAGAGCACCTGTAAAACAGAGTATCGGATAAGTAATCAATTTAAGGAACACCTCTGTATAGATTATCAGAAGAACAGTACTTTAGAAGAAACTTGAACGAGGTTAAAACGAAACAACACGAAGTGACAAATGGCAACGACACGGAGACAACACGAGGACACAATAGAGAAAACGACACGAAGTCAGTAAAGACTCGATGTACAACAGTAAGTAACACGAAGTAAAACCATACAGACATAAACGATAACACGAGAACAACACGGGGTGACAGCAGAAACCGACACGAAGTGTTTGCAAATAAAGTAAGACACAAGGTCTACGTAAAGCAACACGAAGTGTGGTTAAAGCGAGAACGACACGAAGTGAAGTTATAAAACAACACGAGGTAAAAAGAAGAATGACACGAGATACATGGAGACAAAACAGAAACCAACACGAAGTGTGGTTTCAACACAAGAAAGACACAAGGTCTAGGAAGAACAAAAACGACACGAAGACACAAAACGGAAAACGACACGAGGTGTAACAAACACGACACGAAGTTATGAAAACAACACGGAGACGGAGTCTGAAAAAATGACACGGGGTGAAGACAACACGAAGACGAAACACAGGTTTCGACACGGAGTGAAAACGACACAAAGACAAAAACAACACTTAAGACGAAGTTGACACGGAGTGAAAACGACACGAAGACAAAAACAACACTTAAGACGAAGTTGACACGGAGTGAAAACGACACGAAGTCTGGGAGACACGACACAAAGTCACAAGAACGACAGTAACCAACACGAAGTGTGGTTACGAAACATGAACGACACGAAGTGTGGAAACATGACACGAAAACGACACGTAGACATAGAGACAACAGTAACCGACACGGGGTGAGGTTACTAAAGCGACAATGACACGTGGTGTGGAAAACAAAGAATCGACACGAAGTGTGGTCAAGGCGAGAAAGACACTAAGTCAAAAACGAAAGACCAACACTCAGACAGAAACATAAAAACAACACAGAGACGTAGACACTAAAACAACACGAAGATGAAGACAAGGGAAACGACACGAAGTCTAACCTCATACAAGCTTTCCTGTCACGCAAGGAAATCAACACGAAGTGTTGTATGCTCATACAACACGAGATCTTTTCGTGTTAGTGAGGGGAAACAACACGAAAACTCAAGTACAGAAACAGCACGAAGATGATGTACAATCTGATGTACAGACATGAAGAACAGTCCAAGGTATAGACTTGCACGAGTAAGCTACAGTGCCAAAGTATAGACTTCACGCTGTACAGACTATATGACCAGTGCATGATTGTACTTGACAATGTAAACACTTAGCATATGCAGACCAATGTACAGACTTTGGCGAAGCAAAAGGCTGCATAGACTTGGGGACCCAAAGCCATTGTATAGACTTTGTCTAAGACAAGGCATGAACTGACGTTGTATATGCTTAGCCAATGCAAACCAGTCCGATGTATAGACTTTAAGGAAATGCATGCTACAGTGCAATGTCTAGACTTGCGATGTGTTCGCCAAATGCACACTACAGTCCAATGTCTAGACTATGCACATAACATAAGTCTAACATAAACAATATATCAGTTGTACTAGTCACAGTCATGATGCAATCATCAAGGCACAATGTCATGAAAACACTATATCATTGCTATCATCAAAATACAATATCAATCATCAAAACCACAGCAAGTCATCTTTATGCATCAGTTTAACATGTAACAAGACTGAACATCAATTATGTTAATCTAAACTGAGCAGCAAGATGACTGAACATTTGATTAACTCACATCAACAACCAATCATCAAAACCATCATTAAAACCATCATCAAAACCAAAACCACATGCATGGGCACAACAAGTTTCTCGTTGGGGGGCGATAGCCTCGGCGCCGGCCGGTCCCTAGGCGAGTCTTACGGCGCTCATGGGGTGTGTTCGCCCGTTATGGGGTCAAGGCCGACGTCGTGGGGGCAACGGTCGGTCGTCGGAGTGTTCTCCAGCGTGAACTGCGCCTGGGCCATAACTCTTTCGCCTTGTTAAATCCGATGTCCTCTTGGGCTAGGTCTCACCTTAGTGAGCCACACCCGTTTGTCCACCTCTTGAGCGTGCTTATCGAGAGCTCTCTGGCATAGGCCGGTCGTTACTGGGCCGAATGTGGGCCCGACTGAATTTACGCTCCTCACCTGTGTAGGAAGGTAAGTTTATTACCCGTACTATCTCTCATTGGGTTATATATGCAACGTGTGGGTCTCATTTTTTTGTCAATTTTACATGTAGTTTTAATGAGATTTTTAATACTATAAGGGTGACAAATAGTTATTTAAGGGTGAAAATTAACTATCTAAGGGTGACAAATAACTATGCAAGGGTGACAAATAGTCAACTCTTGTCAGTTTTTATATTTTTTTAAGGCGACGAATGAGACTTCCAATACTATTTAAGGGTGAAAAATAACTATTTAAAGGTGAAAAATAATTATCTAAAGGTAACAAATAGTTATTTAATAGTGACAAATACTCAACTTCTATCAGTTTTTGCGTATTCTTGAAGCGACGGATGAGACTTTTAATACTATTTAAACGTGAAAAATAACTATCTGAGGGTGACAAATATCTATGTGAGGGTGACAAATGGTCAACTCCGGTCAATTTTTGCGCATTCCCAATGGGACAAATGAGACTTCCAATGCAATTTAAGGGTGACAAATAACTATCTAAAGGTGAAAAATAACTATGTAAGGGTGACAAATACCTGAATAAGAGTGACAAATAAATAGAAATGTACATAAACATTTAAGAAATATTTAAGAAATTTAATAAGTGAGACTCACGTGCCAATGATATGGACCAATAGTACATTAGACAGGTAACTTTTCTATCCATTCAGAGGATAGTTAGCATATCTCAAAGATATACACCGCAATCGTCAATCCCGTCAATCATTCTCCATCAATATGAATTCAAATGAGTCTAACTTGCTCCAAATCTTGGCCAAGGAGGTGAGCCAATCAAGACTCACTGAGGAGACACCGCCGTCGTTGGCTCTGGGAAGGCGGGGGTGGGGATGCTGGTGATTCACCTCTAGAGGGGTAGTCGCCACCAGGGCCATGGATGGGATCGTGCTGGGGTTGCCGAGACGATGGAATGGGGAGAGGGGAGGGTGAAGGGGGAGGCAAAAGCCATGGCCTCTCAAAGTTCTTTGCAGTGAAGTTCCGACAAAGCGGATGGCCATTTGTCCAAGAGAGAAACGAGAAAGGTGGTCATTTATGTGGTGTGGTAGTACAGTGAGATTAAGTTTGAAATCCTCCGAGGTCAAATTGTGATGTTTGAAAATACGTCAGATTATATCAGAAATTCCGACGGTTAGAATCACTATCCAACTCGTTTCCAAACAAGTCGTTAGACTTCACATAAACCCTCATTTGCTACCACGCACCATCCTAAACCTGACTGTGCAAAATGAAAGCATGCCTAAAAACCTACTCTGACTACGAACAGACAAATCAGACCCAGGATAACAAAGCTACCAACCAGTAACCAAAGACACTTTGGTCACTTTTATGACAGCAGCTGGAGCTCAGAATCCCCAAGCTAGAGCCTAATGTTACAGAATATCATCATTCGGAGCATCCAAGCTCAACAGGAGACAACTCCTTTCCAAATCCCCATGCAAATCTAGAGAGGTAGTTCTCTGGATACCCATTCACTTTTCCTCATCCTTCTGTTTGCATGTGTTCTCCTCCCCCTTTACATAAAGAGAAAAGAGAACATGATGTGACGAGAAAAAAGAGGCCCCAACTCCCATCACTTTAAAATAACAGAGGATGCCTCTTGTTCCAAGAACAGTCAAAAGAAGAGGAGGCAAGGCTCCTGCTGCCACAACGATCCAAAAACAGATGCACTCTTTGATTCCATCAAACTTTGGACCCAGACCAAAGCTGAACATGCATTGAAAACTTTTATAATTAGTAGAAGGAAAATCACACAGCCAAATAACTATGCCATGATCCCTTTTTTTTTTTTGGTTGAGCAGTAATCGGTCCCTCTGATGGATTTCTTCAGGCTTTTTCCTTTTCTCTGACCTCTTTACAGATAGCAGGGCATCCATTTCTACTCAACACCATCTCAATCACAAGGTTGCTCTCAAGCAGCAGCAGCCGGAAGCCGCTGTGACGGCCGGCCGGCCAGGGTCCTCAGGCAGTGAACTTCTTGTTGGCGACAATGTTGAGCAGGCGCGCGACACCCTGGGTCCATATCTCGTACTCCCGTTGGGTCCGGCATTCGAACTCGAACACCCGGCGCTCGGCGGTCTTCAGTCCAAAGTACCGACGCTGCTCGCTCCCCTCGAGCAGGTGCCGGCCAGGCCAGGCGGGGAGGTCCTTGCACACCTCAGTGACCACACCTGCACCAACACCACCGTGGTCACCACAATGAGACACGTTTTACGCCCAGTGGGCCAGCATTCCATCTTTCCCAAACACCAAGGAAGCCAAAGGCAGGCCCAGCAGGCAGCGGCAGAGCAGGATTTCTCCGGTCCGTGCAGGAAGGACTAGTGGGAATTCCAATAAAGCATGGGAGCCAATAATTATCTCCACACGCCAAAACCTTTGCTTGCATTGATCCCATCCCACAGTTGGGATCAACACCACAACAAAAAAGACGAAGAAGACACAAGCTCAATGGCAACATGTGAAGCTTACTCTTCTTCTTCTTGGTGATGGTGCCTGCAACATGCTTGCTCTTCATCTTCAGCATCACCTGGAAACCGAAATGCAAACACCAGAAACAGTGTGAATCTACCGTCATGGAATCTGAAGAACACAAGAACATGAATTAGGCAAGACCATAAGTTTTCTACACATAGCAGGAACTTACCTGGCCCCTCTTGATGTAGACAGACACAATCTTCCAATGCAGAGCGCCTGCATATCCAGGAAGACAGACCCATTAACCCCGATGCTTCGTTCATCTGGAGACCATCAACAAAAACCCGGAAGAATGGAGGAAAGCTTTTACCTTTCCGGGTGCGTTTGAGGAGCTCAGTTCCCCTGGCGAGGAGCTCCTGGCTGCACAGGCCGAGGAAGTTCTCCTCGGGCACCGGCTCATCGCCGAACCTGTGTCCTTCTCGCTGTGGACCTGCTGCTGCTGCTCCTGCTGGCGGTGGTGATGCCGCCGGTGGTGGTGGTGGCCGTCGTGTCCCCCGACGTTGCCTCCCTTCTCCACAGGTATGACCGCCGCGATGTTCCACACCTCCTTCAGCGTCCTCGCCTTCAACGTCGCCGCCGCCCGCAGCGCTGCGATCCACAGAACACAAGTATTTCACCCCAAACCAGAACAGATGGCACGCCAGAAACCACAAGCGGCTCAGCTCTTCCGCGTGTTCGACGCCTTACCGGTGGCCGCGGCGGCTGTGAGGGTGATGATATCACCGGGGGTGCGAACATTGACGGCGGAGCTAACCACCGATGCCAGGTGGTCCCGCTCGGCCCCCATCGCCTCGGCGGCCTCCACGCACTGCGCCGCCACAAGCGTGGCGGCCGAGGCCACTGCCATGTCGGTCCTGGCCGCCTGGTCGTCCTTCCTGGCCGCCCCCTGCGCTGCTGCAGTGGCGGCGGCAATGGCGGCCACGGCGGCCGCAACCCCGGCCACCGAGACGGCGGCGTGGAGCTGGGCGTTGTGGGCGCGCGTCTCCTCCTTTTTCCTCTCCCTGCGGTCCTTAAGCCACCGCCCCACCGTCTTGCTGCCGCCCCGGTACTGGGGCTTGGCGCCGCCCGCTCCCGCCGCCGCTCTGCTGTACTGCGCACCGTACAACACACCATGCACAACAACGTTAGACCCCACAACACCAGAAGGGAAGGCCAAATGGGCCGAGAAGCCCGATAGTAACGGCCCACTTCTTCCGATAGCAAGAAGGGGCAGCCCACTTACTGTTTATTGGGATGTGATAGAGTCTTTGAGAGGACACGGAGGGTATTTTGTGAAAAAAAAACTGTGACATTCCGGGGAGTGCATGGTGAGGAGAGAGAAAAGGTGAAAGGTGTGGGGAGGGCGATGCTCTCTCTCTTTTACCCTCCGCAGAGAGGGGGGGGGGGGTTGCAGTGGAACCCCCAGAGGACAGTTGGGTGTCTTCCTTTTTCTTTTTTTTACCAACATTGCTGCAGAGGAGACCAGATGGACGGACTGAGAGAGAGTATGTAGGGAGAGGTAAAGAGATGAGAGAGACAGAAGGGGGGAGGGTAGGGAAAGTGGAAAAGGGGAAGCAGGCTATTCAGAGCTGCAGATAATCTTGTTCCAATCTCTAGCCAAAGACAAAACAAAAATCTTTAGGATCACAATAGAAAACAAGGGAAAGAGGGCATGAGAGGGAATGTCCAGAATACACACCCATTTTTTCTCACATCTCCAGACTCTGTTTCTATTCCACATAAATGATTTGTTTCCCCACACTTTTCCAGAGGATCTTTGACCTTGACCCCTATCACCACATCAGAGGCTCCAAAGGCAGGGGGGGGGGCTTTCAGATTTCTCTCACCCATTTTATATTTACTTCTGTATGGTTGAAGCAAGGCCAACAGTCCTCTCTCATCAGGGAACAATGGCAGGGGCATCCATGGAAGCATCATTCAAAGGGATGAGAAGAGAGAAGTAAGGTTGGGGTCCTGAGATACCCCCCATATCTCAGCCAGAGCCTTGTGGAAAGAGAGAGAGGCGGATATGTTACAGGGCATGCCATGCCCAAAAGAAGAGAAACCATTTGCTGCACTCTCTCTCTCTCTCTCTCTCTCTCTCTCTCTCTCTTTCCCCCTACTCCCCCACCATCTCTCTCTCTCTCTATCTCGAGGAGGCAGCAAGCAAGCTCTGAACACTGAACAGGGGGACCATTTATTATTTGGGAAATCGAATTCACGCCTCTGTGAATTGTCCGGGCATTTCATCGAGGGAAGAGAAAGAAGAACCTCTCCCTCTGGCCCTTTCTCTCTCCCTACTTTCTCTCTCTAGACTACGACCGTCACTCTCCTAGTTTCCCAGTAGAAAAACCCAGGAACTGTCTCTTCTCTCCTTTGTCTTCAGTGTTCATACAAAACCTTTTCACGGATCCTGTGAGCTCCCAATAAATGATTAAATAAAGAGGAAAGGAAGGATCTTTTCGTCCTCTTCCAACCCTTCAGCTCCGAGCGTTTCATCCTCATATTATATTGCTTCGTTCAAACACCAGGACAAAACCATCGCACAAAGAAGAAATGGGGATTTGCTGGGTTGGTAGGAGGTGGAGGTTAGAAAGGAATAGAGCGTGTGCTCGTGTGGGTGAGGGGGAGGGGGGGAGATAGGAGAAGGGGAGGGGAAGGTAAACCTTGTTGGCGTCGTCGGCGTCGGACGGGGAGACGGGAGGGCTGTCGGTGAGCGATCCGCCGCCGGTGAGGGGGCCGCTGCTGTGCGAGAGACGTCCCGAGGTCCGCGGCGACACCTCCTGCTGCACAGGGAAAAAATATACTCACAAGTGGGATCTAACAAGAATTAACACGGAAGGAGAGGAAAAACACAGATGAACAACACAGAAAGAAGATTCCCGTGAAGCAAAGACGTTTTCCAAGCTGCAAAGATGTAAACTTTTTATGGTGTTTGGACAGTATACGGATTAAGAGGAGAAACCCATGAAACTAGTCCATTAAGCAAACGGATTTCTCAGAAGGGAAAAAAAGGGGATCCCCTTGAGAGTTGATGCAGGCTCGTGCTGTGCTTGCGCTTCTGCAAGTTCTTTCTTCAAGAAATTCGAAGTAATTCGAAGGAGAAGAAGAGGAAGGACAGAGCATTCTGGGTTTCTGTTACAAACAACAAGAAGCCCAAGAGGACTTTTTTTTCTTCTTTTCTTTTGGTGCGACCAAGAGGAAGAGTAGCAGTGGCGGGAAGCTCACCGACTGGGACATGATGCGCTCCATGACGAGCTGGGAAGTAGCAGAGGAGGCGAAGGAGAAGGGGTTCCCGGCGGCCGCCATGGCCGCCTCCAGCTCCAGCTCCCTGGCTATCTCCTCCTCCTGTATTGACGCGGCCCCCCCGAGGAAGCCGCCGCCGACGCCGCCGCCCACGGCGGCCGCCTCCTTGGGAGCGGTGGCGAGCGCGGATACGCTCCAGGACCGGGAGAGGAACTCCATGGGGTCCCTCGGGACCTCCTGCGGCCGCAGTCCGTTGCCCGAGGTGGCAGAGGAGGGCGGGGGCTGCGCCTCCGGGCGACCCGGGTCGCCGGCGTCTTCCATCACTCCGGGTATCCGGGTCGTGGTGGGTGGGAATCCTCGGCGGTGTCTCTCCGGGGGTTTTATAGGGAGGAGGGGAGAAGAGGGGAGTTAGAGAGAGAGAGAGTGGGGCGGGGGAGGGGAAGGGGGGACAATGCAGCCTAGAATGTCAGAGAATGGAGAATGGAGAGTGAGAGAAGATTTATAGAGAGAGAAAGGGGTCGGTTTCTTGGGCTGGCGAGAGAGAGAGAGAGAGGTGCAGAGAGTGGGGCAGAGGCTTCTACGGGGGTTTGACAAGACCAGAGGCGCCGTTCAGCACACTGTCCTGTCTCAACTCTTCTCTACCTACGCTTCTCCATTAAACATGCTTTGTCCCTAATTTATTAACTTACTTCTCTCTATCTCTCTCTCTCTCCGTATAAAATGTCATTAGCAAAAGGAATGAATCCCTTGGTGTTAATGAGTCCAGCTAATACTTTTTGTCATCCCTACAGGATAGTTTTTTAATTGTCATTTGGATGGATGAAAGCTCTTTAATTTTCTTCTATTAAACCCCTCTCTCTATATATATATCTCTCTCTCACACACACAACCAGAGAGAGAGAGAGGGAGAGGGAGAGAGAGAGAGAGATTTCATTAAGAGGAATCATTGTCTTCCAAGGCACCTCTCATATTTTTTATAAATTATAGAGTATGACCACTCTTTCTATTAAATGTTTAAGGACTTAATTGGGACCGCATGGAAAATGATTGATTTGGGAAAGTAGATTCAGCAAGCTACTACATATCTTGCCTAATCCTTGGAATGTTCTCAAGGACACATAGAAACAACATTCCAGGGATTTAAAAAAAAAAAATCCTAGAGAGTGCATAAAATGTCTACTTCTCTTTCTTCCACTAGAGTGCCAAGAATTCTAGAAAAGGCAGATTTCGAGATGAGATAATTAAAATCTCCCACTATTATATATATATATATATGATGGAGATATTTTAAAAAGGTTTAGAGATGTCAGATGCTAACGGCAGTTTGCACGAGATTAATTAAATATTCCACCATCCTTTTATGTTGGATTATCATCTATATATAGACATAATACATATATCTTTGCCCACTTATAAAATTAAGAAACTTCCCCCCTCTTCCTCTCTCCTATATATATCATCTCCTCACTTATTAAAAGTCCACTGAGTGAGGTTACGTTGCTTTCTCAAAATTCTTGTCCACCGCAGGCATACCTTTCATTGCCACTCCAGATCCCCCGAACCAGGCTTCGTTCTTCCTTACAGCTTTTCCACCACATGAACCGGCAGTGATGAAACTAGAAAGATAGCACCCGTATGTGCTCGTGCCAAAGAGAGAGAGAGAGAGATGAAGCTGGTTCTGGGTGTTCTTATCTCGACTCTCTCCCTTTCTATGCTGGGGTTTACGAGGACTAAAATTATCAAATAAAAAGAAGTAGATGCCCTCGGTACGTACACTGCCGGCCGGCAGTGGATGTGCATGGCAGAATAATGGGAGGGATCAACGCGGATTACCTGTTGTTGACCACCCTTTCAACACCTTTTATCCCTCCCTTAACTCACCGGCCGGTCCGTACATGGGAAGGCGTAGTTCTCTGATGTCTCTCCATGGTACCGCGAGGTTCACTGTTGGGAAGGGACCGGCTTTTGGATTCCCCAAAAAATGGTTTTGTAGCTTCTCCCATCAAATCCCGTGAGCCGAATTCCCAAACGGGGGTGGGATCTTGCAGAGGGAGATCATGTTCAATTGTGATTTGACAAGCTAAGGTGGCAGGGGGGGGGGCGATGTACCGGTGGATGTTGATGTGAGGGAAGTGGGGATTAACATCCCAAGGCTCATTTTGAACTCTTCCACTTGGAGGCCATTAGTTTGGGAAATGTTCTCCCGTCAAATCCCTTGGCTCTTTTTAACCTCCCTCTCACTTGAGGTAATTAGTTTGTGAAATATTCTTGGGAAAACTAGTTATATATATATTTTTTAATTTTTTAACATTATATATATATATATATATATTTCTAAAATTTTTAAGAAAATAATCACTGTGTTTTTCTGCAAGGATATGGAGATAATTTTATGTTTTAATTAATTTTAAAGATAAGAGCATAATGACTTTTTAAAAAGAGTTTAGAAGAAATTATGATAAATATGATAAAGATGAAGAGATAACTTTATAATTTTTTTAAAAAAATTATTTTCCCTATTTTTTATGGTCAACGTGGGAACAGATTATATAAAGATAAAGATGGATGGTCAAACTCAAGAGATTGAGAATGTCTTTAGAAGCTTTTTTTTTTCTCCTATTTAGATTTTTGGAATTCTTTCGGTGCGCTCTTTTTTGTTTTTCTCTCTCACTGTCTCTCTAGCACGCACGTACACACGCACACCCACGGGCACACACCTTTTTGGTGCGATCAGTCCACCGGGATATTGATGTGCAGTAAACACTGTTTTGTTTGGGGGTATTAAGTGAGAGATATTAATTATTAGAATTTTTGACAATTTTATTAATATTTTTGAAAGAATTAAATTTATATTGACTTTCAAATATCCAAAATCCAAATAAAAGAGAGAGAGAGAGAGATATATATATATATATATAAATCTAATTTTAGACAAAATCAAGCAATCAAAACTGCTTCCAAACCATGTCTAAGCGTTAAGGGACGGATGACTTCTCTCTCTCTCGATCTCGATAAATGACTTGACATTGTTCATACTTTGATTCTTTTTGCTTAATTATATTTGTTCTCTGATAAATGGCTTAAAAGTTCATCTTTCGATCAAATGGATTTTCTTCTCTATATCCAAGTCTCTCATTTTGCTGTCATATATATGAATGCCTGTCTGACTAAAGATTACTTGAAATTAGGTTATATTTGGTTGGTTTTCTATAAGAATGATGTTTTTGTCTTGCAGCCGTATAAGAATGATGTTTACCTAAAAGAAGAAACACGCCAAATGTATAAGAATGATGTTTTTGTCCAAATGGATTCCTGTTCTCATTCTTTATACTTCCCGGTAAAGAATATCTAAGAATTAATGGATGCCAGAGTCAGCATTAGATGCAGCATAAGACTAAAGAAAAATGTAACATCTTGAAATTAAGAATCTCATGTGACCTTGTTTAATTAATGTAGCATTTTGAAAATGTTGTGAGCAAAAGTATTCTCACACACACAAAAAAAAAACAAAATAACTTCTCTAACAATGTTGTCAGCTGGGATAAGTTTTGAATGTCAAGATTTGAACTAAAAATCTCATTTTGAGAGCTTTTAAAGCATGCAGATTTGGCCATTTACCTTAATTTAACCCCCCCCCCCCAAAAAAAAAAAAGTTGGCAATTTAGCCATGGAGAAGCCCTGTGATGGAGTAATTCGGATGATCGCTCCCCCAGGAGCTAGAGCCAATAGTCTAGACGTTGGGGTAACAGCACCCATGTTTTTTTTTCTTTTTTTCTTTTTGGCTTCTCTCACCACCAGATCCAACCAAACCCTACACCCATTGTTCTAAATTGTCTCAACCATGATCCACCAACCTGGGATCTTCCAAGGATACTCATCTATGACAAGACTTACAATAGCCCCTAATCACCCCAGTTATATATAAAAAAGCTTCAACACAAACAGTGCTGATACTTCAAGCTCATGAGGGAGCGACCTCTTTTCTCTGCTAATAACAAGAAGCATTCCATCAAGCCCTGTTGGAGCCTCCTGTTGGGGCTCCCAAGGGAATCCCCATCCCCATACCCATCCGTGATTCATCTCAAAAGCCACGAAATGGTAATCGATTGGATTCTAGACTGCCATGGATGAACAGTACTCCTGGTGAGATCAGCTCAACCAGCTGTGTGAAGTGGCAGTCACCTGCACCTGGAGAAGAGAGGAGGAGAAGGGGATCGCCTGCAGACACAGAGCTGCCCACCCACTGCCCTTGCAAACTTCTATACTTCCCAGGGAATCTTTCTTCACTGTCAAAGTGGGGCAGGGTTTGGGGGCTAGAACCCTCCTTCAAGTCTTCAACTTGGTGGGTGGATGTGGTCTTTTATTAAGGATGACATCAAGAACAACACCATCCCATGACAAATAACCCAGTTGTCTTGACTTCACAGTTTCGGGTTGGAGAGGAAAATTATATACTGCATTGGCCTCCAGGTGTTTTTTCTTTCTTTTCTTTTTTCTCTTTACCTGATGAGTAATTAATATGATCTGGAGAGAACCATGAGTAGCTTTGGGCATTGGGTGAGCTACCCTGGCAAGTTCCTGTCAGGCAGGCATCAGAGGACAGTTTTTGTCTGTGAAGGACACGGCATGAGCTGCCGGGGTTTGAGCGGTTGAGCCTCAGGTTGGGTCTTCAACAGAGAAAATGTACTGGGGAAGTAATTACTGCCAACATGTGTTTGATTGGAGGCTGGGTGTCGACGACTGTGAAATGGTTGGCACAATTAATCGCCGTCTTGGTGGGTTTGGGTCGGTGGCAGAATCAGAAAACTTTTATCGGAATATTTGCAAATGCACCTTCCCAAGAGTTTAATTGAGGAGTTGCACTCTTATTCTTCACATTCTTCTTAATAACATGCATCAATTAGACTTGAGTGTCGAAAATATTCCGATACGTCATGGTTTGACGACCCGGTGCGTCTCGCACCGACTCGCACGACCCGACCCGACCCAGGCCGGGACCGGGTCGGTCGGGCCGTGGGTCGTGGCCGGGACGCACTGGACCGCATGGTCCCGTGCGTCCCGCCGCGTACCGGAGCGGGTCGAGGCGGGCCCGGTCTGGTTCGTGCGGGACGGCGCGTACGTGCCGGGTCGCCCTTATAGCGGGCCGGGTGCGGGCGGGTCTGGCATCCGCAGCGGTGGAAGGCGGTGCAGCGGTGGAAAGCGGTGGCCGGCGGTGTGGGCGGTGCAGAGCGGCGGCGGACGGCGACGGACGGCACCGGACGGCAGCGACGACCGGCGATCAGAGGTAGGTGCCCTAAATTTTTGTTTTAGGGTGAGGAGGGGGGTGGGGGGTGACGACCGGCGATCGCACTGGCACCGCCGCCGGTGGGGGGCGGGGAGGGGGGGGCGTCTGCACCTCCGGTGGGGGGCGGTGAGGGTGAGGGGAGGGGGGCGTCTGCACGGAGGTGGGGGGCGGTGAGGGGAGGGGGGCATCTGCACGGAGGGGGGGCGGTGAGGGTGAGGGGGGGGGGCGTCTGCACGGAGGTGGGGGGCGGTGAGGGGAGGGGGGCGTCTGCACGGAGGGGGGGAGTCTGGGAGGGGGGCGTCTGCACGGAGGGGGGGCGTCTGCAAGGAGGTGGGGGGCGGTGAGGGTGACGGGAGGGGGCGTCTGCACGGAGGGGGGGCGGTGAGGGTGAGGGGGGGGGGGGGGCGTCTGCACGGAGGTGGGGGGCGGTGAGGGTGAGGGGGGAGGTGTTTATTTTTTTTAGTTTTTAAATTAAAAAATCTAGAAAAATATTTTATTATATTATTTAATATTAATAATAATATATTATTTAATTCATGTTATATAAGTAATATAATTTTTGTTTAATTGATGTTGTATAAATATCATATATTTGATGTATTATTTAATTCATTTTATAGAATTAATATAAATAATATTTAATTCATGTTGTAGATATAAATTTATTTTTTGATGTGTTATTCAATTCATGTTTAAATATTAGATTTAATTTAGATGTATTAAATTTTAAATTTAATCTTGTATGTTGTAGAAGTAATGATATTAATATCATTATTAGTTGTAGATGTAAAATATTTTTAAATATTTAATGTATATTAGTTAATTTAATTGCATAATGTAAAAATATAATGTGTATGGATATATTTTTAATGTAAATATAAATTTAGTGTTTACTATTTTCTAAATAATTTTAAAGTTAATTTATATATATAATGTAAATTATTTAGAGATGTTTATAATTTATATGTGTCATGTAATTTAATTAGAGATGTAATTTTAAATATCTAATTAGTTATATTTTAAATATCTAATTATGTCATGTAAGTTAATGTATATGTATTAATTATAAATATTAACCTTAGTTGTATGTTATAGAAATAATGATATTATTTTGAACTAAATTATATGAAGATGTATTAAATATTGAATTTAGTCTTGCATGGTACGCAAATAATAAAATTCTGTTCATTGTTAGTTGTAGATGGGAAATAATATAATTTCATATTTTGAATTTCTTAATTTTAGGAGATAACACTCTATGGCTCCTAAGGAACGAACAAATGATATTGGGTGGTCACACGGAGTTTTGTTGGATGACAACCGTAGGTGTTGGCGTTGTAACTATTGTAAAATAGAACACCGGGGAGGAGGGGTGTCTCGGTTGAAGAAGCATTTGGCAGGAGGAGCCGGGGCAGGATACTCTGAGGTTGCTGGGTGTACCCATGTGCCTAGAGATGTGAAACTTGCAATGGCTAGGCACCTGCGGGAGAAGAGAGCTGAGATGCAAGAAAAGGAAAAAAAGAAGAAAAGGGATCAAGCGGCAGTGAGCGGGCGCCCAAGTGGCAGCAACGAGGAGGAATGTGCATGGACACCCAGTGACGAAGACGAACAAGCACGTACTGAGCAGCCTGATGTGTATGTCACTGTGAACGATCCATACGAAGCCCAGTTTCGTGAGGCAGTACGTCAGAGCAGGGAAGAGTCAAGACATCCCGAGGAGACTGTAGTCCGTAGTCGCGAGGCGGCGAGGACCGGAGCATCAGGGAGTGGTGGTTCATCTACGACTCGACAATCACGAGGCATAAGGAGTTTATTGACTGGTGACTCGGGGACACAAAGAAAAAGGACACAATCGATCAACATTGAAGATGTGGAGCCCGGTGCACTATCCCGAGAGCATGGTAAGCAAACGAGGATGGACGATGCGTATGGCCAGAAGGGACCTAAATGGAAACTTGGTCAAGCTGTTGCAAAATGGTGGCACCACGCGGGTCTGCCTTTCAATGCAGCCAATAGCCCTTACTACAAGCCAATGTTTCAGGAAGCACAGGTCCTTGGGCTACACGTGCAGCCACCTACAGCGAGAGAATTGGCTGGCGTATACCTTGATGAACAAGTTGCTGAGATCAAGAGTTACATTGACTCATTCAAGCAGAAATGGACAAAGTACGGAGTCACACTGATGTGTGATGGATGGTCAGGTACCACAAAATCTAGCATGATCAACTTCCTTGTTTATTGTGACAGACAGGTATTCTTTCACAAATCAGTGGATGCGTCTGGTCAAATTCACAGTCACCAATATATTTTGTCATTGATGGAGCAAGTGGTGACTGAGATTGGGGAGGAGTACATTGTACAAGTGGTGACTGATAATGGGTCGAACTATAAGAAGGCTGGGGAGGAGCTAATGAAGAAAAAACGGCACATTTTCTGGACCCCTTGTGCAGCACATTGTGTAGATCTGATGCTGAAGGAGATTGGGCAGCTTCGTATGGTAAAATCTGTGGTCGAGGTGGCACAAAAAATCACGAAATATATCTACAACCACACACTTGTATTGGCATGGATGAGGGAGCACTGTGGCGGCGAACTGTTGAGGCCTGGCATCACACGATTTGCCACCAACTACATCGCATTGCAGAGCCTATTGAAGCACAAAGATGGGTTGAAGCAAATGTTTAGAGGTGAGACCTGGCTGAGTTCCTCTTTTGCTGCTTCACGTGAAGGGGCGGAGGTCGAGGGGATTGTCAACACCTCGAATTTTTGGGATAGAGTGAAGGTATTAGTGTCATTGATAGAGCCACTGTATGAGGTTCTACGATACGTGGATGGGGATAGAGTACCAACCATGGGGTTGGTGTACAGCAAAATAGAAGCAGCCAAGCGGAAGATCCTTACAACGTCCAAAAAATATGGACCCACCATTCTAGAGATTGTGGAGGACAGATGGGACAGACAAATGAGCCGCGATCTTCACATGGCAGGTAAACACTTACATTCTCGTCCAATCAATGAGCTGTGATTTTCAGTTGATACTAATATGTAATTCATTGTCTTACGATTGTAGCGTACTATCTACATCCGGCCTTCCAATATGCTCGGGCCCTTGCTTATGACGATACGTTGATAGAATCGGTCAACATTGTGGTAGACCGATTTTCTCACCCCAACAGATGATGCTGATGCGTTGAATGAGGTATAATTGGATATTTTAACATTGACAATATTAAATGAAATATACACTTCATATTTTTTGATAATGCAGATGAAAATATTTAGAGAGGGAATTGGTTCATTTGCGACACCTAATGCCATGGCCAGTCGTGATAGACTCGACCCAGGTAATGTGTCTTCACAATGTACCTTCTATATCTCGAGAAGTAATTTTTACATCTAATTATTATATTGTACGTGATCTGTCTTAAACGCAGCTGAGTGGTGGCTAAATTACGGCACAAGTGCACCCGTATTAAGGAAGATCGCAATGAGAGTTCTATCGTAAACATCCTCGTCGAGTAGGTGTGAGCGGAATTGGTCGACGTTCTTCTTCTTGCATACTAAGCTGAGGAATAGGCTAACACACCGCAGGCTAGACAAAATGGTGTATGTTCATTACAATATGAGGCTAAAGGTCCGGCATGTACAAATGGATACAAGGAGAGGAGAGGGAGATTACGACCCAACGGATGCTGTGTACTTGCGAGACGATGATGACCCTATGGTAGCATGGGTTGCAAGAGCCACAACAGAGCGTGGTGAGGCAGAATTGGACGAGGAGGCTGAAGAACCTGGCGAGACACCACGGCCTAATACTTTTCTCGCATCGGCTGTACAAGAGGCAGTGGGGGAGGGAGATGACACCCATGTGCATTTGGGTGGTGACGGGTCAGCAACGGGACGTGATGATGAAGTTAATTTAGATGAACACCTCGTCATTGGTGGTGGAGACACATCGTATGCGTACGATGATACAGCATGAGAGCGATTGATACAACCTCCAATTTTTGAGCGTCAAGCGCCACCTCAGGTGAATCAATACATGAAAATCGAATCGCAAATTTCATTAGATAGCGTGGTCATAGATTGATGTATGATGATGTAAGAAATATATTGCAGGTCGGTCCGACAAATGACAACATTGCGGGAGAACAGTGGTCCCGAGTTGCTGCACCGCGGCATTCAATATCTGCGGAACCAAGAAGGTTATCCACTTCAAGAGAGGCTAGGGGAAGTTCCTCATTTAGAGAGGTGAAATTATATTGCCATTTCTACATTTGTTAATATATAATTCATTGGTAATTGAATATATTCTTCTTTCAATTGTGTAGTCTTCGGTAGCATCGAAACAACCATCTCAGTCTGCTGCGCCCCGACGCTCAACATCTAAGGCTAAGGCACCCAATCAGTCTTCTCAGGTATACGTACAGACTTACACAATAGAAAGTAAATTGAAAAATTATCTAAGCAGGCTTCTGCTTCTCAGGCATCTAGAGGGACACAACATGCAGCATGTATGCCGCCCCCTGCTCCACAGAAGAAAAAATCATCATGGACCACATTATTCACCAGCAAGAAGGACAAGGGACCACCATTAAATCCGATAGATATTGCAGACATGGAGACATTAGATCCCAATGTAGATGACGACACTCCCGAGCCCTCTGTTGAACCCCGCATTAGTGGGAGTCATGACTCCGATGCTGATAGTACACCCACAGGGTCTTCATCCCATGGAGGTGGTGGTTCTCAAGGTGACCAACGTAGTCCTCGTGAGAATAGTAGTGCTGGTGGTAGAGAGTACAACAGTGGTCATAGTAGAGGTCGTGGGGGCCGTCAACATGGCGCATGGACAGAGGAGCAGCACTTCACACATGCTACGCAAGATGAGGACCACGGTGCTCCACCGGCAGGGACGAGACGGGCAGCTGATCATTGAGATCCCTACTATGGAAGTTCGGTTGCAGACAGTATAAGCTATCAAGACATGTTGTCTGATTTTGAGAGGATGAGCACACATGACTCCCAGGGATCTGGAAGCTCGTATGGACGGTCATGGCCGCAGCAGCCGATGTATCATGGCGACTCAGATAACAGTAGTTCATTTTTCCCATCGTATCCATATCCTTATGCCGCAGCTACGTCAGTAGAGGTCGTGTACGCACAAGGTTCGCATGAGTATGAATACTACGTACGCATGTACTGGGAGAACTATTCAGGTTCAATGCGCTATGAAGACTATCTGTCCTATCTGCGGACCACATTTAATGTCAGATTATTTGGAGATGGGCCATGGCCCAGTTTGGGTCCATAGTCTTTATTAGTATGTATCATTTGGTTACATTTATAACTAACTAATAATTAATTACAGATTTCTTCATATATAGAGTTCTGTACTTGTCATTGAAAGCACTAATGTAAACTTTTACATCATTTGCAGGTCATCATGGACGGACGGCGTCACCCTGCGTGGGAGCATGGATACTCTGTTGAGGGTGATGGACATGTGCACTGTAGATACTGCGAACATCGCGTCACCGGCATACACAGGTTTGCGGAGCACCTTGCGGGAGTGGGACGCGATGTTCGTGCATGCGACCGAGTTCCGGGAGATGTTCGACATTCCTTTCGGACACAGTTACAGGATAGATACGGTTCTCGTAGCACACCGAGGACATCTTCTTCTACGTCCCGGGTACCTCCACCACGAGCACAGGGCGGGGCAGGATCTTCCTCCACGTCCAGAGTTCGAGCAGCACCAGCACCAGCACCAGTCGCACATGATAGAATTGAAGCTATAGATGTAGTGAGGACTTTTTTTACAGATTTTCATGTACCCTCCACCGCAGCACACGACCCATCATTTGTGCAGATGGTTACATATTTTCAGTCCCACCCACATGTACCTCCACCCACTAGGATAGAGTTAGATTATACGGGTGATCAGTCTCATGTATCTGATGATGAGTTTTGGGATTCGGGCTTCACTGATGATGAGGATTAGTGAGTTTTGAGATTCGGGTTACACGATGAGGAGGATGAGTGAGTTTTGGGATTCGGGCTTCACACATGGACGAGGATTAGTGAGTTTTTATATTTTATACTTCATGAATGAATGCCATTATTATATCACTGTTTCCTTTTACATATTTAGTAATTGAAATAAATTTTTATGTATTATATATAATATGATGTTTAATTAAGCAGTGTAATATGTAATTTTTATATAATTTATTATGTATAATGTAGCATGGATCTATTATCATAAATAAACTCTACATTCTAATATTTTTAAATATATATAACATTTAATCTTTTAAAATCAATTTATTAAAAATTTTAAAAAAAATTCGTAAAAAATCGCATCGAGACTCGAGAGCAAAAGGGGCGGATCGGGTCGCTGTGCGACCCGCCCGACCCGACCCGTCCCGCGCCGAGACCGGGTCGGCCGAGTCGGGCGGGTCGGCAAACCCTGCGATACGTAGCATATATTTCATTCCCTTCTATAAAACTGAGTATTTGGACAAAAGCCAAAACTGTCCCTAGCATGTCAGATTTTTTTTTCAAATCTAGCTGAAAGTTAACCATATTGAATAAGATATTTTAGCAAACACTAACGCAAGTACATCGGTGATGTCATGAATAGGACTGTCAATGGACCGGGTCGGCCCGATAGGTCCGCGAGTTTGGTCTGATTTTGAGCCGGGCCGTAAGCCCTGTTCGGACCCGTGGGCCTTTAGTCGGGCCAAAAAACCCGATCCGACTAGACCCACGGGCTCGGGCTTTGAGTTCGACCCACGGGCCGGCCCAGTCCGTTCTCTTGATGAGCTTGCATGAGCATATGTCAACCCTTTAGGATAGCACATGCAGTTTCAGGGGAGCATCCACGACCTCAGGAGAGCGTCTTTGGTGACTGCGGAGCATCTCTTCCGAGTTCAAGGCAATTTGATGTCAACCATTTGGGGGAGCACATGCAGTCTCCAGGGACCATCCGCAGCCCCAGGAAAGCATTTGATGTCTCAAGGGAGCATGCATGACCAGTGGTTTAGGGCAAAGTATATGTCAACCCTTTAGGAGAGCACATGCATTACATGGGAGCATCCGCGGCCTCAAGAGAGCATCCATGGTGAAAGGGGAGCATGCAGTCAAGGGTTTAAGGTAATTTGATGTCAACCCTTTGGCGAAGCACATGCAGTCTCCGGCGAGCATCCACGGCCTCAAGAGAGCATTTGATGTCTCAAGGGAGCATGCATGACTAGGGTTCAGGGCAAAGCATATGTCAACCCTTTAGGGGAATACATACAGTCTCAGGGGAGCATCCACGGCCTCAGAAGAGCATAGTTGGTACCAGGGGAGCATGCAGTTTGGGTTCAAGGCAATTATTGATTAATTTGTTGTTATTTATCATTCAAGGCAATCATTGATTTGTTGTTATTTATCATTTCACATTGTCGGGTCGGGTCGGGCCTTAGTCGGGCTTTACAATTTTTTAATAGTCTCGGGCCCGGCCTGGCCCGGCCCGGCCCGACATAACTCGGGCCCGGGCCGGGCTCAGGCTTTAATAGTGATAAGTCAGGCCCGGGTCGAGTCGACCTAAGCCCGACCCGGGTCCGGCCTATTGATAACCCTAGTTATGAACATTATCTTAAGAAGCACTTAGGGCCACTTTGATAACGGGTTAAACTCGGTTAGGGTGGGTTAACTGGGGTCGGGTGGGTTACTCTTTGTTTGATAATTTTTTTCTTAACCTGGGTCGGATAATGTTAAAGTGGATTAACTCGTTCCTAGGAAATATGTGGAATGAGTTAATCTACCTGGGTTAGGGTTAGGGGTGAGGTGGGCTAACCTGGGTAACTCACTCGCCCCTAACCTAAGCTATTATCAGAGTGACCCTTAGTGCACACCCGGCATAGGTGTGCCTCGGAACTTGATCTGTCATTTTTTTTGATTTTTTTTATAGCCGTTCGATTCGATGATGGTGTATCTTATCTGGACGTGTATTTCGACTCGGTCCGATCTCAAGACATAAATTAAAAAAATAAAATTTGGGGGCACACCACTTATGCTCGGTGTGCACCAAACATTACTCATTAAGACTAATACTTGCAATGTGGTGATAATTATTAAGAATAATAGAAAAGTAAGATTGACAAATTCACAAATAAATTTATAAGGAGGGTGTGCCCGCAAAGTTCTTCATTTCTATAAAGTTTGGGATTATATAAGGTACCGTAGAGGTCAGAAAATAGTCTAGCAATCCATTCATTTATTATTTATTATTTATTATTTTTTAAATTTTTTATTTGTTTTACTTTGGAGTGAGACTCAAATTTATTATTTTACTTAATACCCACGAAAAAAAAGAAAACATAAAAATGTGAATAATGATTTGAGTCTAAAGTCACTATTCACACTTAACTCAATATTCATTTATCTTTTCATTTTTTTCTTTCGTTCCAATACAATTTTTTGGTGAGGGAGACCCTACTCCAAGATAAAATATTTTGGCCCTTTTTGATAAGCGGGTGAGGGTAAGGTTAATCAACCCGAGGTCGATTAGATGCATTTGTGTGAGAGGGAGATGGGGCCCACCGTAACTGCGAGCGACTTATCCGCCGACAGTCGTCCGACCAAGTCGCTCTCAAAGCGGCCCTTTAAATCTGTCTTATTTTTTTTAAAATAAAAATCAAATAATGAATTACAAATATGATCAATATTTATGCGATGACATCGACTAGTGCCGACGCCGTGTGATCACTTCCCAATAAAAGAAACCTCCCAATGGGTAGGAAATATGAGAAGAGGCCAACAATTGTGAAATTTGAAAATCATCAGGAGCTTAAGGTTTGCTCGAGGGTTGCGAACCTTTAAATGTGTCTTGCCTTCGGTTCTTTATTCCCCTGCGAGGTTGGTCCCTCCCTCTCTTCCATGGACAATCTTGAATTCCTAAAACCACATAAGATGAACTAGAGATGAAGCACGAATAAGGTTTTAAATTTGAATTATCCCATCGGCATCCAGAGCGTTTGACGTGAGTTTGCCTTTAGGATACATTTGCAAAACACAACTTCAAAATGCCCGTGAGATTATCTCCATACAAAGCAGGATAAAATTAAGCTCCAAGAATATTGAGGCATTAGCTTTGGCATCCAAATGAGATTCTAATCATAAGTGAGGACGGTAAAACCCATACGGTCCATGTACGGCCTGTTAGCATTCGCCTCATATCAACCCAAGATCTGCAGAATGCATAGCGGACTCCCGACGGTCACAGCTCACGTCAGACGACCTAATAAGGTTAGTCATCGGATTTGCCAATTCATAAGGGAGATCGATCCGGACATATCGGACGTCGGGTGATTCCCCCACGATCGAACGTTACTATCAACATCACTGACCTCCACTCCAGTAAAGACAAGCACGTCCCACATGAGCCATCCACAATCTTTTTTTTATTTTCAATCACAAAGATGAGTGGCATTTCATTTATCCTATAGAAAGAGTTACAAGTGGATCAAGACTCACCCAGAAGAGGGGATTCATGTCTTGCGCCAGGAAGACACAAGCTAACACCCCGCATAAAAGGCTTACATGAAAGTGAAACAACAAGTAGGAATTAAAGTCGGAGCCCAACGGAGATTGTTCGTAGTTGGAAATATTTTAGAGAGGGGTGAATAGATGTGTCAAATAAAAATAATTATATATTAAAATTTAATATTAAAATGCAGTGAAAATAAGAACCCAGAATCACAAACAAATCACAGGGACAAATATTTTATACTAGTTCTTTTGTCCTCCTTGACATACCAACATCCAGTCCGTTTGCAACTCGCAAAGAGTTTCACTAACCTTATGTACCAAGATTGCACTTACTAATTTTTCAGGACGTAATAGGGTGTTTGGGAACATTTTTAAAAAAAACTCTCTCTCTTAAAAATTATGACGGGTAGTTTTCTACTTAATTTTTAAAATTAATAAAAAGAGTCCCATGTTGTTTGGCCGGGAGCCCAGCTCTCTTCCCGCGCCGGAGTCATTCTCCGGCGGCGCTCCACCGGCGACGAACGCCGCCTCCTCTCTGCTGGAGTCCATCTCCTCCCACTGGTCCACCGAGCTGTCCAAGACGCTGTACGAGATCGATGGGTGGGGTGCGCCGTACTTCTCCGTCAATGGCTCCGGCAACATCTCCGTGCACCCCTCCGGCCCTGAGACACCGCCGCACCAGGACCTTCCGGCTGTACGTGGTGGTCGGCACACTGGTGGGCCTCTTCCTGCTGCTGGCCTATGTTCTCAGCGAGTTCGCCCGCGGCGACGACCACGCCGTGCGGTCGACATTGGAGGGGTCTCCCTCTCCAACACCGGCATTCTGCCAAGGAGGTAGAGAGAGAGAGAGAGGAGGGGAGCAGAGAGGAAGTCGCTATGTGTGAGAGTGATGACTTCACCTGAAGTCGCTCCCACACAGAATTACTTTATAGTTAAAAAATTAAAAACATAAAAAATCCTCCGCCCACCCGCTCTCTCACTCTCAGTCTCCCCCCCCCACACCTTCCTCTCTCCCCCTCCCTTGGCCGCCCACCTGCTCTCCTGTCGCCCCCCTCTCTCTCTCTCTTAATCCTAGACCCCCCTCTCCCCGTCCTACAAGCCCTCTTCCCTCACACATACGTCACCCCCCTCTATCTCTCACTCCTCTCTCTCTCTCTCTCTATACCTCTATACTGCAGGGGCGGTTGACGCCAGTGGGGGTCGAGAGGCACCCTCCTTTCTATCTCTCCCGCTTCTCTCTCCCTCACATTAAGTTAGTTTAAAGATTTAACTAAGAGTATGTTAGAGATTTTCACGTCTCTAATCTAACTTTAGTTAACAAGAGTAACAACTAGGTCACACTAGGGGCACAATGACGCATTTTTAAGGATTTTAAGAATAGATTTTAAGAATATTACAGTTACTACGACAAAATTAGGGATATAGGTATAAGTTGACAAAATGAAAAGGATATAGGGGTAACCTTCCTGTTTTTTTTTTTTAAAGTGGGCAATTGGTGTACGTTGACACACATGATGTTGGGGGCACATTTAAGGGGAAGAGTATTTAAGGTGGACATTAATTACTTTTATGTGTAAGCATTACATAATGGGTGCTTAATATTTTTACATTATCTGTGAGTATTATATAATGCCTTATTACTAATATGTCTTTACTGAAAAGAGATGTATTAGTATGTTGATAAGTTGAACATAGTTTGCGGGGCACTTTAAATTGATTTGGAGATGGGAGGAGCAAACAATCAAAAAAAATCATTTTAGGAGCATAGACATTTGAGACAATCTAAAGAGTTAGCCCATGAGTTTTCCTTATACAATCAAAGCAAATGGAGTGGCAAAAGAGTTACCCTACTTTATTTACGATAACTCATGGCATATATATAGGTTCAATTTGATAGAGAGTTAGGTTTAGAGTAGATTAACTTAACTCACTTAAAATAGTTCAGAATTAATTTATTTTTGATTTGATAGGAGGAAAGTTAATTCGAGATCAAAGAGATGAATTAATTCATTTTTAATTCAATATAATTTGATAAACAGTAGGCTAATCCGATAATAATGACAATCAAAATATTATATTTACATCTCTTTTTAAAAATTTTAATATATCTCTCATTCTCTCTCTCTACCACTTTCCCCTCCCCACTCTCTCTCTCTCACACTAATTATAAGTTTATGTTATTATTTATCTTTAAATTTTTTATTTTAATTTAATTTTAAACCATTTTTAATATATGTTATAAATTAAACATATTGAGGAGGGTAAAATCTATACGGCCATGCGCGGCCCATCCCGGCCCGTTAATGCCATTTAATTTTTTTCAATATTTTTGATATATTCTATAAAATAAATATACCATGAAAATAAAATGTTTTTGATAAATACACAAGTATTCTCACTAAATAAAATTTAAAACGTAGAAACAGTCATTAAATACAGATTTAAGTTACCGTTCATCTTTAACTTTTTTAATTTTTTATTATTTTAATTTATATTTTAAAAAATATACTTTAAAAATATTTTTAGATAAATAATATAATTATTTTCACTAATTAAAATTTAACATGTGTGAAAAATCATTTCATACGAGTTTAAGTTACTATTTCGTGCGAGCACTCTCGAAACGTTCACTAGATACGGCGAGCACTCTTGCGAAAGATCGACCACCCTTCTAGACTTGCTCAATCACCTTTCGTCTCTCTTGCTCTCCTCTACTTCTCCTTAATCTTCCTCCTCCAGGGCTCTGACTTAAGCATCAGAGGGTTGTCCCCTGGGGTAACGCCTAGGGCTCCTTCTGATACTGTTTAGCTGGTGTTTTCAAGATTCCACGGGTGGCTGGACGATCCTTCCCCAACAAATAAATCTTAAAAGTGTGCTACGAGGCCTAGAAACCATAATTCCACATCTACACTTTTTGGCGCCGTCTGTGGGAACTCGATCAAAAATCTATAGCACCCCGTGGGAGCTACCGCAACACCAGCAACCGCGGCATAGGGTCCGGCCACCAGGGCCCTAGTTCTCACCGGGGATCACAAGAACCGTCATCTTCCACCCGGCCGCGTCAGGAAGTTGATGCCGACGAACTCGCAAAGATGCGACATCAGCTTTTGGTCTTGATGGACCATTGCCAGGGCCTCCTCAACAGGCCAACGGGGTAACAGCACGCCCCAACGGAGCAACCCCAGAATGGGGGGCCTCCAACGGTAGCCGACTCCCGACGGGTGCGGGAGGCTTCCCAAGCATAAATAACTATAATATAAACATATATTGAAAATAAAATATTTTTATAAATAACATAATTAATCACACTAAATAAAATTTAAAATGTTGAAACGTCGTTACTTACCGATTTCAATTATTATTATCTTATAATTTTATTTTTTTTCTAATTTTAATTATTATTTATCAAGGCGAGATAACTCATGGCATATATATCAATCCACGAGGCTCAATTTGGTAGGGAGTTAGGTTAAGAGTAGATTAACTCAACCCGCATAAAGTAGTTCGGAATTAATTTATTTTTGATTTGATAGGAGGAAAGTTAATCCAAGGGTAAGGAGGTGGACTAACTTATTTTTAATCTAGTGTAATTTGATAAGCAGTAGCTTAATTTGGTAACGATGACAATCAAAATATTATATTGACATCTCTTTTTAATTTTTTTTAATATATCTCTCATTCTCTCTCTCTACTACTCTACCCTCCCCCCTCTCCCTCTCACCCACACTAATTACAAGTTTAACTTATTGTTTATCTTTAATTTTTTATTTTATTTTTATTTTAAACTATTTTAATATATGTTTTAAATTAAATATATCATAAATATAAAAATATTTTTGATAAATAACACAATTACTCTCACTAATTAAAATTTAAAACATAAAAATGTCATTAATTATGCGTTAGGTTACTGTTCATGTTTAATTTTTTATTTTATTTTATTTTTTAAATTATTTTTAATATATGCTACAAATTGAGAATATCATCAAAATAAAAACATTTTGACGTAGAAACCTAATTAATTTCACTAAATAAAATTTAAAACATTAAAATGTCCTTAATTACGAGTTTAAGTTACTATTCATCTTAAATCTTTTATTTTATTTTAATTTTTAAAATAATTATAAATAAACATATCTCGAAAATAAAATATTTTTTATAAATAACGTAATTAATCACATTAAATAAAATTTAAAATCTTAAAACATCATTAATTATCATTTTTATTATTATTATCTTAAAATTTTATATTTTAATTTAATTTTTTAAATTTTTGATATATTCTATAAAATAAATATACCTTGAAAATAAAATGTTTTTTATAAATACATAATTATTCTCACTAAATAAAATTTAAAATGCAGGAACAGTCATTAATGCGAGTTTAAGTTACGGTTCATCTTTAACTTTTTTTTAAAATTTTTAATTTTTAATTATTTTAATATATATTTAAAAATAAATATACTTTTAAAATAAGTTTTAATATATAGTATAATTAATTTCACTAATTCAAATTTAAAATGTACGAGAAACCATTTCACGCAAGTTTAAGGTACTATTTATCTTTAACATTTTAATTGTATTTTAATTTTTTAAATATTTTTAATATGTTTCATCAAATGAATATATTATTAAAATAAGAATTTATGTAATAAATAACATCATTATTTTAACTAAATAAATTTTAAAAGTTAAAATATTTTAATCAGTGTTTAGTATTCGACATAGATAAAGAGGAGAGAGAGAGAGAGAGTGGGGGAGGGGGCATTTATCCATCTTAACTCACATCTGGAGGTGGATTTCAAAACTCAAAAATAATCTTGTGTTAGGTCTTAATCTAATTTAATTAAATTAAAATTACAATCAAATCACAAAATGAGTTAATCCTTCACTAACTTTGGACTAACTCAGGCTAACCCACGATTAAAGAGGGGCTGACAGATTAGCCTAGAACAAACAATCCACTCTAACCCTGTCCCCCCAAAACAAACGAACAAAGAGGTGCCCGCTCATGGTTACCATGGAAACATGAGATGATTAACGTGTGATTCAGTTTCATTTCTTGCCTCCCAAGACACATTGATCGATAAAATCTTAATTTTCTTTAAATCTGCGAATCATAGTTTACAGGTAATAGTCGTTGGAATCTATGTTTGACTTTTAAAAGATTTGACTTTCTCTGTGTGTTGATTAGTCTCACTACTTTTACTTGGTACTCGTGTCTTTTATGTGTATTCTTTAGAGGAGACTATGGAGGTTAACATATTTGAGTTAGTGAGTTCTTTGGCCCGTATTCTCTATTTCATACACGTATGTGCGTGTGATTCTCAAAAATTATTTTATTTTTCTTTATTTTTGACCGTTTGAACGAGCATCCCTCATCTTCTTTTCGCGTCTCTTCAGATTTCCCTCTTTGGGTGGATGTATGTGACTCGGTAAAGCTTCACTTCCCAAGAGGATATTTGAAGAGGGTCGTTTTCCTGTGATAGGTACGACTTAGAGTTCTCTCTCACTTGACGACTATCTCTCTCGAACTCCTTTCTCCCATCGTCTTCTTTTTCGTGCAAGAGCTTATTATCACAGTGATGTTCGCCTATGACAACGCGAGTTAGAGTGTACCTTAACGTCATCATCAGTTTAGGTCGTCGTATTTTGGAGGAAATTTCATCGTGAAACCTATCTACACTGGAGTAAGAGCAAAATGACTCTAAAAAAATCAACTACGCGTTTCGACCTGAGTCGACTCTTATCGATCGTTTGATTATCTTTAATGTTTGTACTTATATCTAATATAAAAGTCCTACCCATAGATTATATTTTCTATCGATAGTAAGTACTCAAATGTTATGCGACTCACAATCCAAATATTGGGCGATGGGCCCACCTGGACTGGTGTCAAACGATTGACCAAGGCAGTGTCGTAAGGTAGCCTCGCCAGCCGAGTTGCCACGTGGTTTGACAGGGTGACAGAGAACAAACATTGATATATATATATATAGTGATGGTGTTTTCTCTGGAACGCCATACCACAAACTAATATGGGGTTGTCGTCCGGAGGGTCACAATGATGCACATGTACGTCTCCCGTCATTTCTTTCTAATTTTCCTTTAAAAAGTAAATAAAGCCAAAAAAAATCAGACAAATTTCGATTTTATTGAGGACTTTTTCCGAAGCCTTTTTTCTTTCCGGCCTGCTTGGGATTACAAATGAGACGGTGACAGAGGAAGGAAGGGAGAGAGACGTGGAGAAAAAAAAGTTGTGCTGTGAGTTTGGATTATTGGTTTATTAATATATTTTTTTAGCCATGGGAAGCAAGTATGGACCAGACATAGAATGATAAGGGTGAAAATAAAGATACATATAAGCACGGTTTGCCGTCCCACCCCGACCCGCACCGACCCGCACGACCCGACCCGACCCAGGCGGGCACCGGGTCGCGCCGGCTGGGGGTCGTGGATGGGTCGCACTGGACCGCAAGGTCCCGTGCGTCCCGCCACGTCCCGCTCCGGTGCGAGGCGGGACCCGGCTCGGTACGACTGGTCGGGGGCGGTTCGCCCATTTAACGGGCCGAAGGGGGAGGAAGAGCTCCACCCCTCCCACCGACGAACGGCGGTGCAGCGGCGGCGGACGGCGAGCAGGATCTTCGGACGGCGATCTGAGCGGCCGACGGCGGCGTTGGGCGGCGATCGGAGGTAGGTAAGTTAAATTTTTTTAAAATGGTCGGGGGTGGGGCGTCTGCCGCCGGGGGGGGGGGGGGTGCTGGGCGTCTGGGCCGCCGTGGGGGGACGGGGGGGGGGGGTGCCCGGCGTCTGCCGCCGTGGGGGGACGGGGGGGACGGGGGCCGCCGTGGGGGGACGGGGGGGGGGGTTGTTGTGCGTCCGTGGGGGGACGGGGGGGGGGGGACAGGGGGGGGACGGGGGCCGCCGTGGGGGGACGGGGGGGGGGGGGGGGGTTGTTGTGCGTCCGTGGGGGGGCGGGGGGGGAGGGGGGGGTTGCTGTGCGTCCGTGGGGGGACATGGGGGGGACGGGGGGGGGTTGCTGTGCGTCCTTGGGGGGACGGGGGGGGACAGGGGGGGACGGGGGGGGGGGGGGTTGCTGTGCGTCCGTGGGGGGACGGGAGGGGACAGGGGGGGGACGGGGGGGGTGCTGCCGTGCTGGGCGTCTGCCACCGGCAGGCGATGGGGGGATGAGGGGGGGGGGGCGTGTGCGACCGTGGGGGTGGGGGGGGGGGAGGAAAAAATTTTATTTTTTAAAAATGTAATATCTTTTTTTAATTTAAAAATATATGAATAAAATTTGTTAGATTGTCATTGTTTAATATTATTTTTGATGTCAGGTTGAATTTATGTTGTAAGAAAAATATAATTTTTATTTAATTCATCTTGTAGAATTTAATATATTGATATATTATTTAATTCTGGTTGTAGAAATAATATAAAGATCGTTTAATTCATGTTGTAGAAATATATTTATGTTTGATATATTATTTAATTAATGTTTAAATATTAGATTTAATTGAGATGTATTAAAATTTAAATTTAATTTTATAGAATTAATGATATTATTTTCATTATTAGTTGTAGACGTAAAATAATTTAATATAATATAAATAATTATTGATAAATAATTTAATATAATATAATTTAATTAGACATGTTTATAATTTAAATATATAATTAGTGATAAATATGTTACAAATTAATTTAAACTAAATGTAGGTCTATAAAATAAAAAATTAGCATTATATGCATGTTTTAGAAATAATGATATTATTTTGAACTAAATTATATTGACATGTAGTAAATATTGAATTTAGTCTTACATATTGTAGAAATAATGATATTATTTTCATTGTTAGTCTCTGTTTAAAATAATGTACTTAATATGATTTGTAATTTTTACATTTAGGAGATACAGTTAAGTACTTAATATGGCTCCTAAGGAACGAACAAATGATATTGGGTGGTCACATGGAGTTTTGTTGGATGGCAACCGTAGGTGCTGGCGTTGTAACTATTGTAAAATAGAACACCGGGGAGGAGGGGTGTCTCGGTTGAAGAAGCATTTGGCCGGAGGAGCCGGGGCAGGATACTCTGAGGTTGCTGGGTGTACCCATATGCCTAGAGATGTGAAACTTGCAATGGCTAGACACCTGCGTGAGAAGAGAGCTGAGATGAAAGAAAAGGAAAAAAAGAAGAAAAGGGATCAAGCGGCAGTGAGCGGGCGCCCAAGTGGCAGCAACGAGGAGGAATGTGCATGGACACCCAGTGACGAAGACGAACAAGCATGTACTGAGCAGGCTAATGTGTATGTCACTGTGAACGATCCATACGAAGCAGAGCTTCGTGAGGCAGTACGTCAGAGCAGGGAAGAGTCAAGACATCCCGAGGAGACTATAGTCCGTAGTCGCGAGGCCGCGAGGACCGGAGCATCAGGGAGTGGTGGTTCATCTACGACTCGACAATCACGAGGCATAAGGAGTTTATTGATTGGTGACTCGGGGACACAAAGGAAAAGGACACAATCGATCAACATCGAAGATGTGGAGCCCGGTGCACTATCCCGAGAGCATGGTAAGCAAACGAGGATGGACGATGCGTATGGCCAGAAGGGACCTAAATGGAAACTTGGTCAAGCTGTTGCAAAATGGTGGCACCACGCGGGTCTGCCTTTCAATGCAGCCAATAGCCCTTACTACAAGCCAATGTTTCAGGAAGCACAGATCCTTGGGCTACACGTGCAGCCACCTACAGCGAGAGAATTGGCTGGCGTATACCTTGATGAACAAGTTGCTGAGATCAAGAGTTACATTGACTCATTCAAGCAGAAATGGACAAAGTACGGAGTCACACTGATGTGTGATGGATGGTCAGGTACCACAAAATCTAGCCTGATTAACTTCCTTGTTTATTGTGACAGACAGGTATTCTTTCACAAATCAGTGGATGCGTCTGGTCAAATTCACAGTCACCAATATATTTTATCATTGATGGAGCAAGTGGTGACTGAGATTGGGGAGGAGTACATTGTACAAGTGGTGACTGATAATGGGTCGAACTATAAGAAGGCTGGGGAGGAGCTAATGAAGAAAAAACGGCACATTTTCTGGACCCTTTGTGCAGCACATTGTGTAGATCTGATGCTGAAGGAGATTGGGCAGCTTCGTATGGTAAAATCTGTGGTCGAGGTGGCACAAAAAATCACGAAATATATCTACAACCACACACTTGTATTGGCATGGATGAGGGAGCACTGTGGCGGCGAACTGTTGAGGCCTGGCATCACACGATTTGCCACCAACTACATCGCATTGCAGAGCCTATTGAAGCACAGGGATGGATTGAAGCAAATGTTTAGAGGTGAGACCTGGCTGAGTTCCTCTTTTGCTGCTTCACGTGAAGGGGCGGAGGTCGAGGGGATTGTCAACACCTCGAATTTTTGGGATAGAGTGAAGATATTAGTGTCATTGATAGAGCCACTGTATGAGGTTCTACGATGCGTGGATGGGGATAGAGTACCAACCATGGGGTTGGTGTACAGCAAAATAGAAGCAGCCAAGCAGAAGATCCTTACAACGTCCAAAAAATATGGACCCACTATTCTGGAGATTGTGGGGGACAGATGGGACAGACAAATGAGCCGTGATCTTCACATGGCAGGTAAACACTTACATTCTCGTCCAATCAATGAGCTGTGATTTTCAGTTGATACTAATATGTAATTCATTGTCTTACGATTGCAGCGTACTATCTACATCCGGCCTTCCAATATGCTCGGGCCCTTGCTTATGACGATACGTTGATAGAATCGGTCAACATTGTGGTAGACCGATTGTCTTTCACCCCAACAGATGCCGCTGATGCGTTGAATGAGGCATACTTGGATATTTTAACATTGACAATATTAAATGAAATATACACTTCATATTTTTTGATAATGCAGATGAAAATATTTAGAGAGGGAATTGGTTCATTTGCGACACCTAATGCCGTGGCCAGTCGTGATAGACTCGACCCAGGTAATGTGTCTTCACAATGTACCTTCTATATCTCGAGAAAGAATTTTTACATCTAATTATTATATTGTACATGATCTGTCTTAAACACAGCTGAGTGGTGGCTAAATTACGGCACAAGTGCACCCGTATTAAGGAAGATCGCAATGAGAGTTCTATCGCAAACATCCTCGTCGAGTGGGTGTGAGCGGAATTGGTCGACGTTCTCCTTCTTGCATACTAAGCTGAGGAATAGGCTAACACACCGCAGGCTAGACAAAATGGTGTATGTTCATTACAACATGAGGCTAAAGGTCCGGCATGTACAAATGGATACAAGGAGAGGAGAGGGAGATTACGACCCAACGGATGCTGTGTACTTGCGAGACGATGACGACCCTATGGTAGCATGGGTTGCAAGAGCCACAACCGAGCGTGGTGAGGCAGAATTAGACGAGGAGGCTGAAGAACCTGGCGAGACACCACGGCCTAATACTTTTCTCGTATCAGCTGTACAAGAGGCAGTCGGGGAGGGAGATGACACCCATGTGCATTTGGGTGGTGACGACTCTGCAACGGGACGTGATGATGAAATTAATTTAGATGAAGACCTCGTCATTGGGGGTGGAGACACATCGTATGCGTATGATGATACAGCATGGGAGCGATTGATCCAACCCCCATTAATTGAGCGTCAAGAGCCACCTCAGGTGAATTAATACATGAAAATCGAATCGCAAATTTCATTAGATAGCATAGTCATATATTTATGTATGATAGCAATATATTGCAGGTCGGTCCGACAAATGACAACATTGCGGGAGAACAGTGGTCTCGAGTTGCTGTACCGCGGCATTCAATATCTGCGGAACCAAGAAGGTTATCCACTTCAAGAGAGGCTAGGGGGAGTTCCTCATTTAGAGAGGTGAAATTATATTGTCATTTCTACATTTGTTAATATATAATTCATTGGTAAGTGAATATATTCTTCTTTCAATTGTGTAGTCTTCGGGAGCATCGAAACAACCATCTCAGTCTGCTGCGCCCCGACGCTCAACATCTAAGACTAAGGCACCCAATCAGTCTTCTCAGGTATACGTACAGACTTACACAATATAAAGTAAATTGAAAAATTATCTAAACAGGCTTCTGCTTCTCAGGCATCTATAGGGACACAACATGCAGCATGTAAGTCGCCCCCTGCTCCACAGAAGAAAAAATCATCATGGACCACATTATTCACCAGCAAGAAGGACAAGGGACCACCATTAAATCCGATAGATTTTGCAGACATGGAGACATTAGATCCCAATGCAGATGACGACACTACCGAGCCTTCTGTTGAGCCCCGCATTAGTGGGAGTCATGACTCCGATGCTGAGAGTACACCGACAGGGTCTTCATCCCATGGAGGTGGTGGTTCTCAAGGTGACCAACGGAGTCCTCGTGAGAATACGAGTGCTGGTGGCAGAGAGTACAGCAGTGGTCATAGTAGAGGTCGTGGGGGCCGTCAACATGGCGCATGGACAGAGGAGCAGCACTTCACACATGCCACGCAAGATGAGGACCACGGTGTTCCACTGCCAGGGACGAGACGGGCAGCTGATCATTGGGATCCCTACTGTGGAAGTTCGGTTGCAGACAGTACCAGCTATCAAGACATGTTGTCTGATTTTGAGAGGATGAGCACACATGACTCCCAGGGATCTGGAAGCTCGTATGGACGGTCATGGCCGCAGCAGCCGATGTATCATGGCGACTCAGATAACAGTAGTTCATTTTTCCCATCGTATCCATATCCTTATGCCGCAGCTACGTCAGTAGAGGTCGTGTACGCACAAGGTTCGCATGAGTATGAATACTACGTACGCATGTACTGGGAGAACTATTCAGGTTCAATGCGCTATGAAGACTATCTGTCCTATCTGCGGACCACATTTAATGTCAGATTGTTTGGAGATGGGCACTGGCCCAGTTTGGGTCCATAGGCTTTATTAGTATGTATCATTTGGTTACATTTAGAACTAACTAATAATTAATTGTACATTTCTTCATATATAGAGTTTTGTACTTGTCATCGAAATCACTAATGTAAACTTTTACATCATTTGCAGGTCATCATGGATGGACGGCGTCACCCTGCGTGGGAGCATGGATATTCTGTTGAGGGTGATGGACATGTGCACTGTAGATACTGCGAACATCGCGTCACCGGCATACACAGGTTTGCGGAGCACCTTGCGGGAGTGGGACGCGATGTTCGTGCATGCGACCGAGTTCCGGGAGATGTTCGACATTCCTTTCGGACACAGTTACATGATAGATACGGTTCTCGTAGCACACCGAGGACATCTTCTTCTACGTCCCGGGTACCTCCACCACGAGCACATGGCGGAGCAGGATCTTCCTCCACGTCCAGAGTTCGAGCAGCACCAGCACCAGCACCAGTCGCACATGATAGAATTGAAGCTATAGATGTAGTGATGACTTTTTTTACAGATTTTCATGTACCCTCCACCGCAGCACACGACCCATCATTTGTGCAGATGGTTACATATTTTCAGTCTCACCCATATGTACCTCCACCCACTAGGATAGAGTTAGATTATACGGGTGATCAGTCTCATGTATCTGATGATGAGTTTTGGGATTCGGGCTTCACTGATGATGAGGATTAGTGAGTTTTGGGATTCGGATTACACACATGAGGAGGATGAGTGAGTTTTGGGATTCGGACTTCACAGATGGACACGGATTAGTGAGTTTTTGTATTTTATACTTCATGAATGAATGTCATTATTATGTCACTGTTTACTTTTACATATTTAGTAATTAAAATAAATTTTTATGTATTATATATAATATGATGTTTAATTAAGCAGTGTAATATGTAATTTTTATATAATTTAATATATATAATGTAGTATGGATCTATTATCATAAATAAATTATACATTCTAATATTTTTAAATATATATATACCATTTAATCTTTCAAAATAAATTTCTTAAAAATTTTAAAAAAAATTCTAAAAAAATCGCGTGGAGAGCCAAAGGGCGGACCGGGTCGCTTTGCGACCCGCCCGACCTGACCCGTCCCGCACCGAGACCGGGTCGGCCGGGTCGGGCGGGTCGACAAACCCTGCATATAAGTAAAATAACGTACGATTATTTATTTATTTATTTATTTGAAGAGGTGGGAGGTGTGGGGGGAGGGAGGTGCAGAGTCTGCAGACAACTTCTGAGGGGGGGCCGTGCGTCCGAGGGAGCGGTGCAGGGGAGCTGTCGGTGAATTCGAGGATGTGGCGGTGAGAGCATCCCCGTGAGAGCCCTCCCGTCCCCCCCCCCTGACGTCATCGTCGCAGCGTGGACGGTGAGACCTGACCAATAAAGCTCGAGCCCCAGCAGCCTTTCTCCACTTTTACGCTTTTATTCCCCCCTCAACCCCACACGACGACCCCTCCCTCCCTCCCTCCCCCCATGTCACCTCTTGTGTTTTGTTTTACATAATGTGAGACCTCTCACCAATGATGGGCATCCAGCGTATGATTGCAGAGACCCACTCGTCTCTTCATCTCCCCGATTCAACTGAAAGGAAAAAAAAAATCTTTATCTACGTACGTGTCTTCACATACGTGCGCAGTTAGAAATATCTGTCTTTACAACATTTCTTTTGGTAATTATGGTGGGTATCAGAGGTTTTATTATTCTATACAGACATGGATGTAGAGTGAAATAAAGTTTTGTTTTTTCGATTCAACATGGGTATTAATTAAGGGGACAGGGCATAAGATGGTGAAACCGGTTCACCTTCACACTGGACACGTAACTTGAAATTTTTTAGGACCCACGTGAGATTTGACGCTGATGGCCCTAAGCGTAACCATCACTCGTTGGAGGGGTGGCACCGTTTTTGGATGGGCCATACAATACATACATGAATCAAAGCCATTTCAATCGGATGGGATTTGGGTCGAGTCAGCAAAGGAGTCAAGTGCAGAGAGGGCTTTCCCATTTGGCCTCTTCTCGCGTTGATACGGTGGACTCAATGCCATTCACATCCTCTAGCTACCCTTCACATCCTGTGTGACAATCATCGTCAGCACACAAGATGGGAATCATTTGGTTGTTTGAGATTGGATGATATAGTCTTGAGAGAACAGAGGTTGCATTTTTCTGGTGGTGATGAGCTCGCGTGTTGGGTACATGGTTTGACGGATCGATGCCATCCGACCGTTTATCAGATTGTGTCGGGAAAAAATTGGTACGTCGACATAAATAGGCCACAGTGCAGTTTCAAATTTAATTTTAAATATAAATAATATTTTTTTTAATTTAAAAAAAATTATTCTCAACACGATATCAACATAATATCGTACCGTACATAGGCACAGTCCTTCCCCCACGCACCTCAAGTCTTGCTTGGAGCGCACCTAAGTTTTGGTTTTGCTTCTACTATCGATACTTCGTCCGATACCCCTCCTCCCTTAACCCCTCCTCTGTCTGACATAGTACGTATGATGGTGTTGTCGGGGGTGGGGGGGGGTGGTGGTGTGGCCCTCTTGATCCAATCAGGTGGGAAACAACAAAGAGAGGAGAGGAGAAACAAGGCGCCGCAGCGGCAGCCGAACGGAGGTCCTCAGGGGTTCTGGTCTCACCCTGGCCTGAACGGTGATGGTTGAAATTTAAAGGGGAAGGGGCTCTCATGTGGGGTCACCCCTCCCCTCCCCCATTGTTGCAATTTCCCAAGCACCCAAAGGAGGAGCACATTCAAAGATTTTGGTCCCCACCAATTCCACCTCCACTCTTGGTTCATCCTGTCACATCAACTTCTAGCAATCAGTACATGTTCTCGGTTTAAAATCTAAAGGGGGGAGGGGAGAAGGTGCGGGGATGTGTGAATTTTTGCCCTTTAGCAAATCATTGCAGGGTGCTTCTCTTTTCATCTTCTTTTTTATTTATTTATTCTGGCCATGGAACACGATGAGCTGCTTGATGTGGGGAGGGGGGCTGGCCTCCAAGTTGTGCAGACTTTAACTTTGTTTAACACACCCCATGTCACTCTACCCCAGCCTTCCTTTACATAGAATATCATAAGAGAGACACATCGGGTGCTATTATTAGGAGAGTAGCATCTCTCTACCATCATTAGGTCTATGTACGCAAATCACTCACTTTGGATCCCACTAGAGAAAGAAACAATCGTTGACCGGTCAACACCAAGATAAACAAAACAACAAAAGAAGAATACACTTGAGACATAGAACATGTCTTTATGCACGAGAGGGATATAGGAGACATTACCCCTAGTTCGTAATCGTACTCTGGTATCTCTAAAAGGCTCTGTTTGATAACATGTTAAATTTGGATAAGATATGGGTAAGATAATTTAACCGGAGTCCGGTGAGATATTATTATTTGACATTTTTTTAATCTATAGAGTTATCCGTTCTTAAGAAATAGATGAAATGAGTTAATCGATCCTGATTAAAATTAAAAATTAGATAAATCATTCCGAATAAGTCACTCGTTCTTAACTTATTACGTTATTAAACTCACTTAAAGAGAAATCACATAGATTGCATAGATTTTAATAATAAAATTATTTTTATTATTGAATAAGTAAGGAAGATATATAACGTACAGTAAGCTGATATCCTGGTATTGGGAAGAGAGCGAAAATATAATGCACAAGAAAATTATATCACTTCATTATTTCATTATTACGTAAACAATATATATATATATATATATCACGCGCAAGAATGTGATAGAGTGTACAATAAAATGACATGGTATATATGCACTATATCACATTCTGATGTATATGTCACTTCACTGTATTTTTTTTAAGTACCGGAAGCTGTTTGGACTGTGACAAAATATTAAAAATAGAGATTCTTCTTTTTAGGTGGCAGGCTATAGTTAAGTACTAAGTTGTGTTTGTTTGCATTAAACTTAGCATAATAATTTAAGTGGGATACTATAATCATGATTAAATTATTTTAAAGAATAAATAATTTTACTTTGATCGTAAGATATTATAATCATAGTTATCTTATTACGTCTTTTCTCTTGAATAATCTAATAGACTTTTAACTCGGATATCGGTTAGAATTTAAAATTCACACAATCAAATCAACTAGTGCAAGTAAGGACCGGGTTAACCCTACCCTATTATACAAATAAACATGACCTAATAAATTTTAGTCCAATCATAGACGTAGAAAATTAATTTGCTTTCAAAATAGTAGGGACGCAAAATGTTAAGTATGTTATTGAACGATACTTGTATCGTTTTTCTATTATTTAAAAAAAAATTCCCTTTAATTTTATCTTTATCTTTATCCTTCTTTATCTGTCTCTTTTTAATTATTTTTTTTGGAAGAAAGCGATATTTGCAAATATGCTTTCCTCAGCCCTTTATGCACAGAAATGTCACTTTCATTTTTATGTTATTTTTAGTAACATTCCTATGTTAGAATAGTGTCAAAATTAAGTACATTGCATTCTAATCTTAAAGTAGGGTTCTTGGAAAAAACAAATAATAGAAAAAAGGGAATAACGATTCTACAAATAAACTTCCAAGGAGAGTATATTTAATTTGCAGAAATTTCCTTGAAAATTATCTGAATCAGGTATAAGTATTAACTGATTAGATGTAACTATAATTTTGCTTATTTTTTTATGCCATACGTTCTATAATTTTAAGAACGCAAAAGGCGACACATAACAAATGATAGTGTAAGTTCTATCAACGGACCAATCAAAATCACTTGGTCATCAATACCAATATATACTTTGAATAATATTGAGTCAGTCAATTTGTATTATATTTACGGCAAATTGAGTTGATCCGAATCGGTCGATGTAATGCGAGTCATTTCAAATCATCAAAAATTTAGTTGGATGTCTCAACCTAAATTGGCCAGAATCGAGTCGACTTAGTATCGTATCATGACAATTCATTACGCAACTCTACCCACCGCCCAACTTGCGCATGATCATTAGGCACTCATAATACTTTAGAGATCTCTTCCCAGTAGCTTCTTGCCTTATGGCGTGCTGTACAATTAGATGCCACTGACTAGGCCCTTTTCTTTCTCATTAAGAAAAGGGTCCTACTTGCTTAGCATGTTTATGTCAACATCAGGTTAAAATATATATAGTGAGGATACTAGGTTTAGAAATAGCTTAATTATCCCCAGCCAACAATTTTGTATCTTATTAGCAACATAAAGACCATCCTATCATGAGAGATATCTTAATTAGGCTCAAATTTCACATCCTGCACATTGGAACGGAGAGAGATCTTAGGCTCAAATAGTAACACGGCGATGTAACAATTTACTACACTGGCGGCATGTGTGGCAAACAAATTGAACTCTTATTTCTTCGGAAGTTGACGATGAACCGAAGCCTGTGTGCTAAGTGAAGTCTAGAGAGGGAGAGTAGAGGGCTGCCTGCCATGAAACTTTTGAAGTATTTCAGAGGAGTACTCTAGTTCAACGACTCCCGATAATTTGAACACATCCTAGCTATTAGGGTCTGTTTGCTAATCAGGCAGGGTTAGCGCAATTGACCCCTGAGGGTCGATTGCGCTAACCGACCTCGATTAACGCAGATGAGTGTGAGGGGGAGATGAGACTCACCGGTTCTTTCTCTCTCCCCGATTAGACTATCCCTCCGATAACTCCGCAAACAAACATACCCTTAGTGTTTATTTTCCCCCTTGTAAACAAGTCTGCAAAGCTAATCAATCAACTCACTACATGCGAGAGTTTTTTTTTTATATAAATCACTTTGATATATATTAAGATGATGCGTGCCCACATATATATGCCCAGATAATTGGAGATTGTTGAACTATGATGTTTCAAGATATTGAAAAAGACCCATATCTCATTTCATACACGCATATCTTTACTGCTTTAATGCAGGCGCCATGGTCACCCATGTCATGGGATGTGACATTGTAGCAAATGTCCAGTTCGATCCAATCTCCAAAGCATTGAGATCTATCAAATGATTCAAAGATGAATGACTTAATTAATTTGAAGATGATGCTGAAGAATTAGTACCATCAATAAACGGTATCCTCACAATATAAAATTATAAATACCCTGCAGCACCATCATTCAGAAATTGGACTTGGTGGTGCCATTATTGCGACCAGCAATTCCGATAGTGGAGCTAGGCTACCACTTAATTGGATAAAGACCGTTAAGAGGAACCTTTAACTGGCTTGCCAATATTGTGATGGGACCATCTGGGGAATTTGGTACTCTGGCAACATCAAACCCATACTTCCCATTTACATCGCACATTCATGAAGGGCTTATCCAATTGAAAGCAGCAAACGCTTCATTTTTTTTTCTCGTTTTTCCATCAGGGTATATATGTGCACCCTAGCTAAGCTCTAGTTTGATTGTTAGAGGAGGTAATCAATTTTGGGGGAAGGCAAAGCTTCGGCTTTTACATGACAAGGTGCATGTAATTTTGCCCCTTATCACCAACAAGCGGTTGTGGGCTTTGTCAAGGCAGTCTTCATGCTCCTCACTAACATTGTGGTGTGGGTTTCGTGCGGAGGCACTGTCATGCATGGGGGCACCCACACTCCGCGAGTGCACACCCACTTCCTCACTATGGGGACTTACCGTCAACACCAGCATCGAGACCCGTGTTGAAGAAGAAGAGGACTGCATGGGAAGCTATACCCACCCTCACCACCATCACGCAGTCCTTGGAGTAATGCTGCATGCATGATCGCGACCGGTCACACACGGATCATCCTCGAAATCATGCCTTGTTAAAATTAGGCTTTCAAATTAAGTTGTGGTTGCGAGGGCTTGCATGGAGGGTTATTGCGCTTTCAGAATCAATCATGCTTGTAGTTAGAAGTGAAGAAGACAATTAAATTATAGGGTTCGCGGACTCGACAGTCTATTCGCCTAACTTAATTAAAGAGATAATGATCTAGTTCGAAGCGAGTCGGTGCGTGTTGTATTGACTCGATCGTGCGACTCGATCAGACTCAAATACGGTACGAAGTTCTCGAGTTAATACGAATAACGTAGAGTTGATAAATTATGATTAAAATTAAATAAAAATAAAGAGAGAAAAGGGCAAAAAAGTCAAGATGGATATCAAGAGAAAGTTGAGAAGTTGCAAGATCAATATGCTGGTCACATAGTGACTGTATTCTACTTTAAGCTTTATCCTTATATAGTGTAATTTACTGGATGTTAGAGGCACTTTGTTTACGTTTCAACTTCTAACGTGTACGTTTCAACTTCTAAGGGGTATATATATATATATATATATATATATATATATATATATATATATATATATATATATATATATATATATATATATTTAATTTGATCATTCAATGTGTAAACTCAAAGTTTTAATATTGTTAAAGTCCCCAACTCGAACTCAACAAATATAACAACTAAAGGAACCAATATATCTATATATATATATATATATATATATATATATAGTCTGAATAAATTATGAGATATGAGGAGGGTAAAATCAATACGGCCCATGCGCGATCCATTAACGTCAGGTCCGCTATCGGCCTAAGGTCCGCATAGTGCATAGTAGATCCCCGACAGCCGACGGCCCACGTCAGGCGACCCAATAAAAACATACATCGGATTCGTCAGCTCACGAAAGACATCGGCCCAGATATATCGGATGTCGGATGATCCTCCGACGACTAAACGTTACTCCTGTCATCATCGGCCTCCACTCCAGTAAAGGCGAGCACGCTTCAAGGGTGCCGTAAGTCTCGCCTGGCTCGGATAAATGAGGGCATAATTGGAAACTCCTCACGATCGCTAGAAGACGTTACCTCACCACTCACGCCCTTCCTTGTTCAAGGATGTGTCTCCACCGCCAGGACAGCCGTTATAAATGGACCTTTGATCAGGATGACACACACAGACGCAGACATACACAGACAAACATCCACACAGAAGCATACACGCACACATACGGTCACATGACGCTAAGAGATAGAGAGAGCCATTTGCAGAGAAGGGCCCAGATCTACTTCCGAGCACACTGTCAGTCTTTCGAGCACTCTCCAAGCACCCGTTGGACACAGCGAACACCTCCGGGAGTCGCATCCCACTTCAGACTTGATCTCTACGCTCTCATTCTCTCTCTCTCTTCTCCATCCTATGTGGATCCCCACTTAGCACGGTCCTTACTTAAGTATCGGAGGGTTGTCCCCTCGGATAACGCCCAGGGTTCTTTATGACGCAAATTTTCTAATGTTTGAAGGCTTCCCCGGGTGGTTGGACGTTCTTCTCCAACAAATAATTCTTAAAAGTGTGTCACGAAATTCGGAAGATCATTTTTTCGTCTTTATAAGATATATAACACACACATATATATATATATATATAGAGAGAGAGAGATCTCCGCGTTGATCAATTTGGGGAAGTTTAATGTAGTACGAATTTGTATCGTTTTTTGTTCTCAGACAGATATATGCGTTATACTTGGCACAAAGAATCAATTTCTCGGATTCTTGGATGGAATTATATATCTTTGGCCGGCCGGCCTTAAGCTTCCCGCAGCGTCACGGGGGATGCCATATTATATATATAGGTATATACCTGATCAGGCGCATCACGTTGGGTGGAGTCTTCTAATTTGTCCGGAAGACGCTAACTATATATATATGTATGGGAATAATTAAATAGAAAATGGACATGGGGTTGAGGGTGTCACTTTTAGCCAACCCTCTAGTTAATTGATAGACTATAACTGGACCAGTAACTTTTCAAAATTAATTATATAACCTGAGCACACAAACATAGCCGTGAGGCTGTGTAGGCTATGTATCTACAGGTTAAAACCTAGAATCACGCAAATTAAGGGATCCAAAAAAATTCTTGGCATGAGGTAACGAATAAAGTTGGATAGAGAGAGAGAGAGAGAGATCTTCACACATTAGACATAGGAAAATATTCTTGGGTGAGGAATCAAAAGAGGGGAGGGGGGAATTGAAGAGGGGAGACACACACAGAGTAAGAGAGAGAAAGAGAGACCTTCACAGTTCACATATAAGACATGCTAAAACATTAATTCTTGTGTCGAGGAAGCTAATAAATTTGAGAGAGAGAGAGAGAGATTTTGACGGAGCAGACGTGACTCCATTCCCAGGCAGTAGATCCAGTGCTGTGAGAAAACAGAGAAATAAAATCTTCTTATCCTAGGTCTCAGGGGAATGTTGACAAGCAGTACGTACTGCTGACCCCGTACGTGCAGGTGCATGCGTCATGCTTGCAAACCTTCTCTTTTTGTTTTCTTAGAGCTGTCCAAATGGGACATAGAAGAGTGTGACATGTCCGAAATCGATGTTTATTCCTTCGGATCTTTGGGCCACAAACTATATATATATATATCAATCGGATAACACGCGGGCGCACAAGTCCAAGAGCTCACAAGCACCTCCGGCTGACAACATTCGGATCCACTAATCTCACTCTTTTTGAGGCTTTCCACACAGCTCATCACATCAAAACGAAATTGTCCACATTAGTTGACTGTCCCCTCGCAGGACGGACAGACAAACCGGCCTAATGGTTGCTCCATAAGACAGTGACTGATCAAGCCTGTCTATATACGTACCCACATATATATGCACCAGAGAGAGAGAGAGAGAGAGAGAGAGATGGGAGAGGGCTGCATGGGTAGGACTAGGAGGAGCAAAATTAAACCCACCTTGCTGGTAAAACTATGAGGTTCCAAGGAACTTCATACGTGCACCACCGATCGAGAGGAGCAGCTAGCAGTACTCTAGTGATCTAAGAGGTGTGAACTCCCTCACTCCCTCTCTAACTAGATGACCATATATGGGCCAGACTGTTGGAACTTTTCATTATACTCCAGCCTCTCTTTAACTGGAAACACTCCCTTGCGCAATTGCCGTCAGGAATATTTAACCCAAAGTAGTGAAAGAAGGGGAAAAAAAGAAAAGACAATTCTGATCGCAGTCACAATTGAATGGGGATTCACACCTGACCATACATGCTGTGTACGTACGAAAGGATTCTTTACAGAACCCTACCATGCATGGTTTAATTTCAATGGTACTGTTGTGTTAGGCGTTTGGCAGAGGAAAAAAAGGGAAATTAAGCCAACCCTTAAAGATGTAACAGCAGAAGTGAGAGTGAGTGTGGTGAAAAAGGGGAAGAAGAGGAAGAGGTAAAACAAAACAAAAGGGGAGAGAGAGTTGCAGTCAGAGTTAGCTGGGGTGGGTGATATCGTCTTCTCTCTTCTTCCCACCACCAGTTTCGGGTACATGCGCCCATGTAGCTGGTGTGTTTCCTCCTGTGTGTGAAAAAGCCAAAGCCGCTCTCCCCAAAATCCGAGAAAGAGGAAAGCGAGCAAAGACGACAACCGAGAAAGCGAAAAAAGGAGTGGGGGGGGGGTGATGCATGGTGGTGGGAGGCCGCCGTAGCAGCTGCAGTCCTCAAAGTGATGTAAAACCCTAAAAAGGAAGAACAAGATCTCCATATATGGGGGAGATCACGCCCCCACAGTACGCATGCCATACCTTCTCTTATTCTTCCTCCTCTCAACACTGCCAACCTAGCCTGTTCCTTGCTATCTCAATACGTCATCTTTATCTTACTGTACTCACCAATACGGTTTATATATGTTCTCTCTGTAACAAAGTACGATCCACCTTCTAATTATCAAAACCACGAACACATACATGATCATCAGCTCTCACAATGCAATCCCCAAAAACCAAAGTAATTTTCTTTCATGGACGAGACTAATTAATTATTGGGAGGATTCGAACATGATCATGATATAATTATTCGTGTTACAATCTCTTTAATTAAATTTGGTGAGTCGAATGACACATGATATATACTTTGGACACTAATTATTCGTTTCTCCACTTAATTAATTAGAGGATGGTGTATGTGTTCCGCTTGTAACACAAAAGCGCAATACTTTACATACTCATCTTGTGTTACAACATATACGTACGTACGTACGTAAAGAGGTACCCCTTTGCATAAGTGAGCTATGCATGCACTCTGGTGGACGATGGGATGCGTGCAGATTTGTTTCCGTTTTGTCAGGCTTGTATGCGCACAAGGAATTGATTAGATGACAGAATGGCCTGATCAGTACTTCCTCGCACTGGCCAGTACTTGACTGTTAAGATCCTTAATTACACTACAGTCTCCATCATATATAATAAGACTTCATCGTTTTCACTTTTACAGCGTCGACGAAAGCTAGCTAGCTGTTAAAACTCTATAACTAAAGAGAATTTTTCGGTCATTCTAGCTAGCATTTAGCCAGTACGTAGTTGTTAATTATTTGTTAACCGAGTCTTGTTTGGAACAAGAAGAGATGTACATGCCCGCGTGAGATACGCACATTAGGATGTTGAGCCACGTAAGAGGATGAGCTGGCCGACATTAATTTACCTAGGCACGCAATTTTGATCACAAATTAGGCAAATACACATAAAGATGCTATGTGCCTTGGTTGGTACGACTAGTACGTACATGTCAAATTAAGAGAATAATTGTACTAGCTGGTGGGGTAGGCTGCTAGCGGCTACCTGAGAGACTGCGGGTGGTGTCCAGAAAAGTTAGGATTTCCTGTCCCTGGCCTCCTTTTCCCACACTCCATGATCCATGTACGTACTGATCTATTGTCCACTTCAGCTACCTGAGCCTGCTAGTGATCGATCTCCACGTGTATGCGAATGGATGCATAACAAAGATAATACGTTTTAAATTAACTATCTGAAGTGACCATACAATATTTCGACTCTAAATTGTAATTAAGAGGGCATTAGTTTTGTTAGTGTATTTATGTTTTTGTCTCCGCTCCATGTGGGACTGTTTGAACATACTTCATATGTGCAAGTCAGCATAGGTTATGTTATGTGTACAATGACAAATACGGAATATATATATATATACTAGTTAAAAGAACACGGTATGCGCGTAATAAGAATTAAAAAAATAAAATTATATTATGTCATTAAAATATATGTGACCAAACTTTGTCAATATATTAATCATATTAATTTTTAAAGTTTAAAAACAAAATTAATTTTTAAAAATAAAAGTATTTAAAGACGATTGATTGAAGAGAATGTGAATTTGATTTTTAAAGTTGACAAATTCAAAAAAAATCAAACTCTTAAGTTACGAAGATTCAGAAACTTGAAAAACATAGTTATAAAGTATTAGACATAATTCATCTATTTTAAATATTATTTAACAATCTGGCATCATATCTAATGCCACCGAATGATTCATAGTTCATGATGATAAAGTTTACATTTTCACTATTGCCCTTAGGATTATATAAAAGTATTCCCACCACTATTCTTAAAAATATATAAAATTTAGTTCTGGTTAATATTTAAGGTCATTGACACGTAGGAAGATAAAATGAATTAAGAATCATTCGGCTAAAGTTCTATAAATCAAACTTATAGAAGTCAATGTACATAATTAAGAAATATGACTATCTCCGGTGCGAATATGTAATGAGCTGTAAATGGCTCAACAATTTGGAAGATAAAATTGACAAAAATGACTTGAAAAATTATGTAACAGAATATTAGGCTTCTAGTAGTTTTGGTGATCGACGTGTAATTTTCCTTCACAAGTCAGACTCTATGTCTCACGAAGGTGACGAAACAGCTGGAGTCGGATTTTCTATACCAAATATTTATCTATTATTGTAACCTCCTGATGAGGTATGAGTTGGACTCTTAGATAGATACAAAACTCTTAGAATGCGGTTCCGGCCACCTGTGAGAGTTCTAAACGTAAAGAGTCTAATTCTTTATTGTATTATTCTAGAATCGGAAGAGGCACATAACTAAATCAGAGGAATTAAAAAAATTCAGACAAAAGAAACACGTAACTGCACCAGAGTAAAAGAAATGTGACCAAAAGAGACACGTAACTAAATCGAAGGAAAAAAATCGCATAATTCTTTTATAGTATATAGCATAATTGAATCGGAGGAAAAAAATTAAACAAAAGAGACACACAACTGAACCGGAGAAAAAAAATAGACCAAAAGAGACTAATAACTGAACTCGAAGAAAAAAATCAGACAATTCTCTTATAATATAAGAGTCGAATTCTTTATTATATTATTGTAAAATCGGAAGAGACACATAACTAAATTGGAGAAAAAAATCCACACAAAAGAGATGCATAATTGAACCGGAAGAAAAAAATTTGGGCCAAAAGAGACACGTAACTAGATCGGAGGAAAAAAATTAGATAATTCTTTTATAATATATAGCATAATTGAATCAGAGAAAAAAAATCAGACAAAAGAGACACGTAACTGAACTGGAGAAAAAAAATCAGAGGAAACAAATTAGACAAAAGAGGCACATAGTTGAACCGGAGAGAAAAAATCGAACCGAAAGAGACACGTAGCTGAAAGCGGAAGAAAAAAAATGAACAATTCTATTATAATATATAATATAAATATATGTCATGAAATTATAACTTCACCCTCTAATACTATATATGTTGAAATTATATGGTCTTCTAGGTCTAAATTTTAAGACAGAGAGTACAGTGGACAAGAAGTTCCCAACCCATGAAAACCGATCCAAAACGTTCAAACTAAAAATTTTCATATTTGTATCCCATATATATATATATATATTAAGAATTCGATGTTACGGGCTCTTAGGTCCGCCCAGGCCATTGTCGTGGGGTTGCATTTGGGCTGCACCCAGCATGGCTTTATTGCGCTCTTCACTTAATTAGTGTAGAACAATTTAAAATACATAGTTTTATTAAACTTCTCTCTCATTCTTCCAATGAAAAATATATTTTCCTCTCACTTATAAAAATGATATAATCAGACAGAAGCCCATGGTAGAGTAAATATAATTAGAGAGACACCCATATGGTGTGGAGTAACATGTTGGGGGATTAATGTATCAAATCCCAACACGTAACAGATGTGCTTTCTTTTAAATGACGTTAACTTGGATAAACAAGAGAGGCTCATTTTTGTGTTTTGTTTTTTGGGATGAAACAAACAGGGATATAAATTCCAAGTTATTTGGGGAAAAAAAAAAAGATGTTGACACCGGCCCTTCCATGAACCCATTTCTGTCTCTGATCCGCGTATTCTTCTTGCAGAAGAAAACATCATTTAATTTTCTCCCGACGAGAGTCTAGTATTTATAATGAATTAAATGAGTTCTCCTGCGATGTCTGTCGTGTGGGGGTCGAAGTATACGAGTAACACGTCAGGCTGAAATTAATTAATTAATTAGGCACCCTTAATGAGTGATCATATGGAGATCTAGTTAATTATTTGTAGGATATGTTAGGTGGATGTTCGATCAAACGGATGGACCGCCAAAATTTCATTCAGTGTCGTCGGTGGTTTTCGTCATAAAATTAGATGGTCTTCTGAACATCATTTACGATGACACAACATCTCTATTTGGACTCAGAAGAAACAAAACTGACATCGATGGTCCCGGTGGTTGGTGAGCCAATTCAAGTCGGCTCATTGGGTTTAGGTGGGATCCATGTTTTGGGTTTACCCCGGTGCAGTGGCTCGCTGCGCCATTTTTTGGGTGCAAGGAAAAGAAATTTGTTTATGTAGTTTGTCCCATAAAATTCTAGTCACACATACTATCCTATTTTGGATTGGATGACTACATAATAATAATAATAATAATAATAATAATAATAATAATAATAATAATAATAATAATAATAATAATAAAGAATAGACATCTTTAATGGGCTAATTTTTGCCGGCCCATTTTAATAGGAAAAAAATGGCGTCCATTTTTTGTGTGTTTTTTTTATAACCATCCGAATTGTATAAGTAGATAGCTTGTCCCCAAAGTTATTTTAAAAGATTGAAAAATATTTTTTTTATGTATTTACACTGCAAGGCGGTGCAGCAAACTGGGCTCAAGTTGCATAACATACTTACGGCTGTTAACACAAATAATACTAAAAGATGGGTTAAAGACTAACTGCAACACCTCAAATGTCCCATCCAAGTTAACAGCAACGTTGCGCCAACAAACCCCTGTACGAGAGTTTGAAGTTACTGAAAGAGAGTTACTGAGAGAGGTATGCCCAGTGCACACGTGGGCCAATTACACACCTGGGCCAATTACACGTTGAGAATGTACACTAAGTAAATTAGTTTTTTATTTTTTTATTATGGGAGTCTCACGTCTCCATAATTTAACGTACAAAGCACACCTCCATCTGATGACCCAACAAATTTTAAAACAAAAAAAAGACCGATTCAAGAAAAAATAGCTTGACACTATTCATTAAATCTGATTTTTATTTTTTGAATTTTTGACAGTCGGATGGGGATGTACATTGTATATTAAGTTTGGGGGACGCAAGGCCCATGTCACAAAAAAAAATTCAAAAAAAATTTAGTTTGTTGGTGCACACCCCTGGGTTTGTAATTGGCCCAGGGTGTGCACTGTCTTCCTGAAATGAGCTTTGGAATGAGTTCAACTTTCGGACCAGAACAGCCCAGTTGAAGATCCAATTAATTGTATATGGGCTGAGTTGCAGCCGGTGGCTCATCAATTTGGGCCAGCCTTTGCAACATATGTATGCCTAATGAATCTGTAAATTTACGTACGTGTCCAAGCCTCTAACATGTCTAGAAACAAAAATTGCATACATGTGGTGGATTCAGTGGAAAGCTCATAACATTATTTATTATGCATTACTATCTTTTGATGTAGAAATGTTAAAAAATATGATAGGAAAGTCATTTGCAGAACAGTAATTTCATTTCATACCATAGCCCTTTATGTATCTATTCGAGTAATTTCTTAAGGATATGACAATGTTACAATTATGAAACAATGAGCATAGGGTTTATAGAGTAACCTTCTGCATGACTACCCATCGAAATCCTCCACAAATCGCAACGGTGAGATGTCAAATTGCCACCACTAAGTATTGGATTGTGCGATATTAATTGAGATCTTTGTATGGTATTCAAAGTAAATTAGTCATGTCAAGCTGCTTTAATTAAGAAAAGACTAAAAAGGTCGTTTCAAGCTGCGAGGCACCATTGATTAGGCTTGGAAGATATCACCAAATCCGAGGAGAGTCCAGTATGAGACCGCCAAGGGCCCAATGATGCCGTGTGCGTTTGTGTTTTGTGGGTGTGCTGTAAAATACTGCAAAACGATGTCTTCTTATGCTTATAATCTTAAAAGATGTTAAAGTTTAATATTTTTTCCTATTTCAATTGAGTTTAAAAAAATTACCAAAAAAAACAAAAAAACCAAGAGTCTTAAAATGCCACCTTTTTAAGGTCAAAGAGTAATTTCATTTTAGGGTGCACCAAACAACACCAAACAGGATAGAGAATCCCATGGAGCAAGCTTCCCTTTGTTGTAAAAAAAAAATGTGGTGGAAATTCTTCTTGACGAAGGTTGGCCATAATCAAAGAAATTGACATGAGATTCGGAGTTCTAAATTGGCGTTGCACAATTTTCATAAATCAGGGACGGGTGATCCTGCTAAATTTATTAGAAATTTAGATATGTACCTTGACTTCATCGAAGTTGACACATTTTGACGAAAAGATATACTTACAATTATCGGGAGTATCTATGATAATATGTGCAGATCAACTGTGTATATATGTAAGTATAGTAGTTTACAGTGGTATACGTATAAAAAAGGCTAAAACAATTCAAACACAAGAAAATTTTTATTTACTGATATTTTACAATCACTTATTAAGGTGCCCCCCCATGTAGTGCATGCCTAAATGTACTCTGGTGAGAGTTATAGATTTTCTCATTTTTATTCTTAACTTACCAATAAAAAAATAATTTTCAAAGCAAGGATCACATAGTCCTACAATACACTAATTAAACCTGATGTACCTTATAGGAAAATCTTGACTGGATACCAATATAAAGAGGCTCTTACTATTTATTTAGATGGTTATTTGATCGTTGGCAAATTATTTTAATCATGCATGTATTCTTCTCTTTCTTAATTTGATGGGTAAAGTGAAACTTAGAGCGTTGATAACTTAAATGATGGGTAGTTATCTTGCCGGGAGATCTCTAGAGTCTCAACTTGTCTAGGTGGTCTCACCATCTCTTCTCTTTGGGAGAGGTCTCAAATTTGATCCCGAGTTCTTCTCTCCCTTTAAAAAAAATTTACCCAAAAAATAGTTATCTTACCAAGTAGGAGACCTCCATTCAAAGCCTGTGGAGGTCTATGGAAGATCCGCTGCATTGCATAAGAATGAATGGACATCTCATGAAATCTTGGGACACTTTGCTCCACTTTGGTACGTGGTTAGTACAGGGTTAATCTAAAGTTAACCCTGTGTTAATAGTTTTTACGCTTTTGTTGTGGATTTAGGCTAACCAGATTACATATTAGGCTAAGTCTGGGATATCCAGAGGTTAAGAAATCCACCGATTGAGGTGGATTTCGAAGTGGAATAAATGCATTCATGCGCATTAAATGCTCTCTCTCTCTTGCGCATTAAATGCGCTTTCTCACTCTCTCTCTCTCTCGCTTTGACTCTCTCATTCTCTCTCCTCTGTCTCTCTCACGTTTTCTCTCTCTCTCTTGCGCATTAAATGCGCTTTCTCACTCACTCACTCTCTCTCTCTCTCTCGCTTCGGCTCTCTCACATTGTCTCTCTCTCTCACACTCTCTCTCCTCTCTCTTCCGCTCTCTCTCACATTAATGGTAATTGAAATTAATTATGATAATGATATATTTATCATATAAATTTATTAAAAATTATGAATTAAATATATATATTAAGATAAATATTATTTTTAAAAAATATTTGTGATTTTTAAATTTCCATTAGTAAGATTAATGATGCTTTATCAAAAATTATTTTCATGATATATGTAATTTATAGACTATATTAAGATAATTTAAAAATTAAAACAAAATATTTTTTTAAGATGAATGGTAACTTACACCCATATTTAATGTCATTTTTTACTTTTAAATTTTAATTAGTGAGATTAGTGATGTTATTTATTAAAATTAAATTATTTTCATGATATATTTGATTTATATAATATATTAAAAAATTAAGATTAAAATAATTTTTTCATAGATGAATAGTCACATAAACTCTTATTTAATGCTATTTTGACTTTTATATTTTAATTAGTGATATTATTGATGTTCTTATTGAGATTAATTATGGTTTATATCAAAAATATTTTTTCTATGATATATTTAATTTGTAGCATATATTAAAAATAATTTAAAATTAAGAAAATAATTTAAAGATGAATAGTAACCTAAATTAGAAATTAATATGTGTGTGTGAGAGAGAGAGTGACGTGAGAGAGAAGAGAGAGGAGAGAGGAGAGAGGTAGAGAGAGAACGAGAGATATATAAAAAAATTAAAATGATATATAAATATATTATTTTATTTGTCATCCTTATTGGATTAACCCAATACTTATCAAATCACACTAGATTAAAAGTAGGTTATCTCACATCTTTACTACCAGATTAACTACCCTCCTACTAAATCAAAAATAGGTTAATGCCGGATTACTTTAATCGGGTTAACTTAACCCATCTTTAACCTAACTCCGTACCAAAACCACCCAAAGGATGCCAATATGTAAGCTAAGATGCTCCATGGCTTAAACAAAGCTTATTTGGCCAATTCACATCTTGCATGGATCAGTTTAGGTGTTGATTTTTTTGTGCTATAAAATAGTATAAGTGTTTAATTTTAATACAATTATTGAGAAGGACAATAAAAATATATAATAATAGCACTCTAAATTTAAAATATTTTAAAAGGATATTCTTCTAAAGCTCATATCCATAAAGGATGGAAGTCATATTTTTCTTACATAATACCAAAAATGTCCATAATTGTTTTACAAGTGATACTTAATTTCTAACCTAAATCTGTGTAATGTAATTTTTTAACACATCAAAATGAAGTAAAAACGAGCATGATTATTATATTATTTAAGATTAAAGTAGAAAGCTAACATATTTGCATCGTTATACAAAAGACAAGATGACTCAATAAAATAATTTGTTTTTGCAGGTAGAATATTTTATATTTCTATACATTTATTTAGATCGTAGTATCTTTACTATATTGTTCAATCTCTCTCTCTCTCTCTCTCTCTCTCTCTCTCTCTCTCTCTCTCTCTCTCTCTCTCTCTCTCTCTCTCTCTCTCTCTCTCTATATATATATATATATATATATATATATATATAGTTTGGAGGGATCATCTAGAATTTGGAATCAGGGTTTGTCAAACTGAGACGGGACAGACCGAACCGCCCGTCCTATCCCAGCCACAGACTAGGATGACCGGTCTGTGGGACGCAACCGGGACGCTTTGTATATTAAATATTTTATTTTAAATTTAAAATGCTCAATATGTAAGTTGGTTAAGTGATTCTATTCATTCCCGGGCGATTTGAGTTCGAAACATGGCGGTGCCATGTTGTGTTTGGGATTTTGCAAGATTCGAACATAGGACCTCCCGTATATAAGTGCGCAAGTCACTTAACCAAGTGAGCTAAGAATTTTATTCTATTTATTTTACATATTACATATATATATATCTTACGGGATGGAGTGAGACGGAGCGGGACAGTAGCGTACCGTACCGTCCTAGCAAAAAATCGGGATGTCCGGTACGACCGAGATGGCAAACCCTGTTTGGAACACGATGGCAAAGCATATTAGTTTTTAGATATTTTATGTTGGAAGGCACATGAGTTATTTAGTTTTAAATACTTAGTTTAAGACAATTTATTTCCAAAATAGTTGAGGGCATTACCGATATCTTCCCTCCAACGGATATTGAGGAGGGTAAAATCGGCTCGGCTCATATATGACCCATTATGATAGGCCTGCTTCGCTTAAGGCCTCTACAATACATATAACGGGCCCCCGACAACTGTAGCCCCCAACAGACAGCCTAGGACGGATCGTCCTCGAATTCGTCAGCGCACAAAGGGCGTCAATCAAGACGCAACGGTCCCCGGATGACCCTCCGCGCGATGACCGAACGTTATCTCTCACGATGTCGGTGTCCACCCCACTAAAGGAGAGCACGCCTCCCAGGCGTCGGGAACGGACCCTCAACGGGAAACTCCCCATGACCGCTGGGAGACATTACTCCACGGCTTCCGTCCTTCCCAAACCGCCCTTCCCTGTTAAGGGACAGGACCTCGTCACCGGGACAACCCCTATAAATGGGACTTCGATGAACAAGCAGGGAGGAGGAATCCACCGAGAGAAACACACCCAACTTCAAAGACAAGGGAACCTACGAGAGAAGTCCCTATAGAGTATCGGCTATCTTTCGAGCACCCGTACCGCCCAGCGAGCACTCTTTGAGCGTCCACTGGTCATGACAAGCACTCCTCCGAAAGACGTACCACTCCTCCAAGCTCACACATACGTTCTCCATCTGTCTTTCTCTCGCTTTCTCTCCTACATTCTTCACCTCCCCAAGTGATGATTTAAGTATCGGAGGGTTGTTCCCTGAGATAACGCCTAGGGCTCCTTATGACGCCCGTCTTTTCTGATATTTGTAAACTTCCATAGATGCCGGACGATCTTCCTCAAACAAATAAATATTAAATGTGTGATACTGGAACTAAGAACTAATTTTTCATCTCTACGTATATAAAGCTTAAAGGTGTCTTTTTTATATATATTTTAAATTCAGAGTATTCCTATTGGATATTCTAAAGTTTTTTTAACCTTTTTCAACATTTTTTCTAATGTTTGTTATACAAGAATTTTAAATTGAAAATTAAAACTTAAGCAATGCGTCACGATGATTGTGCATTTTAAAGCTTAAATATTTATGGTGCATCAAATGTCACAGAAAATAATGAAAAATGATATTTTTATTGTTGGTGTAGAATTGGTTACGAACATAGGGGATGAGAAAGAGAGAGAGAGAGAATGATCTCTGTGCGGGGGCGAGCCGGGAGCACGGAGGTTGAGGATGATGCGGTGGGCCCCAACCACCCACCCCCCCAACGGTCACCTTCTTGCCCTCCCGCCACGGCACCACCTCGCAGGCAGCACCTGCCGCACTCTCTTCGCGGTTGGGTCAGGAACGGCAGCCGACTGACCAGAGTAAACAACAACCAAAAAAAAAAAACTCTTCCCTTACTATTGAAAACTTGAAACTTATTAAAACCAGTCATACAAAGTCCAATTTATTATATCCGGATTGGTTGGAATATTAATTTTGATATTACTATTTTTAGGGTATAAAATATTAATACGGAGGAAATGTGAAGGATGACAAACGAAGGTGATGCAGGACAACAAATACGGGTTCACCCTCTCAAAATAACCTAAGCTCTCGTGGACATTTTATCATCATATAACATGCTGCAAATCTCTGCTGTAAGAGGGAACTCAGTATAACATATGACCTTAATTCTGATGCATTAATTCCCCCACATCAAGTATTTATCTCTTTCTTTTGTGCCAACTTTCTTTGTTGTTTCTGCCTTGTCCCTCAGCTTTTTTTGTTTTCAACTACCAGTATAATAAAACAAGGCTCCACGGTCACTTGCCCTTCACTATTTCTTTTGCGACAGCAGCCACCGGGATAATAAGCAACGTATTGAAATAACGAGAGAGAGAGAGAGAGAGAGAGAATCGGAACTAGCGACCGGGATTCGCGACGAGGGTGGCGTGGCCGACTCTGTCCTGTTCTTCCCAGTGATCACGGACGCACGACGACGGAGGAGGGGGAAAGGCGACGGGCCGACGGGAGGCCGATTATCCTACTCGGACTGCTGGCGGTTGGCGAGGCAGCGCGGAGACGGGGTCGTCGAGGTCACTCGCAGTGTCGGCAGCGCAGTGGTGGGCGGCCGCGGTGCATCGGCGATGCGAGGTTGCAGAAACTCGCGTGCACAATGGAGAAGCGGTGAAGTGAAAACAGTGAAAGCATTAAATGGTGGCAGACAGGACAAAAAGGGAAACGAAAGTGGGGGTTCGATGGGGAGGAACACACGTGGGAGAAGAGAATAAAAATAACCTTAACAAAGAACGGCACGGTGAACATTAAAATGGGTGGTGGAGGAAGAGAGAAGGAAGACAATCTCAGGAGATGAATAGGACTGAGAGGAAATATGTGGTCATTAATGGGTGAACGGAGAAACGATGGAATCAACCGAAACGGCGAAGTGGGATTTAGATCGGTGAACACAAATGATAAGAATATAAAGACATTGGGGAATGCGGTGGAGAGGCACGAACGAAGAACAAATAAAGGAAGAAGGGAAATGGGCGTTTAGGTCTCACGCTAGAAAGAAATAAGAGGGATTTGAAATCTCATCGGAGGAAGTAGGGAGGGTTGATCATCTCGACAGGAGAATGAACACACGGACATGTTGTCATTTTTTTCTAATTATTGTTTAATCTTAATTAAAGTTAACTTCTCTTATTTATAGAGAAATAGAATTACAAATAGACCCAAAGTTTATTTTACTTTAACATCTATAATATCCTAACTATTAAAATTAACAAAAATACATAACCGACTAAATAAATTCTAAATTAAAAATAACCCATAAATTAACTACGAAGATACAAGAAAATAATAAAAATAATCTTCATGTTAGATACCTTTGATGCTTCCGCATAAATCAAGATCCTCCGTTATAACACATACATCCTGCTCCGCATCAGAAGGAGAATAATAAAGACCAACTGTGTAAGATTTTATATTATTAAAAAAGAGACTAATAAAATTAAAAGTAATGAAAGGAAAGTGTATATTATTTTTGAATAATATTTTGTGAACTGAATCCGGTGCACAAAGCCATGTCAAAGTGTAACGATTGATCTCATTGACTTAAAAAAAAGTGAAAAGACTCATTTTGCGCAGAAAAGGACGCCCACGTCAGACCTATACAATACGTATTTTTGAGCATTAAATACGGAACGCGTTCAGCGAAAAAATATAAGAATAAAATATTTTGTAAAAGAGTGAACTATTTTGTTATACGAACGAAATATTTTATTATATGAATGAAATATTTTGTTTGACTTTAGAAATAAACTAATAAAATATTTTATACAAATAAAATATTTTGTTACGTGAACGTAACATTTGTTACGAGGATAAAACACAAGAGAAATAAAATATTTTGTTACATGAATATAATATTTGTTATAAGGATAAAACATTACATAAATAAAATATTTTGTTATAAAAACGAATCTTAACAAAATATTTCAATTCTATACTAAATATTTTATTTGTGAAATAAATTATTTCACTATTTCATAAACTATTTTATTCTTGCATTTTTTTTAGCGTGCTCCGTATTTAATGTTAAAAAATACGCGTCGTACGAGTTTGACGCGGGCATCTTTTTCTACACAGAATATATCTTTACATTTTTTTTTACCAATGAGATGAAACATTACACTTTGACATAACTTTATACGGTGCACAAAATAATATTACTCATTGTTTTTCGACCCTCAAAATCTGGATTGTACCTATTTGAATAACTGTTTGAATGCATATTAAACTTGGTATCAAACTAGACTTTCCTAATATAATAACAATGCAATTAATAGAATCCGACCAAACACACACTATCGACATTATGATAGAAATTAATATTGATAGAAGTATTTGAACTTGAATTGTATGCAATTTCTTTATGTCAAATTTTACAGAGTTCTTACATCTCTAGATATCCAAACAATCAGATGAACGATTGTAGAACGTGCACGAGGAAATTACAGCACGCTGCGTACCGATTTGTCCAAATAATTTTAGGGTTCCTACATCTCGAATATTCATGGTTGCGTGAACGAACAGAATAAGAAGAGTAATGCTCTGGGCACCGTATGAGATGCACAAAAGTCATCTCATTACGTAATTTTTTTTATTGACTTAAAAATAGTTGAAATGATCATTTTTAATGTAAAAAAGATACCCCGTGTCAGTCCTGTGTCAGACCGCCAGTACCGTGTCAGACTCAGTCGGCCACCCGGTCGACTCGTTTTTTTGCTAGACGAAAAATATGGGAGTGAAATATTTTGTCACGGAGTGAAATATTTTGTTATAGGAATGAAACATTTTGTTATAGGAATGAAACATTTTATTTTACAATAGAGATGAGCAAATAGAAGTAAAATATTTTATCACAGAGTGAACTATTTTGTTATAGGAAATAAAATATTTTATTTGAGGAATAAAATATTTTATTTGATTACAGAGATGAACGAATAGAAGTGAAATATTTTGTTACATGAATGAAATATTTTGTTACAGGAACGAAACGTTTTGTTATAAAAATAAAATATTTTGTTTGACTATAAAACTTAACAAATATAAATGAAACATTTTGTATTCATTCTTCTCTGTAGTCAAATAAAATATTTCATTCCTACAACAAAATATTTTATTCCTGTAACAAAAATATTTCACTTCTATTCGTTCATATCTGTAGTTAAATAAAATGTTTCATTTCTATAATAAAATATTTCATTCCTATAATAAAATATTTTACTCTATAACAAAATATTTCACTCCCGTAACAAAATATTTTATTCATGTAACAAAAAGTTTCATTTCTATTCGTTCGTATCGGTAATCAAATAAAATATTCCATTCCTATAACAAAACGTTTTATTCCTGTAATAAAATATTTCACTTCTAATCGTTCATCTCTATAATCAAATAAAATATTTCATTCCTATAACAGAACGTTTCATTTTTATAACAAAATATTTCACTATGTGATAAAATATTTTATTCCCGTATTTTTCGTCGAGTAAAAAAGTGAGTCGACCGGGTCTGACACGGGACTGACGCGGGATATTTTTTTACATTAAAAATTATTATTTCAACTTTTTTTGAATCAATAAGATGAGAAGTTACGGAACGACGTAGATTTTGTGTACCGCGTGCGGTGCACGTAACATTACTCGAATAAGAAACGAATTTTAATTGAGATGGGCTAGAGATTTAAGATACAGCCGTCTCTATGTAAATCGCGCTTATATACGTACATCAAACAATATTTTACCATTTGAATATCTAGCATAGCACCATTAATACCGGTGAAACATGCAAATGGATCTATTAATTAAATAGTGATGAATCGTTTAATTAGCACGCTATTCGGAACAAATTCGAACTTTTGCTGTGTATTGTTACGGATGGCCTTCACGAGGATACAGTCGAACTAAGTCGTGGAAGGTATATATTTCTATGTTGATAATAATAGATTTAATTATATACCGGGCCATGTGGTCCTGTGCACCTGGAGTTCAAACTCACCACGATTATTGAAGAGGAAAGTAATTAGTTGTTCTCATTTTTCGAAATGATCTCATAAAAATATATTTTCTATTCAAAACATGAAATAAACTATAAATAGTATGGGTAATTTTTAAGAGATAATTTCATATGTACGATCCCTACATGCGAAATAACAAAGATGTCATCCTTCCATGTCAAAGATCATATACACCATCTTTATTAAATTTTAGTTTCAAAATTGTCATTTAGGTTAATTGCCATTTGCTACTTTCTCAATATACTAGATTTTTTTTTTAATATTAGAATCTAACAACTAACTAAGGGTGGGGGGGGGATTGAATGTTTAAAATACCCACCAAATATTCACATTTTTTAATTATTAAAAGAAGCATATATAGTTGCCCCCTCTCTTGCTTTAACCTCTCCCCAACGTGATGCAATAGTACGACCTCTTATCTCTTCGACAATGATGACGTCAACCTTTCCAATTTTAACCCAAAAAAAAGGTAACAATGTCTTTGTTCATGTAGATTAGTTTTTAAAATTTGAAAGAATTTAGAATAGTTTTAAACCACATCTAATTTCTTTAATAATAGAAGGGAGGATGATGGTTATAAAGATAACATTTAAATATTTTTAAAAGGTGGTATCTATGATATCTGTACTCACGTAACGATAATATTTGTTGATATTTTGCGGGTAAAGATAGTATGCAGGAAATCATCGTGATTTTTGTCATAGAAATATTTATAATATAAAAAAGACACAAATTAAGACTCTATGTATCTAGCCGATTTTGGAAGAGATAAAATAGGGCAAATTGCGAGAAAAGAAGGCTGGACATAGATGATACTTCAAATGTAGTAACTCTTTCACAATGAAATATTGAACGGCCACAGCCATTAGTCACTTTTAATCAATACATTAGAGACGATGTTGTGTCGACAGCGCTTTTACAAATCACTCCGCTAAGGGGCAAACCATCTGTACCAGATCGTGCCACCGGGCAGGCAGGACGGCTGACGCGTGGCATCCCACCCGTTCCATTGGACCGTACGGGACCGTGCGTCCCGCTACATACTAGACCGATTCGGCATGAGACCGACCTAGTATGTGCAAGTCGTCCGACTTGTGCCTTTTCAGTGTTATAAGCCCGCCATGGGTAGGGGTGGAGGCATCGAGCGCAGCGGCGGTGAGCGGCATCCAACAACGGTGCAAGCCGCCAAGCAGGCGTCCAGGCGGTGGGGACCGGCGACAGGAAGCCTCCGACGAGGTAATTTTGTTTGTTTGTTTGTTTGTTTTGTAGAGGGGCAGGGGCGGTGGAGATGGCCAGTGGGAGGTCGAAGGGGGCGGTGGACTATGGTGAGAGGGTTGTGGGATGGCAGAGGAGGGCTGTGGAGGGTGGTGGGGGTGGTGGGAGGGCGAGATCTGGCCATCCCCGCCTCCTTCGACTTCCCACCGGCCAAATCTTGCCAGTGGGAGGGCGGAGGAGGCGGTAGACGGCTTGGCTAATGGGAGGGTGGAGGAAGCGACAGACGACAGTGGGAGGCAGTGGGAGGGTTTGCGGGTGCGGTGGGAGGGCGGGATCTGGCCACCGCCACCTCCTCCACCCTCCCACCGGCTAGATCTGGCAAGTGGGAGGGCAGAGGAGGCAGAAAACAGCTGTGGGAGCCAGAGGCGGGTGGAGGAGAGCGGTGGGGGTGGTGGGAGGGAGGAAGAGGCGGCCGAGCAGGATCTAGCGTCTCCCGCCTCCTCCACCCTCCCACGGCCAACTCTAGCCAGTGGGAGGGGGAAGAAGACTACGGACGATAGTGGGAGGCGGTGGGTAGGCGGAGGAGGGCGGGGAGGGTGGTGGGAGGTCGGATCACCGGTCAGATCTGGCCGGTGGGAGGGCAGAGGAGGCGGTGGACGACAGTGAAAGGGCGGACGAGGGCGGTGGGAGGGTGGAGGAGGTGGTTGACGCAATCTAACTTTTAGATTTAATTTACATGTTTTAGATTTAATTTATATTTGTAAAATTTATTCGACGGTCCTATTTTAGAATTAATACTTGTGTCTTCACACTCTATTTTATTATTTTTTACACATAGAAGTTTGTAATTCTTAAATTTAGGGGACATAATTGGTCACTTGATGGCTCTCAAAGAACGTCCAAATGACATTGGATGGTCACGTGGAGTTATGTTAGATGGCAACCGCAGTTGATGACGTTGCAACTACTACAAAATAGATTATAGGGGAGGAGGTGTGTCCCGGTTGAAGAAGCACCTGACAGGAGGAGTAGATGCGAGATACTCTGAGGTTGCTGGCTGTACCCGTGTGCCTTGTGATGTGAAACTTACAATGGCCAGACACCAGTGGGAGAAGGGAGTTGAGATGCAATAGATGAAAAAAAAGAAGAAAATGGATGAAGCGACAATCAGTGGAAGAGCAGGCAATAACGACGAGGAAGAATGTGTGTAGACAGTCGGTGACGAAGAACAACAACTGTGTACTCACCAGTCTAATGTGTATGTCACGATGAATGATCCATATGAAACACAATTCCATGAGACAGTACGTTTGAGTAGAGATGAGGCAAGACATCTAGAGGAGACGAGAGCGCCAGACCAGACCATTAGCTAGTGGTGGTTTATCTACTACTCGACAACCACAAGACATCATGACTTTCTTCACTGGTGACTTAGGTTCACAAAGCAAATGAGGATGACTGATGCCTATGGCCAGAAGGGGTCAAAATGGAAACTCAGACATGCCGTTGTAAAATGGTGGCACCACATAGAATTGCCTTTCAATGCAGCTAACAATCACTTACTACAAGCCAATATTCTAATAAACACAACTGCTTGGGTTACATGTGCAACCACCTACAACGAGAGAGTTGGCCGGCATATATCTTGATGAACAAGTTACTGAGATCAAGAGTTATGTGGACTCCTTTAAACAGAAATGGAGCAAGTACGGAGTCACACTAATGTGTCATGAATGGTCAGGCACCACTAAAAGTAGCCCAATCAACTTCCTTATTTATTGTCACAAATATGTATTCTTTCACAGGTCGGTGGATGCGTTAGGTCATGTCCACAGTTACCAATATATTTTGTCCTTGATGGAGCAACTGGTGAACGAGATCGGGGGGACTACATTGTTCAAGTGGTCACAGATAATGGCTCAAAATATAAGAAGGCTAGGGAGGAGCTGATGAGGACCAGACGACACCTTTTCTGGACCCTCTGTGCAACATATTGTGTAGATCTGATGTTGAATGAGATTAGTCAGCTTCGTGTAGTCAAGTCTGTGGTCGAGATAGCACATGTCACGAAATACATCTACAACCACACACTTGTATTGGTATGGGTAAGAGAGTATTGTGGTGGCAAACTGTTGAGACCTGCCATCACACAATTTGCCACTAACTACATCGCCTGGTAGAGTCTTATGAAGCACAAGGATGGGTTGAAATTAATATTTTAGGGACGAGACATGTCTAAGTTCCTCTTTTGCTGCTTCACGTGAAAGAGCATAAGTCGAAAGGATAGTCAACACCAACAACTTTGGGATAGAGTCAAGATATTAGTTTTATTGATAGAGCCACTGTATAAGGTATTGAGGTGTGTGGACGGGGATAGAGTACCAACCATGGGGTTGGTGTACAACAAAATTGAAGCTGCAAAGCTTAAGATTCTTGCAACGTTTAAGAAATATGCACTCACGATTTTAGAAATTGTGGAGGATAGATAGGATAGACAGATGAGCCACAATCTTCACATGGTAGGTAAACATATTTGACAATGATGTTGGTATCCCCAGTTACATGACAAACTTATTTTTAAGCTGTAGTTATTACATCGTGCTACCTACACCCGACCTTTCAGTATGCTCGCAGCCTCGCTTATGACGATACTTTGATAGAATCCGCTAACATTGTGGTTGACCGACTGTCTCACAGTCCAACAGATGTTGTTGATGCGTTGAATGAGGTATATTTGGATACTTCACTCTATTAGACATGAAAATAATTATGTAACTATTTTTATCCATAAATGTAGATGAAAATATTTAGAGAGGCAATTGGTTCATTTGCGACACCTAATGCCGTTACCAGCCGTGAGAGACTTGATGCAGCTAATTTACTTGTATAATGCATATTCTATGGCTCTACAAGTAATTATTGCATCTAATTTTTATAATGTTCATCCTCCGCCTTACTAATAGTTGAGTGGTGGCTCAATTACGGCACAAGCGCACTGACATTGAGGAAAATTGTAATGAAAGTTTTATCCCAAACATCCTCCTCGAGTGGATGCGAGTAGAATTGGTCAACATTCTCCTTCCTACATACCAAGTTGAAGAATAAGCTAACACACAGAAGGCTGGACAAAATGATCTATGTTCATTACAATATGAAGCTAAATGTTAAGCATGTGCAGATGGATGCAAGGAGAGGAGAGGGAGACTATGACCTAACAAATGTTGTGTACTTGTGAGACGATAAAGACCCTATGGTTTCATGGGTTGCAAGAACAACAATTGAGCATTGTGAGGCAGAACTTGATGAGGAGGCCGAAGATCCAGGAGAGACACCACGGTCTAATACTTTTCTTGTAGCAACTGTGTAGTAGACAATGGGGGAGGGAGATGACGCCGATATGCAGATGGTTGGAGACAAGTCAGTGGCGGGATGTGATGATGAAGTTAACTTGGATGTAGACCTCTTCATTGACGACGGGGACACATCATATGTGTACGATGATGCAGCATGGGAGCGATTGATGTAGCCTCCAATAGACCCACGTCCACCAATCTCTCAGGTGAAATAACATATACATATTGAATCACATATTTAATTAGAGAGCGTAGGCATATATTTATGTACTATGATGTAAGAAAAAAATTACACGGCGATTCAACACATGAACATCGGTCTCGGGCTGCTGCAGTATGACATTCAGTAACTATGGAACCCAGAAGGGCATCCACATCTAGGGAGGCTAGAAGGAGTTCCTCGTTTAAAGAGGTGAAATTATATTAGATGAGAAGATTTATATGTTAAATTATATTTCATTGCTAATTGAATCTGTTAGCCTTTTAATTCTGTAGCCTTCGGCAACATCCAAACAATCATCTCAGTTTACTGTGCTCGGCGCTCGGCGTCTAGGGTACCCACTCAGTCGTCTCAGGTATACTCATACCTATGGAGTTACACAGTACGAAATTATTTGAAGTTCTTATCAAACATAACATCCGCTTCTTAGACATCCGGAGGGAGACAACATACAGTAGAGAAGCCGCTGCCTGCTCCATAGAAGAAGAAATCATCACAGACCATATTATTCAAGAGCAAAAAGAACAAGCAACCACTAGTAAATTTGATGGACATTGCAGACTTTAGGATATTTGATCCCAATGCAGATGACGACACTCTCGAGCCATCCATAGAGCCCCACATCACTAGGAGTCATGAATCCTATAACGATAATACACTAGTAGGCTCTTCGTCCCATAGTGGTGACAGTTCTCGTGGTGGTCAACAAAGTCGTCGTGGAGATATTAGTGCTGGTGGTTTAGAGTATAGCAGTGGTTGAGATAGAAGTCATGGGGGCCACGAACATGGTTGTTACGAAGGCATGGTATGGACAAAGAAACATCACTTCACACATGCCACATAGGATGAGGACCACAATGCTTCACCACCAGGGGCGAGCCGGGCAGCTGATTATTGGGATCCTTACTATGGAAGTTCTATTGTAAAGGGTAGCAGCTATTAAGAAATGCTGTCTGATTTTGAGAGGATGAGCACACGTAACTCTTAGGGATCTCGCAGTGAGTATGGACGATCATGGCGGTAGTAGCCTAGATATCATGATGATTCAGATAGCAGTAGTTCATTCTTTCCATCAAACCCGTACCCTCTTGGCTATCCTTCAATACCACAGTATACTGAAGGATACGGTCAGCTCTCATCTGTGCGACCACCACCGGTCGTGTACTCATAGGGTTCCCAAGAATATGAACACTACGTATGCATATACTGGGAGAACTATGGAGGTTCCATGAAATATGCAGACTACTTGTCCTATCTACGGAACACGTATAATGCTAGATTGTTTGGAGATAGGATGTGGCCAAGTTTGAGCCCATATGATTAGGAGTATGTATCATTTGCATATATGTGTACGTAACTATAAATTAATCATTTATTTCTTCATCTCTTACCTTTTGTACTTGTCTTTCAAGTTACTAATGCAAAACTGTTCAACAATTATAGGTCATCATGGACGGATGCCACCACCTTGCATGGGAGCACGTGTACGTTGTTGAGGGTGATCGACATGTGCACTGTAAATATTGTCAGCATCGTGTCACTATCATACACAAATTTGTAGAGCACCTTATGGGAGTGGGACGGGATTACCGTACATGCTCCTTAGTTCTAGAGGATGTTCAAGATTACTTTCGGACACAATTACAGGAGGGTTATGTTTCTCGCAGTAGAGCCGGGGCATCGTCTTCTACGTCTAGGGTTCCCCTACCACCAGCACCTGGTCGATTAGGATCTTTCTCCATGTCCAGGGTTCGAGCACCACCAGCACCAGTCCTACCAGTAATAGATGATAGACATGCATGTATAGATATCGTTAGAACCTTTTCTAGAGGATTTCATGTACCCTTCACCGCTGCACATGACCCATTATTATGGTTATATATTTTTAAACTCACCCATATGAACCTCCATTTATTAGGATAGAGTTAGATTATATGGGTCATGAGTTTCATGTGTTTGATTTTGATTGGGATACGAGATTCAGAGATGAGTCAAATCATTGACCTTCTACATTTTATACTTTATGAGCGGAGTTGAATGATATCATTAGTAAATTTAATTATGTATATATTCACTTTACCTTATCTTTTTTGTCTTTCAAATATGATGTTTAACTGAGAGGTGTAATAGATTATTATAATAAATAAGATATTAAAATTGTAATATATATAATTATATTTAGTTATGTGTATAAAATTATGTATTCTTATTGGTACATAATAAATTTATTAATACATAAGTAATCGTGTGTGTATCTTAATAATAGTTGGAAGAGTAAAATTAATTATATGTAACTTAGTATAAATGTATGATCACAAAAAAGGAACAATACATTCTATTATTCTTCGGATGGATATATTATTTTATAATTTAAATGAATATGTATTAGAATTTTATTTTAAAAACTTATAAAAAATTAAGTTAAAAAATCAAAAAAATCTCCTTTTAGACAGTACCGATACGGTGCCGTATTGACCGTACGTCTCGCATAGGGCCGTGACTGGTACGACCAGTACAACTGACACGACAAATCTTGGTGTTGACGTCCATTCACTAACATATCCTTTCTCTTTGAAATTTGTATAAAAAATTAAGAAACAAACCCGCGCCGTAGGCGTCTCAAAATCTCGATGTAGGAATCCTAGCCCTGTAGTGCAGGAGCAGCCGCCGCCGCCCCCTTCCTCTAAGGTGGCCGCAGTGCCTACACCCCCTTTGCTGCTGCACCTCTCCTTTAACTAGGACCAAGGAAGCTACTGCCGCCCCGTCTCGTCGTGTAGGAGTAGTTGGCCACCGCGACTGCCTTCATCTCCCCTTGCGTCTCCTTCGCTGCATCCAAGCACCCCCCCCACCCGCTCGCTACACCCCTCCCGCCCCCTGCCCCTCTACCAGCACCCCTCTCCATTGGGACCCCCCATCTCTCTCTCTTTCATGAACACTCCCACCCTGACCCCCCTCCCTCTGACACCCCCTTCTCCTTAGATCTCCATGGAGGTGGTCATGGCGACTGTCGACTACTCTCTGCTATCATCAGTGCCTGCCACAGAGAGAGAGAGAGAGAGAGAGAGAGAGAGAGAGAGAGAGAGAGAGAGAGAGAGAGAGAGAGAGATGGGGGGACACTAACCAGAGAGTAAATTAGTAATTGTCCCTCTTAACTCATTTATTTCTTGGGTTGAGAAAACGATAGCTACGGTAAGAGTATGACCGTAATAATATTAGATACGGTAGAGATACTTGGGGTAATATGTAAAACATAAGAGATACATACAAATAATGTAACTTGTAGGGGTATAGATGTAAAAGCTTCTAAAAAAGCTGAGCGAATGGACCGCCCTCTCAAACCTGGCACATATTTGCGGGAAAAAAACAGGGGAAAATAGAAGCGGTTATTAATAGTAACAGAAGCGGCGTATGCCACGTGTCGCGCGCCCACTGCGTCTCCCTCTCCACAAAAAACTCCCGCTCCCCATGCAAATCCACACATCCCCCTTCCTCGCCCCTCCTCCTCCTCCCTCCCCTTCCCCATCCCCCTCTTCTCAAACCCTAATAAGGAAGAAGGTCCCCTCCTCCCTCCTCCTCTCTCTACCTCTCTCTGTCTCTGTGATTTGTTACTTTGTTAGTTTGGTGTAAGGGAGGCCGGCAATGGCGGTGCCGGCGGCGGCTACGGTGGTGGGGGCGCCACCCGCGTCCCCGAACAATGCTGCTGTTGGTGTTTCGGCTGCTGGTGGTGGGGGGTCGGAAGGGGGGGCCCAGCAGGGGGTGCCGTCGGCGTCGGGGTCGCTGTACGTGGGGGACCTGCAGCCGGACGTGGCGGAGGGGCAGCTCCTGGACGTGTTCGGCGGGGTGGGCGGGCTCGCGTCCGTCCGCGTCTGCCGGGACTCCGCCACCGGGGCCTCGCTCGGCTACGCCTACGTCAACTTCGTCTCCTCCCACGACGGTGCGCCGCCGCCGCTGCCATTATACCCTGCCGATTGCGCCTCTTTGTTCTTTTGTTTCTTCTGTTGACTGGTTGTTCTCGACGGCTTCCATCGTCTTCCTCGGCGTCCTGCCGTGTAGGGATTCGTTTATGGTGGTTTCCGGGGATATCCCGTCCTTTAATGGCATTCCCCAGGATACCTATTCGTACCCCAATGACGTCCTCCCGTTCCTTTCTCCCTTTCTTGTTCTGTTTCCTTTGTGTTTTCCCCTTCCCTATTCAACATTTTTGTTGTTTATTTGCATTTGGTTGTGCAGAATTCTCTCTCTTTCTTTTGTGGTGTCTCTCTCTTTGACTGTAACGCCAAACCTTGAAAATTTGTCCGATTTCTATGTCCAGATGCGTCGATTGGTTATTGTTCTGCATTCTCTCGATTTTTTTTTTTTGGGGGGGGGGGGTGTTGGTGGTTCCCTTATCAAAACTCTTACTTTCTCTTTTGCCCCGACCTGCAGCGATTCGTGCTATGGAGACTCTGAATCACACCATGGTGAATGGGAAACGAATAAGGATCATGTGGTCGCATCGAGACCCGGATGCGAGGAAAAGTGGGATTGGGAATCTGTTTGTGAAGGTATCAATGGATGCGAAATTCCTTGTTTTGATTGCTTTTCTGCCATAATTATATATTGCTTTCTTTTCTTGCATGAAACAGTTTTTATGTACCATCTTTTTTTTTTTACTATGTCCGCAGAATTTATCTGAATCGATGGATAGTGTGAGGCTGCAAGAGCTATTTTCACAGTTCGGCAAAGTTTTGTCTTGTAAAGTTGCCACCACCAAAGATGGGAAGAGCAAATGTCATGGATTTGTACAGTTTGACTCACAGGAATCTGCAAATTCCGCCATTGAGCAACTTCATGGCTCGGACGTTGATGGAAAGCAAATGTGCGTTCCGTCCATTCGCTTCTGTGCTGTACCGTCTTTTCCAGTATCATTTTGGTTGTTTTCTTATTACCATTCCCGTTTCTATATCACTGAGACGTTTCAATTTTTCTTTCTTTCCTTATAATGCACATATGTGAGCAACTTCCCGTTTCTATATCACTGAGACGTTTCAATTTTTCTCTCTTTCCTTATAATGCAGATATGTGAGCAACTTCCTAAAAAAGAATGAGCGTGTAGTGCCCAGTCCTGATGCAAAATATACTAATTTATATTTGAAGAACCTAGATGAGGATATCACTGAAGAGCTTCTCCGGTTGAAATTTTCGGAATTTGGTAAAATTACTAGCATGGCCATTGCAATGGACGCTGATGGAAACTCTAGAGGGTTTGGATTTGTGAACTTTGAGAACCCAGATGATGCTAGACGTGCAATGGAGACAATGAATGGAATGCAACTTGGTACAATATCATTAATAAAACAGCTTGCTTTTCTCTGGTATCTTAGAAATAAGCCTTATGGTTTTCCTACTTTTTCTAATCCATTTGCTGTTCTTGCGGTACAGGATCTAAGGCACTGTATGTAGCTAGGGCCCAGAAAAAGGCAGAGCGTGAAGAAATTTTGCGTCGTTTATATGAAGAAAGACGCAATGAGATCAGAAAAAACATGGTAGTTCCAGAATTTTTAATGGGATTTTCCACTTGATTCTTTCCTTCCCTCATCCTTTTGTTTTGCCCAATACTGATTATTTTCTTTTCTATCTAGAATTCGAATGTATACATAAAGAACATACATGACTCTGTCAGTGATAATGAGCTACGACAGACTTTCAGTGTATGTGGGACTATCACTTCTGCTAAAGTGATGCGTGATGATAAAGAAATAAGCAAGGGCTTTGGATTTGTATGCTTTAGCACTTCCGAGGAAGCAAACAAGGCTGTGAACTCTTTGCATGGTAATATCTTAATCTCTTTAAGTTTGTTGAAGTTTATATATATATATGTATGTATGTATGTATGTATGTACGTATATGCACACATATACGTACACACACACACACACACACACACACACACACACACACACACACACACACACACACACACACACACACACACACACACACACACACACATATATATATATATATGTACAGACACATACACATATGCATATATTTATTTATTTATGAGAATCTACTCTTAGTTCTGTTTCTTGTTTCACATAGGATATATGTGCCGTGGCAAGCCATTATATGTTGCAATTGCCCAAAGGAAGGAAGAGAGGAAGGCTCAATTGCAGCTTCATTATGCTCAGCGTATGGGAGGAGAATTATCAGGATCATCCTCTGCTGTTCTTCACCCTGGATATCCTCCACTTTACTATACACCTCCTGGTGTTATTTCACAAATTCGTCCACGACAGAGTCTTATGTATCAACCAGTGGGAATGAGACCTGGGTGGAGGTCAAATGGGTTTGTCCCTCTGTCAAAGGCATCTTTTCAACAGATGCCTTTCGCGATGGTAATTGTTGTTCTGTTATCTTTGTTGTCATATTTCATTACTTAAGGGAATACATTTTGAATTTTTGGTTACATTTTTTGTGTGCTCTTGCTATGTCTCATGGATACATCAATGGAACACTGTGTCTGCAGAATTCAAATGCTCCTAGACATCACAGGCAAACTAGGGGACGGGTGAATGGAAATGTGCTTCCTTTGATCAGCCAATCTATACCTCATGCTCCACATGCACAGCCGAACCATTCATTGAGTTCAGCTAAAGAATCTAACAATCAGCAGGTTGGTATACTTGCACTTCGTGATCTTCAATCTTCTTTCTTATTGAAGAATTCAGATGTAGTGGTCTCTCGTCTTTTAGTTCATACATCATATAACATCAGTACAATCTAAGGTAGTGGCAAGTGTCTAGGATCCATGAGGTTAGTGTTGATCACATGGGGGAGAGACACATCCTATGTGACGTAGGCCCGTTATTAAGGAGGTGTATTTAGTGTCTTTTGATCAACTTGGAATTTCAATTTTGGTGACTGATCATATTGGGCTTGAGGCCTGGTTTTTAAACTAGACTAGTGGTCCAGGGATGTAATTTATACTGATTTTTTTTCCTGAAGTTATATTACTATTGTGATTTTCATCAACCTTTTCAATCAGATTGAACTACTTTGTTGACTATACATATGTTTGCTAAGCCTAAGGGACAGAGAAAGGTGGGTACCAATGCTTAAATGGCACAGCGAGAGGTTTCTGATCCTTGATTAAGCAAGGCAGAAACTTGATGCTAAGCTGAAGGCTTAATCTCTTAGAACAATGCTTCTCATGCTTCTTAAAGGGATAATATGGTTTATTGCTTATATGCCTGAAATAATCTATATTAAAATACCATGGGTTTCATATTTATAGAAAACCCTCCTAAATGATCACCATAAATACAATCATCCCCTACTGCCAGTCAATTCTCTATTCAACTTGTTGCCACATTAGAAGGCTTTTTGCATAAGAGTTGTAATCTAGATGAGGGCTCCTTTGTGACTACAAAAACATCATATGGGTTTTCATATGCTTGTGATTTCTGTAGGATCACATTAAAAAATCTCATGATCATAATATCAGATAGTGAAACTAATCATAGTATGAACAAATGATGTATGGAATTCAAGTGATATAGTTGATTGTCTTCGAAACCAAATACATGGAATTCAAGCTATAGATGATTGTTATACTCTGTAACCAAGCTTCTTTTTTTAGCCTACAGTTTTTACCTACAAAATGGGTCAGAAATAGATTGGAGCACGGTATAGATTTTAATGGTGACAGAAAATAATAACTCTGATGGCATTATGATTAAATTCTGCGAAATTTAAGAACCATTGGAGTGCAAACTTGGGGTTAGTGAATTGCATATAATAGATTTACCTCTTGTTCAAAACTAGCTGGTGGAGTTAAGGAAATGATTTATAATGGTAGAGGACAATTATATAGAAACTCTAGCAATCACTGCAGCTAAGACATTAACATTAAGAAACCATAGTCTTCTCACCCAAGTGAATAGACTGTCAAATCTGCAAATTGAATTGAAATTGTTTCAGGGAAATGGTTCTGATGATGCCCAGACCACATTGAACTCACCTAACTTGAGAGATTGCCAAATATAACAAGTGGATTGAAATGTTCAATGGGATGTTGATGTCCAAATTGTTCTGGAAGGTGGATAGATGGGGAACCATAACTGTGAAAAGAAATACTCTGAAGTGCTTTGCTGTTGAAACAAACAATGACAGCTGGTGGCAGTTATGAAGTAAAATATGTAGGAGTGGGGACAAAAGATAGAATGCTCTGAAAGGCGGAGATTAAACAAGTACTGAGCTGCTCCAAGTGCCTTTATTTTTGCCTGGTGCTTAGAATCAGGTTGTTTGCAGAAAAGACTGAAGTTCTCATGGTCAAACTCTTCCATACTTTAGTTGGTGATGATGGACCTTTTCCAAATATAGAGAAATGCAGAAAGTTTAGTTAATTTTCGAAATCAAGGCGTTAATGTGGCTGGTATATGTATGGGAAAAGAGTTGTCACATCCAGATGCTGGCTATCCTGTCAGCAGGCATCATAATGAAGATGTTGATGCTTTCGTAAAGACAGCCTGATGATTTGGGAACTTTGAGATGCTTGGTTAAATAATTTGAACCTATGCAAAGAAGTTGAATTTTTCTAGAAATAATGTGCGGAAAAGGCTGGAAAATCCCAGGGGTAATGTTACTGAAATGATTCTATGTGCAGCCTTTGTAGGATTTCATACGAGAAGGTTTTTCAGAGGAAAAGGAGCATGTATAGGTAAGGTATATGCACCAGATCTCTGACTCCCATTCATCCTTTGGAAAAAACTTGGTGAATAGTTTTGTAAAACTTGAAAACCCAATAGATGAGTTTGTCTTTAAGCCACTTATCATATTTATAGACATGTGGCCATTGGTGACCATCTGGTGATATATTCTGGGATATATGGAAGTCTACCACCTATGATCTTTCTTTATTTGAATAAAATTTGGTAGAACATACCCCCATCTCCTCCCCTCCCCCCCCCGCCACACACACAAAAGGTCTTAGTGGATGAATAGCATGTGAGCTTTCAAATGTTGCCCTCTTCTGTGACCATACAGTGTTTACCTATGGCTTGGAGATTGACAACTAGAAAAGCAAAACCAGCTTTCAAGTCGCAACTTGGATTTGAGGCCTTTCTTATCATTGGTGGGAATCACTTTGGAGAACTTTGAATATTAATAGGATGACTGAAAACAGTCTCATAAAATTTAACTATGTATCATCTAGTCCTATGTTTAGTGCTTTATGCTGACCTCAGCTTCTAGAGTGCATATAGTGGTGCTAAATTTCCGGACTGGATAGTTTCTGTGCCTTAGAAGCATTGAGAATGCCCACCAGACATCGTGGAGTACTGTACCGGCAATCATCATGGAGGCTTCAGCAACCATTTTTGATCCATATGCTAAATATGCATACAATAGATTACCATGCATCATTTCACGTTTTAGCATTCTTAGAGTTTGGATCTTGATGAGGATTCAGTGACGTGACTGGTATTGTTTCTGTTCTTATTACATAAGGATACCAACATACTATGCTTTCACCATGGATTCATTGTGAGGCCGGGATTCACATTGACAGGAGCAGTATGTGTCTGATTATTTCTGGGATAAAATAATTCCATAATATTTTTGTAATGCTGCATTATCTTAGTTTTCCTGAACCGTGAAATTGATTATCTGCAAACTGGATGAATCTTTACAGTATTTAGCATTTCTTGTAGCATGATTTATCCTTGATCCTCGAAACATTAGTACAGTAGCCATCTGACATGATGGGGCTTTGTAATGGTGCTAATAATAACAATGAATGAATGAGTAAAAGGAAGGTTATTCACTTTGCCTTCCTATGAATGTCCCTTAGTGGATCTCCAAAGGATTGTTATGTGATATATATTGGCTTTGGGTGAATATGTCAATCTATAATTTCTTTACCCCTTGTGATCACCAACTCCCCTTAACTAAAGATAAAATCAGAATTTTATCTTCTGTCAACTACTAGGAACCAAATCTTGAAGTTTTAGTCCAGTGGAAAATAATTGTGAATGACCTTGGTGTCACTGGATGCTGAAAGTTCTTTGGTGTTTACGTTGTACCTTCTCTAGCTTTTGTTTGCTTTTAGAAAGATGCACCTATAAATTCCTGCACATGAGATGTGGAAGTGGATTATAGCATGGGCCTGATCCAAGCATAGTAAAGTTCATTGTTTCTTATTTTCTTCATCTTTATAATTAAAACCGTGCCCAGGAGTAAAGGGAATTATCGTGCCAAATTCTACCATGAACCTTCTCTATTGTTGGGTGTTGCTCTGAAGAATTTCATTCCTATCAAGTATTTTATTTTAGTTTGCTACTCTTTTTAGTAAAAGTGTCATAACTTGGCCTTCCATTGTCTTTTGATTTGATTGATAGGTTTTCCCCCCTTTTAGATCAGATTGAAAGTTTTAGGAAGGAAATATTTTCCCTTTGGCCATGATCGGAAGGGTTTTTGTGCTTCAGAACTTGGAGAAAAAGGTAGACCACATTGGTCATCTTCTTTCCCATCATCAACTCCAAAATAGATGCGTAGTCTGAAAGCAAGTGGCTAATGTCCTCTTCTTTGCCACCTCCATGACTGTTATTATTATTACTATATGTATATATATTAGGATTGCATGACTAATAGAATTGCATGACTAATCTATTTGTTTGGTTACCATAAAAATGCGAGTTAGCAGTGGAGCAGGGGTCTGGAATGGTTGAGGAGTTTGTGATGGTATATGCACATACGTTTATGCCTTCATGCTTGTGGGTGGATGTGTGCCTGCGTACATCTCTAACCTGTATGGAGGGGATCCTATGTTACTAGTATATGAGACAGAGAGGTGAGATAAATGCACCATATGTAGCATGTAGTCCATCTCCCCACGATTATTATCCTGATCATTATTTGTTGGAATCCCTAAAATTCCATACCTGGGCTGTATGAAAAGTTAACACCAGAAAATGCATTAGCTGCTAGGTTGGCAGGTTTCTAACTGGTCTAGCCAATTTGTTGGTTGAGGAGCTTGTGGTTGTGTCTTTCTATCTATCCACGTGTGCCTATGTATTCTAATCATGCACATGAATTCCCGGATAGTTGTATGTGCCGGTGGGTATATTGGAAAAGCGTTAGTTTTGCTTCAGTTGTACTGTTGTCTTATTTCTGTGTATCTAATGGTTTTCTTTATTCACATTGTGAAGGATGGAATGCTGGATTTTTTTTTACTTACTAAATATTCCAATTCAGTGGCATATAGCAGTGTTGATCAGTGGATTGGAGAATGATTTTGTACGTACTATAGGAATTGCTACATTTTATTATTCTGTATTGCAGTTACATCCAGCAAGGAAGATAAACTTTGACCTTGAGTAGCAATTACTTTCTAATGTGTGTTTTTCATCTCTGAAGCAGGGGGGACAATCGAAGTATGTGCCAAATGGCCAACCACTGGAATTAAATAATGGGTCATCAGTTCCATCTGCTATTTCTAGCTCACGAGGGATGGAGATGCTCAGCAGCATGCTGGCAGCTGCTTCTCCACAGCAGCAAAAGCAGATGCTTGGCGAGCGTCTCTTCCCCCTGGTCCAGAAACAGAAGGTAGCATTCTCATCCCTCCCACGTCCAAGATAAAAATGTATATGGAATCACAGTTCCACCGATTCTGAAGTTTCTCCATTGCACAGTCTGATCTTGCAGCAAAGATAACCGGGATGCTCCTGGAGATGGATAACTCAGAATTACTTCTGCTTTTGGAGTCACCAGAATCGCTGGCTGCCAAAGTGGATGAAGCAGTACAAGTGCTTAAGCTTTCCAAGGCTAAAGTAGGCAACAATGATGCTCTTCATCCCGGCTATTTATCGGCTGAGGTTACTGTCAATTGATAACGAAATCATTTTACCGAGTTCTTTTCTTGGCCCTTCGAGAGTTAGGATAACTATTGATACCCTGGATTTTGTCTGAGCGAGACTTATATTTTTTTCCTCTATGTCCCTCTCTCTGTGTCTCTGTCTCTGTCTCTGTCTCTCCGATGTAGTGAGGCTCGCCTAGGTTATACCAAAACCTTCTTTTTTTTGGAGGGTTTCATCAATTTGCTTCATTGGTCATCTGGTATAGACAAATCAAACAAACTTTTATTGGTAAACTGACTTGGAGAAAGATATTTGTCATGGTAATTTAATTTGAGATAAAACCATTTTCTTTAGTAGATCGACTGTCCTTTGATGCTCTTTTGTGATTCCTAAGTGATATCCTGCTGCCGATTTTCTTGAGGATCTCACTGATTAGAACAGTTCACAAACTTAAGGTGTTCCAAACATAGAGGTAGTGTAAGATCATCAAAGATTTGAAACTACTTTTGATCTGGCTGAACTCCATGATATGGAAAACCTTCCAAACGAGGTGAGAAATCTAGTACCGAAGGCAGAGGTAACGACACGGGTGATAGTACATCGTCGGCAGAGACTCTTGTAATAGTGTCCATAGTCTTCAATATTCTCAACGTCCTGGTTGTTTGGCAACTCGGTTGTAATAGTGTCAATCTTCTTTTTCTTGAGCATGTAGTTTTCTGAATCATCTTTTGGTTGGCGGATAAGGTAAAGATTTTTCTTTCGCTAATATTAAAATTTGTATATATGTTTGTGATGGGTTTAAATACACCGACTTATGTGTACGAATAAATGTAGACTGATCGAATAACGCAGCGAAAAAATCAATCGGAACACAATCATATGAAACACCAAGATTTATGTGGAAAATTCCTCCAATGCGAAGGGGAAAAATCACGGGTAAGTCAGAGAAGAGAATTCACTAAGAATATAATGAAGGTACAGATTGCTCAAAGTCTCTTGTCAAGACATGAGTTAGAATTACAAGAGAAGAAATTGGGATTCAATAATAACCGAACTCTCCTACGCGATCACATCAAATCTTATTGCAAACCTGATCGTCTCTGTAGTGAGAACCATGTACAGTTGATGAAGAACAATCCCTTCTCTTTCTCTCCTTGATGGCATAACCCTATTCTCGGAGCTACAATAGTCCCTTTCTTCCTCTCTTGATGGCCTCCTAGATCTCACCTTGTGTGTTAGACTTTAGACCTCAATAAGATGTTTTATACATCTAGGATGGTCAAGGAACAACCCAAGGACTAGATCCATCAATCATGGCTTGTGTTAGTATTGGTGTGTTACAGGTCAATTTAGGGTCGGGTAGACCCGATAGATGTACGATCTTGTTCATTATTAATAAAGTGATATTTGAGCGTAAATATGCGATTGTGTATTACTTTACGATGTCCCTAGGATATGTGGTTGTAAAGTCAGCTCGAGATGGGATCTCGAACATGAGACTGACTTTACATGGACGCATACCTTAAACTGTTACTGGTTGGAGGGTAATCACTCAGGGACTTTGATTACCTATTAAACCAGTACACATGATGTGTTAGTGACCAGTCTCATGGTCATTGGTGCGGGGCACCAACACATATGTGTAGGTATACGTCATGGGAGGAAGTGCACTGAACTGATCCGCTATTGGATCTTCAGATGGTTGATTATACCTAATGTCAACTGAAGATCTAACTGTTTCAGTAGCATCGTTGGTCCTTTGACCTGAGATATTGATCGGATCTTACACGAGGACTGGAATGGTTTAATTACTTAGCTAAGTGACTTTAACCATAAGTCATGAATTACCGAGTCATTAACCATTTCAGGAGACGTGTGAAGATCATCAATGGTCAAGAGGGGATCGCTCACTGTCAGGTATATATCAGACAGTTAATGGGTCATGACATTGACGCTCCGTTAAATCCATGGCCAGGGTCGTGTGAGTTCGTTTAGAACGGACGTCGTACACTTTAAGGAGGTCATAGTCAAATGGCACGATCATGGGGTTTGACAGAAACCATACCCTCGATCGTACCAGACTCATAGAATGAGCGAGGGATTATATCGATGCGGTAACTGTGGACTTACAAGTACCAGATCGGCTGGTTTAAACCCGGCATCCTCTACAATCATGCGGACTTGCTTGACCCAACGTGATCAAATGTTCGGAATAAATTAAACTATTATTCGGCTCTAGTAGAAGTGAATAATAAGTTTAATTTACTTCTAATTAGGAATTAGAAGTTAATGGGCCTTAAACTAGAGTGACTAAGGGCCTAGAGGATCACACACAATGGATTCTTGGGTGACGGATTATTACTGTACAAATGCATATATTAATTCCCTTTAATTTCTTTTGGAAAGGAGTTTAAAAGAGGGCTTAATATATATGTACAAGAATAAAAGGATATATATACGATTTTGATCTTTATGGGTTCTTTTAGAAAATGGCCAAATCCTATATATAGCCATGTTACAAGAGCTACTTCTCTTCTCTTGGCTAATCAAGCATTAAGGCCATGATAAGGAGGATTAGCTCCTCCCCCCTTTCCTCCCTCTTGCTCTCTCTCTCCAGAAGGTGAAAGGGTCGGGGAAGGTCGTGCCGGGGGGTACCGTCGCTGCGCAATGATATGTGTGGATCAGCTCTAGAGGCCGTGCATCTGTGCGGCTCGATATTTTGCATCGAGCTTTACGAACAGCGTCATTCCGCGCAAGGTATAAATACGCAACCCGTAGTTAGGGGTTGGGGTCATTAAAACGTCGATCAGAGCATGGATCTGGGATTCCATGTAGCCGGGTTCGGGCAAATGGAATTTTTGTTATCCGCTGCGTTGCCCGGTAGTACTGTGTGGAACCTTACAGTGGTATCATAGCCAGGATGGCGCTCTGGTCGGTGTTTTATCGCCGTATAGAACCATGTTTGTAGGGGAATTAAAATCTTCAATTGTTATTATTAGAAGATAGGGGTGCTGGGCATTTCTATGCTTCATGGATGCTGGGCATCTACTGCAATTTTTTTTTTAAAAAAAAAATTGGCACAGCTGGACGCACTACCCGCCGCGTGCCGCACGCGGGCGACGGGCCCTGCCGCGTTGCCGCACGCGGGCGGCGGCCCGCCGCGGCGCGCCGCGTGGCAGGCGCGAGGGCCCGCCACGCGGCGGGCGCCTGCGGCTCCCGCCCACGCGGGCAACCGCGCCGGCGCCCAGGGGGCTGCCGACCATTTTTTTTAATTTTTTTTAAAATTTGCTTTAGTTAATTTATTATGTTTATTACATCATATATATATATATACACACATAATAAATTAATTTAATTTTTATCTCAAATTATCAATTGTGTTATCTCAATAGTAAATGTTAAATGTTAAATTTTATTTAATCTTTTTGAATTTACTGAGGTGAGATAATAACTATTTATCTTAAGATAAATTGGTAATAATTGAAGTTACTTCAGTAAAATTCAATTTTTAAAATTTTAATTATTAGATAATTAGTAAATTCAAAATTTAAATTTCATTGAAGTTAAATGTTATAAAATTCAAATATTTGAATTTTTAATTATTAGATAATTGTTAAATTCAAATTTAAATTTTAGAATATGGATAATTACATTATTTAAATTTACTTTCAAATAAAATTATTGGATAATTAGTTTGAATTTAAATTTAAATGATTGTCATGTTTAAATTTTTAATTTAAATTTGATTATTGGATAATTAAGTTTAAATTTAAATTTAAATAATTATCTTAATTATCTGACTTATTTGAATTAGATTCAAATATGCATGCCCCTGTTATAAATGATGGTTCTTTACGTGTTATGCTTTATTTACCTTGCATTGGCTTGCTTATTTGTTTAATTTTAGTTAATCCTACTTCGATTTTTAAAATTAAACAAAGCTAACCTATTTTTGTTTGCACATCCCATTTTTAAATCCAAAAGTAAGGATTATTTTCAAAAAATAACCCTTGAATGATTTTGAATGAATGGGTTGGCAAGTGATCATGGACTTGGTTAATATAATTAATTGGGGTCTGCGAACCTCCTTTCTCTCTCTCTGTGTTAAAATTCCAATGTACTTCTATCTTTCTCCATTGTTGTACTCGCCCTAAGGGCTGCTGGAATTTGAGTCACATGTAATTTATTTTTTCCGGCCTGCGTGCCGTGTAAAATTTGTAATTAATGCGGCGTCGGATATTGAAAGCGCGGAGCACACCCGACGAGGATGATCCAGCTGCTTCGGAAGTGGGCCGGATGTCTTAGTTACATTAGGAATAAATTCCATGATCACTTGCGATTTAATTTCTGCATTGGATGCATTTATTTTATGTAAATTACTAGGTACGGTAAATATATTAGATATATTTATATTACCACCTAGGGTGAGATCAAGATAAAATCAAATTCCCTCGCGATTTAATTTTAGATCTGGTAAGCGTGGCTTTAGGAGTCGTCGTGGCCCTCCATCATTATGGAGTGAATGAACGTCTTCATTTCATGGATTTGTCGTGCTTTCCACAAGGTCCATGAGTTTGGGGGCGGGATACAACTCCAAGGCTCGGCCTCAATAGGGTGAGGAATTGAACTCGGCCTTGTTGTGCTTTTCACAAGGGTCGGGTCATGAACTCATTGCTATGTAGTAATGATGGTTAGATCTAACCGAGAATATCCTTTGTTGTGCTTTCCACAAGGGGATGATTTCTCGGGGGCTGAATATCGGATATTGCATTAGATGCAAGTGCCTGTTGACTATCCTTGAGATGGTGTATGACTTGTTGTGCTTTCCACAAGGTCGTACCTCAGTCTCTTTGGGATTCCGACCCACTAGGATGATCTCGCTGATCTCACGTTCTATATACTGAGGGTTATATGGTTCGATCGAAAAATAGTGGGACTAACTAAGAGAGAAAATCACATCTAAGTTAGAATTTGAACACATGCTAAGTTGTCTTTTATTTCTTATCCAGATTATAATGTCGTCGTCTAACCCCCTCCGCGGCATCTTGGATGCCAACAGACTGACTTGACCGAGCTACTCGGATTGGCTACGTAATCTACGCATAGTCTTCACCGCCGAAAAGATAGCTTACGTGTTGGACACAGTTCATTCTGAGCCAGCTCCTGATGCCGACGAATGCGAGTTACTGGCTTATGCCAAATGGTCTGAAGACTCCTCACTTGCCCAATGTTACATGTTGACCTCTATGGCTCCCGAGCTGCAGAGACAATTCGAAAAGACTGATTGTAGAAGTATACTTCTTAATATATGCCAGCTCTTTGGGGAGCAGGGTAGGATTGAGAGGTATGACATCTCCAAGAGGCTTTTCAGGACACGAATGTCAGAGGGTGCTTCAGTATAGGCTCATGTACTGAAAATGATGGAGTGGATAGAGAGACTCAATGTACTGGGGTTCAAGTTGGATCTTGAACTGTGCATTGATCTCATACTCCAGTCATTGCCTGATTCCTTTTCTTCCTTCATCATAAATTTTAACATGAATAGAATTGAAGCAACTCTCCCGGAGCTGCTCAACATGTTAAATAGTGCTAAAGGAACTATGCAGAAAGATAAACCATCATCTTCTGTAATGATTGTTGGCCGGGCCAACAAGAAAAGGAAGGCCGCTCAGATATCCACCAAAGGTGACAAAGGGAGGGGAAAGAAGAAGGCCATGGGTAAGCAACTCGCCAAAGTTGACAAAGGGAAGGGTAAGAAGAATGAAAAAAAAGACAAGTGTTTTTGATGCGGGGAAACATGGCATTGGAAAAGGAATTACAAGGCAATTCTAAATGAAGGTATTTTTATCATAGACCTTAATTTGTCATATATGGAATCCACATTATGGGTATTGGATACTGGATGTGCATCTCATATCTGTAATTCTGTGCAAGTGCTGGCAAATAGAAGGCGGCTGGGCAAAAAGGTGATTGAACTGAGGATGGGCAATGGAGCTTTAGTTGCTGCCAAAGCTGTCGGGACTGCACGCCTCAATTTACCTTCAGCAGTCATTCTGGAGTTGAATGACTGTTATTATGTTCCTAATATTATTAAGAACATTATTTCAATCTCTGGTTTGTATAACATTGGATGTACATTGGCTTTTAATAGCACTGGGTGCTCTATAATGAATAATGGTTTGGTTATAGCCAATGGTTCATTAGTCAATGGTCTTTATGTATTAGATACACGTTCTAATGTTATGCAAGTTTCCAATACTGATGAAGTGAATTCTGCATATCTATGGCATTGTAGGCTTGATTATGTAGGCGAGAAAAGAGTATCTCACCTAGACTCAAATGGGTATTTGAATACATTCAAATACAAGCCATTTGACTCCTATGAGTCGTGTCTCATAGGGAAGATGACCAAGGCTCCCTTTAGTGGACATGGTGAGAGGGCTGTTGACCTTCTCGAGCTCATACACTCGGATGTGTGTGGACCCATGTCCATGGAGGTAAAAGGGGGTCACATCTATTTCATTTCTTTTATTGATGACTTCTCGAGATATGACTATGTCTATTTAATGAGGTATAAATCACAAGCCTTTGATAAGTTTAAAGAATACAAGAATGAAGTAGAGAAACAGAGTGACAAGAGTATTAAGACTCTTCGATCGGATCGAGGAGGTGAATATCTTAGCCATGAATTCACTTCTTATCTTAAAGATAATGGAATTATTTCTCAGTGGACTCCACCGTATACACCACAACATAATGGTGTATCCGAAAGGAGAAACATGACCTTATTAGACATGGTCCGATCCATGATGTCTATGTCAGGACTAGCCTTATCTCTGTGGGACTATGCATTAGAGACTGTGGCTTATTTATTGAATAGGATCTCAAGTAAATCTATTCCTTCTATACCATATGAGATATGGAAGGGCAGGAAACTAAATTTTAATCACATTAAAATTTGGGGGTGTCCTGCTCATGTAAAGAAGAACGATAGTGATAAGCTTGAGTTGAGAACCGATTAATGTAGGTTTGTGGGATATCCAAAGGAGTCGTTTGGATATTACTTCTATCACCCTTCTGGGCAAAGGGTCTTAATGGCTAAGAGAGCTGTATTTCTAGAAAGAGAATATCTACTCCAGAAAAATAGTGGGAGCCAGATAGACATGGACGAGGTCCAAGAACCACAACCTGTAGACACAGACTAATTAGATGAGACTGTATCGGTTGATCCTATTCAGAGTGAAACACTGACACTACGGAGATCTGGTAGTCTACCGAGAGAACCTGAGAGATATGTTGGACATGTCTTAGAGGGGTCCTCTAAGGTATGTATCGATGAGGATGAAGATCCTCAATCGTACCAGGATGCAATCCGTAGTGCGGACTCCGAGAAATGGCAAGAGGTAATAGATTCAGAGATTCAGTCCATGTACACCAACAAAGTTTAGAAGTTAGTTGATGTACCCGAAGGGAAAATCCCTATAGGCTGCAAATGATTTTCAAAAGAAAAATCGGAGCAGATGGACAGATTGACACATACAATGTTAGACTAGTGGCGAAAGGATATCGTCAAAGGCAAGGCATTGACTATGATGAGACATTTTCACCAGTAGCCATAGTTAAGTCAATCAGAATCTTTCTCGCCATTGCTACATACCTGGATTATGAGATCTGACAAATGGATGTGAAGATAACTTTTCTTAATAGAAATATATCAGAAGAGGTGTACATGGTACAGACTGAAGGATTCACCTCCAAACTACATCCTAATAAGGTATGCAAACTTCAAAGGTCCATTTATGGATTAAAGCAGGCATCTCGAAGCTGGAACTTAAGATTTGACGAGTCTGTCAAATCTTTCAACTTCATTCGCAATGAAGATGAACCCTATGTTTACAAGAAGGTCAGTGGGAGCTCTGTGACCTTCTTGGTCCTCTATGTTGATGACATCTTACTCATTGGGAATGATGTAGGAATGTTGATATCAACTAAGTCTTGGTTGTCCAAGACCTTCTCCATGAAGGATTTGGGAGAAGCATCCTATGTGTTGGGCATAAGGATATATCGAGATAGATCTAAAAGGATGCTAGGGTTATCTCAACCCATCTACATAGACACTATCCTCAAAAGGTTTAGGATGGAAAATTTCAAGAGATGTCTCATTCCCATGAGACATAGAATTTGCCTATCCAAGGGGATGAGTCCTAAAACTTCTGAGGAGGTGGCACACATGAATAAGGTACCCTATGCTTCGGCGATAGGGTCAATCATGTATACAATGCTATGTACCCGTCCTGATGTTGCCAATGCTTTGAGCATTGTCAGTAGATATCAGGCAAATCCAGGCGAAGAGCACTGGATGGCAGTAAAGGGCATCCTTAAGTACTTGCGAAGGGCTAAGGATCTTTTTCTGCTTTATGGAGGAGAGGACCTACAGCTTAGAGCTTACACAGACTCTAGTTTCCAGTCAGATCCAGATGACTGCAAATCCATGTCTGGGTTTGTGTTCATGTTGAATGGAGGGGCAATCAGTTGGAGAAGCTCCAAGTAAGATACGACTGCAGACTCGACGACGGAGGCAGAATATATTGTTGCAGCTGAAGCTGCTAAGGAAGCCGTCTGGATAAAGAAATTCATCTTGGAATTTGGTGTAGTTCCCGAGATATCAGCTCACATCCCATTATTTTGTGATAATAATGGGGCCATCGCCCAGGCGAAGGAGCCGAGATCTCACCAAAGGTCGAAGCATATTCTCAGGCGCTTCCATCTTATTCGGGAGATTGTTGATCGTGGAGATGTGGCGGTAGAGCGTGTACCGTCAGAAGACAACATAGCAGATCCACTAACTATGTAATGTCCCGGACCTTCCGGATCATTCTTCGTGGGTCCCGGATTTAGTTTCTCGGAGTGTCTGACTCTGTTGTGTCCGAAATTTCGTTTCGGACATCTTTCGTGTTCGGATCGGCGCGATCCGGAGTCGTTTCGGAGGCCCGGAGTGTGTCCGCGGCTCTTCCGATGTGTGTTTTCCGATTTCCGCGTGTGGGTTTCGGCGAATCCTTCGGAACCCTGTAGCGGGTGAACCGGGTCGTTCACCAGCCCGCGAGTGGTACCGTTGCGATCAGCGCTTCGAGTCGGTTGAGGAGGTGTATTTTTCTATTTTTCGATATTTTTGGTTTTTTTCGAATTTTCTATAAATACCCCCTATTTTCCTTTTTCCTTTTTCCCTTTTTCTTCTTTTCTTCTTTTTCTTTCCTCCTCCCGTGAGCGCAACGGTCATCTCCCCCCCCCTTCTTGCCCGTTGGACCTCGCGGCGCCCCTTCCTCCTCCGGCGACGGGTGGCAGACGATGGCGACGGCGCGGTGACGACGGCGATGGCGAGAGGATCGTGGCGGTGTCCCCATTGCTGCGTGGGAGAGGAGTTCGCGGTTGAGCTAGATTTTGAGATCGGCGGCGATTCGGTGGATTTCGAGCTTCCTTGAGGTAGGGGGACGGATCCTTGCCCTCTTCATAGCATTCCCCGTGATTTCTAGGCCGTGGAGAGGCCGAGTGGGGTTAAATCCATGCCGGGAGGGTCGTTTCCATGCTTGGGGTTTGAGCGCCGGATCCGTCGATTCGTGGAGTTTTTGATCGATTTGGGGGCTCTAGATGCATGCTAGGACGTTGTGGGGTGATCCCCCATTATTTTCCCTTCACCAGGGGTGATGAATGGGCGTGGTTTTACGTTTTCAGGGCATATTTCGTGAACCGGGCTCGGCCCGTTGTCGCGCTATAGTCCAGTGGCGTGTTCTTGATGAACGCGCCGTGTCGTCCGAGCGTGTCCGTCTGAGAAGACGAACAGTAGGGCGGTGGGGAACGCGCCTGGTTCTGATAGCGCGATCTCCAGATCGCGCTATCCAAGACTAGCGCGTTCAGGTGTGAACGCGCTAGCTTTGGGCAGCGTGACATGGAAGATCGCGCTAGCCATAGCTAGCGCTTTCTTCGGTGTCGCGCTAGGGGTACCTAGCGCGACCATCCCCCTCCCCCGAACCCTATTTTTGCGGGTAGCGTGACCTCCGGTTGGGTGAGTTATGGACCCGGTTGTGGCGTGTGGCCCTAGGGATGCCGTGGGCACCCAGTGAGAGCCACAGGGGCGCCCGGGGTTCCCCAGAGAATCAGTTACCTCGGTAGGGGTGCCGCGTGACTTGAGGGACGGTTGGACCTCATGCGTGTCCCCGGCATCCGTGCCTATCATATGGTCATCGAGAGTCTGTGCTAGTGTTTGGTCGGTGGTTTCTGTGGATTAGTCCTTACTTCCAGTGACCCTACCACTAGTCGTAGCTTTCCCACGGCACGCGTGTGCTGGCTCGCCTGGGAGTGGCTGAGCGGCGTACCCGAGAGAGGCGGTGAGTAGGCTGGTTACCGCAGGGCCCCGCGTACTTCCGAGTTCGGGTTTAGGGGGAAATACCAGCTAGAGGACAGGCCTAGGGCGTACGGTCTGAGTGTGCACACGAGGCTGAGGGTTCGGACCCACGCTGACGAGCGTGACCTCCGCTAGTCCTTATTTTGCAGTTACTTCTGGTTACTGAGTGTGTCTGAGTCTCACGCCAGGGGCGTAGTAGCTAGACACTTGTGACGCGGTATAAGACGTCAGGGGACGCATCCGGTCGTTCTTCTAGTGGGTGGTGCTCCTGTTCACTGGCAGGTGTGGACTCGTGTTTTGTTGGACCGAGGTTCCGCAGTACGGTACTGTTAGAGTAGACGGCTTTTTCCGTTTATTTACTTTAGCTTGTCGATTCTACCGTACTCTTGTTTGGTAGGGTTGTCTTCTTCTTTCTCGTTTTCCGTGCGAGGTGGGGATTCGCGGGATCCCTACTAGGCCAATGAGATGAGGCTCACCCCTGCTCTTCAGGTGAGGCGGGATCGACGGGAGGCGCGGCCGAGTTTCAGCATGGTTCTTCTAGCCAGGGTTAGTCGCCAGTCTGCCAGAGTCGGGGGATGCCCCGTGTAGTTGTACTTTTCTTTCCTGTTGACTGTACCTTCTTTTGGACATGTGAACACTGTGGACCTTGTAGCAATTTATTTATTTATATTATTCTGTGCATTTTATTCTAGATTATTGTGCTATCTCTATGGTCGTTGCAGCTTCTCTTGTACCCCCACATCACTCCTTTCTACCCTTCCGAGTCTTCGGACTCGTGGGTTGGCGGGCCGAGATTTGAGACGCGCCAGTTCCTTTCCGGTACTCGGATCCTCGGGTCCTCACAAACTAAGCCTTTGACACAGACTGTATTTGAACGCCATCGGGATAAGATGGGCCTCAAAGTTGTGGGCAATTGGCTGTAGTTCAAGTGGGAGATTGTTAGTATTAGTGTGCTACATGCCAATTTAGAGTCGGGTAGACCCGATAGATGTACGATCTTGTTCATTATTAATAAAGTGATATTTGAGCGTAAATATGCGATTATGTATTACTTTACGATGTCCCTAGGATATGTGGTTGTAAAGTCAGTTCGAGATGGGATCTCGAACATGAGACTGACTTTACATGGACGCATACCTTAAACTATTCCTGGTTGGAGGGTAATCACTCGGGGACTTTGATTACCTATTAAACTAGTACACATGATGTGTTAGTGACCAGTCTCATGGTCATTTGTGCGGGACACCAACACATATGTGTAGCTGTACGTCCTGGGAGGAAGAGCACTGAACTGATCCGCTATTGGATCTTCAGATGGTTGATTATACCTAATGTCAACTGAAGATCCAACTGTCTCAGTAGCATCGTTGGTCCTTTGATCTGAGACATTGATCGGACCTTACACGAGGACTGGAATGATTTAATTACTTGACTAAGTGACTTTAACCATAAGTCATGAATTGTCGAGTCATTAACCATTTCAGGAGACGTGTAATGATCATCAATGGTCAAGAGGGGATCGCTCACTGTCGGGTATATATCAGACAGTTAATGGGTCATGACATTGACACTCCATTAAATCCCTGGCCAGGGTCGTGTGAGTTCGTTTAGAACGGACGTCATACACTTTAAGGAGGTCATAGTCAAATGACACGATCATAGGGTTTGACAGAAACCATACCCTCGATCGTATAAGACTCATAGAAGGAGTGAGGGATTATATCGATGCGGTAACTGTGGACTTACAGGTACCAGACCGGCTCGTTTAAACCCGGCGTCCTCTAGGATCACGCGGACTTATTTGACCCAACGTGATCAAAGGTTCGGAATAAATTAAACTATTATTCGGCTCTAGTAGAAGCGAATAATAAGTTTAATTTACTTCTAATTGGGAATTAGAAGTTAATGGGCCTTAAACTAGAGTGACTAAGGGCCTAGAGGATCACACACAGTGGATTCTTGGGTGACGGATTATTACTGTACAAATGCATATATTAATTTCCTTTAATTCCTTTTGGAAAGGAGTTTAAAAGAGGGTTTAATATATATGTACAATAATAAAAGGATATATATACGATTTTGATCCTTATGGGTTCTTTTAGAAAATGGCCAAATCCTATATATAGATATGTTACGAGAGCTTCTTCTCTTCTCTTGGCTAATCAAGCATTAAGGCCATTAGAAGGAGGATTAGCTGCTCCCCCCTTTCCTCCCTCTTGCTCTCTCTCTCTAGAAGGTGAAAGGGTCGGGGAAGGTCGTGCCGGGGGGTAACGTCGCTGCGCAAGGATCCGTGTGGATCAGCTCTAGAGGCCGTGCATCTGTACGGCTTGATATTTTGTATCGGGCTTTACGGATAGCGTCGTTCCACACAAGGTATAAATACGCAACCCGTAGTTAGGGGTTGGGGTGATTAAAACGTTGATCAGAGTATGGATCTGGGATTTCATGCTGCCGGGTTCGGGTAAATAAAATTTTTGTTATCCGCTGCGTTGCCCGGTAGTGCTGTGTGGAACCTTATAGGTCCCAATGACTTTGGCATTAAACAAACCATGGATAATATCCCTTTTAGACCAAGGAAAAGAAGTCAAATATTGCTGCCAGTTCCATTCGACCATGCTGGCTTTCTGCCAGTTCCAGTCGACCGGCCCTGTGGAGGCGGTCGACCGGAAATGTCGAGACAGAATTCCTGTCTGTTCCAGTCGACCGGCTCAGTGGTGGCTGTCGACCGGACAGAGCCTGGGTTGAAAAAAATAAAAGGGCCAAGGGCCCAACAACCTCCCCCTTCAGCCCATAAGGGAGGCTCCCCCGAGACTACTCAGCGTGTAGTCATGCCGACCAGTCATCGGCAAACCTCTTGCCTTTCTTTTGACAAAGTCTTTGTCAACATGTCTGCCCCATTATCATCTGTGTGAACTTTCTGAAGCTTCAGTTGCTTCTCTTCAAACACAGTTCTAATCTAGTGATATCTGACATCAATGTGCTTTGACTTGGAATGAAGAGTTGGGTTCTTGCACAAGTGGATGGCGCTTTGACTGTCACAGTACACCACATAACTTTCTTGTTTCAGCCCCAATTCATGTAAGAATTCTTTCATCCACAACATCTCTTTGCAAACCTCTGTAGCAGTAATATATTCCGTCTCTGTGGTGAAGAGAGCAATACACATTTGCAACCTGAATTGTCATGACACAGCTCCCCCTGCAAAAGTAAGAACAAAACATGATGTGGACTTCCTTGTATCAATATCCCTTGCCATATCTGCATCTGTGTAACCTGTCAGAACAGGTGGTCAACTCTCAAAACTTAAACAAATTTTGTAGCTACCTCTGAGATATCTAGGGATCCACTTGACTGCTACACAATGCTCCTTTCCTGGATTTGTAAGAAATCTGCTAACAACACCCACTGCATACGCTATGTCCGGCCTCGTACATACGATTGCATACATCAGACTTCCGACTGCTGAAGCATAAGGGACTTTCTGCATTTTCTCCTTCTCTTCATTTGTTGGACTCTGCTCTGAGCACAACTTGAAATGATTATAAAAGGAGAACCAACTGGCTTTGCATTGCTCATACTGAACATGTCCAATACCTTCTCAATGTAGTTCTCCTGTGACAATCATATTTTCTTGGCTTTTCTGTCACGAGAAATCTGCATGCCCAGTATTTAAGGAATTGCTAAGTTCCTTCTTCAGTCTGTCAATCATAGACATATTTTTCCCAAGGATAAGCATGACATCAATATATAATAAGAGAATAATGAAATTCTCACCAAACCATTTGATGTATACACAATGATCTGAAACCATTCTTTTGTATTCATTTTCAGTTATAAATGAATCAAACTTCTTGTACCACTGCCTTGGAGCTTGCTTCAGTTCATATAAACTCTTTCTCAATCTGCAGATAAACTTTTCTTTACCTATGACTTCGAATCCTTCTGGTTGCTCCATATACATCTCCTCTTCTAAATCACCATGGAGGAAAGCTGTCTTTACATCCAGCTACTCAACCTCCAAGTCCAGTCTAACAGCAAAACCTATAGCAACACGAATAGAAGACATTTGTACAATAGGAGAAAAAATTTCTTCAAAGTCAATACCTTACTTTTGACCAAAGTCTTTTACAACCAATCTGGCCTTATATTTTGGTTGAGAACATTGCTCCTGAGTCTTCAATTTGAAAACTCATTTGTTCTTCAATGCATTTCTTTCCTTTGGTAGTTGCACCAAATCATAAGTGTGGTTCTTCTGTAGAGCATCTATCTCTTCCTGCATAGCTTCTAACCACTCATTCTTCTGCTCATTTTCTATTACCTCTTGGTAACACTCTGCTTCACCTACATCAGTAAGCATTACAAACTCATCTGTAGGATACCTTTTGGAGGGCTGATGTTCTCTGGAAGATCTTCTCAGCTGAGGTTCTATAGGAGGTTGCTCCTCATCTACTTCCTGCTCAACATGTTCTGCAGGTAAGTCAGCTTCTGCCTTTACATCATCTTCCTGCTGATCTCCCCCATTACCCTGACATACTGGAGGAGAGACTGGATCACAATCTGCTAAGTCTTCTTCAGAAGCCTTGGCTGGTACCTTTTTCTTGAAATCTTCAAAGGTTTGATCTTCAAAGAAGATCACATCTCTGTTTCTGAATACTTTCTATTTTTTTGGATCCCAAAGCCTGTAACCAAATTCATCACGTGAGTACCCAAGAAAAATACATTCTTTTATCTTACCATCCAACTTGGACCTTTCAATGTCTGGAATATGTGCAAAGGCACGGCAGCCAAACACTCTCAAATGCTTGTACAAGACATCTTTTCCTGACCATACGTGCTCAGCAACATCACCATCTAGAGCAGTACAGGGTGACAAGTTGATCACATCAACTGCGGTCCTTAATGTCTCATCCTAAAATCTTTTGTGTAGTTTGGCTTGTGAAATCATGCATCTGATCTTTTTCATGATGGTGCGGTTCATCCTCGCTGCAATTACATTGTGCTAAGGTGTATCAGGAACTGTCATCTCATGTTGAATACCTTGTGACCTGCAATAAGTATTAAACGAGCCTGTATACTCACCACCATTGTCTGACCTTATGCATTTCAGCTGTCTCTCTGTCTCCCTTTCAACCCTGGCATGAAACTCTGTGAAAACATCAATAACCTGATCTTTAGTCTTCAAAGCATAAGCCCAAACTTTTCTTGAAAAATCATCTATAAAGGTGACAAAGTAAAGTGCACCACTGATACCTGGAACATTAACTGATCCACCGGGAGTTTTTATTTTTAAAGGGCCACATACATCTGTATAGACACGATCCAAAGCATACATATTTCTAGACAATGCAGGACTAGTAAATGAAACTCTATGTTATTTTCTAGCCAAACAATCAATGCATGAGTTCAGATGTGTACCTCTGAAGTCTGGTAAGACTTCTTTCTTGGAAAGAACCTACAATCCCTTCTCGCTCATGTGTCCCAGTCTCCTATGTCACAACTCCATACTGGAATCTTTCTCAGTAGCATTCAACTGATCACCACAAGCTTGAACATGCAATCTGTATAAGGTATGCCATTTCTTTCCAGTAGCAACAACAAGAGAACCCTTGTTAAACTTTCATTTTCCCTTATGAAATCTACTATCATAGTCTTCATCATCTAGCTTTCCAACTGAAATTAAATCCAGCCTCAAATCAACCACATGCCTTACATCCCTAAGTACCAACTTACAACCAAGATTGATCTTTATATAAATGTCGCCCATGCCAATGATGTCTACTGTCCCATGGTTGTCTATATTGACAACACCAAAGTTTCCAACCTTGTAGGTAGCAAAGAACTCCCTTTGTGGTGTAGCATCATAAGAAGCACATGTATCAATCACCCACTCGAGGTCCTGACATACGTAAGAAAAAATATAATCAAAAGTAGACAAAATCAGATAATCATCATCTTGCGTTGTAGCTGTGACATTATCTTTTGACTCTGCATTCTCTACTTCTTTTCCCTTTTTCTTGTTCTTCTTCGGTTGCTTGCACTGATTCTTGAAATGCCCATTTTCTCCACAGTTGTAGCAAGTAATGTCCTTCCTCGGCCTTGACTTACTTCTACTCTTCTGTGAATTTCCTCTCCCTCTGGACTTTGACCTTCCTCTATTCTCTGAGACAAGTGCCTGTGAATCACTGTGAGAAATTCCTGAATTCTTTCTTCTCAGCTCTTCATTCAACAGACTGCTTGTTACTTGACTCATAGAGACAACTCCATCTGGTGCAGAATTGCTGAGAGCCTAGTGTCTCCCAGTTTTCTGGCAATGAGCCGAGAAGTAACAATGCCTGTAACTCATCATCAAGAGACATCTTCATAGAGGATAACTGGTTAGTGATACTCTGCATTTCATTCAAATGCTCAGCAATAGAAGTGCTCTCTTTAAACTTCAGATTGACAAGTTTTCTAATCATGAAAGCCTTATTACTAGCTATTTTTCTTTCATAGAGACCCTCCAACTTTTTCTATAGAGAGTATGCAGAACTCTCAGTGGAAACATGATGAAAAACACTATCATCAAGTCACTGTCGAATAAACCCGACAGTCTTTCGGTCTAACATTTTCCAGTCATCGACTGAAGTTGTTGCGGGCTTTCCACTGTCTCATTTCAATGGACCATACAGATCCTTGCAATACAAGAGATCTTCCATTCTTGATTTTCATATCATCCAGTTGTTTCCATTTAAACTAATCATGCGGGATGAGTTACCGGCCTCCATGTTCATACACAAATAATCAAAATTGATCTAATAACAAGCTCTGATACCAGTTGATGGGTTTAAATACACCAACTTATATGTACGAACAAATCTAGACTGAACGAATAACGCAACGAAAAAATCAATAGGAACACAACCACATGAAACACCAGGATTTACGTGGAAAATTCCTCCAATGCGAAGGGAAAAAATCACGGCAAGCCAGAGAAGAGAATTCACTAAGAATATAATGAAGGTACAGATTGCTCAAAGTCTCTTGCCAAGACTTGAGTTAGAATTACAAGAGAAGAAACTGAGATTCAATAACAACCGAACTCTCCTACGCGATCACAGTAAATCCTACTGCAAACCTGATCCTCCCTGTAGTGAGAACCCTGTTCAGCCAATGAAGAACAATCCCTTCTCTTCCTCTCCTTGATGGCAGCACCCTATTCCTGGAGCTACATTAGCCCCTTTCTTCCTCTCTTGATGGCCTCCTAGATCTCACATTGTGTGTTAGGTTTTAGACCCTAATAAGATGTTTTATACATCTAGGATGGTCAAAGAACAACCCAAGGACCAAATCCATCAATCATGGCTTGTCCCAATGACTTTGGCATTAAACAAACCATGGATAATATCCCTTTTCGACCACGGAAAAGAAGTCAAATATTGCTGCATCGGGGCAGCCGGTCGACCAGACCCATACGGGCGGTTGACCGGAAGATTTCTGCTGCTGGAAGGTTGGCTTTCTGCCAGTTCCGGTCGACCGGCCCTGTGGAGGCGGTCGACCGACAATGTCCAGACAGAACCCCTGTCTGTTCCGGTCGACCGGCCCAGTGGCAGCGATCGACCGAACAGAGCCTGGGCTGAAAAAAATAAAACGGCCAAGGGCCCAACAGTTTGCCAGTTTGCTGTGCGTAATTGCATCTATGCGGAAATTATTATTAATTAAGATATATTTGAGATATCCTATTGCTTGTTGAAAGCTTATCTACTTTTGATTACGATAAGTAAACTCCTGTTTATCAGCACATTAGGATGGCGAATCTCTTAGGTCTCGTTTGGTATACGTTTCGAGGAGAATAAGTGTGAATCATTTTAGGTTAATTTATCACTATCCTTATTGTATGATCAGCAATAGGATTTTGTCTTCGACTGGGAGCTTGAATCAAGCTTAATTTCACAATTCTTAAGACAATATCGTGTGAATTTCAGGCATAATTCCGTATCCATAATAATGATAATAATAAGAACCAAATAACAACTCTCAAATTTGAGCTAGTACGCACGCGCACTCCATATATCCAAACTGAAACACTGATGATGGAATTTCCCTAAAGATAGAGGAGGAGGATAACATGCAGGATTAGAGGGTGTTTCTACTTTAATTTGTAATTAAACGTGTGGATGGCTTGTGGGGAACATATCTTCCATTTAGGTTTGAGGTTAGAAACGAGCTTATTGTTGAACTCATTCCACCATGCATCTACTGCAATTTTAACCCCGTTTTTTGGGTTAACTCTATTTTTTATTTTAACCCACGATGTCCATATCTTTTTTAGCCATATATCAAATGGAGAATGAAGATCGATAAAGTGAAAATATCTCCGTCTCATCTCGATATCAAATGAGATCTATACCTTTGCGCATCCTGATTAATTAATGTTAGTATACCTTTCATTTCCAAGTTTTCTTTAATTTTAATCGGTAATATTGCTACAATATTCTTTGTCCACGGCTGTCATCGGGGTATGTAGTACACCTCTCAAGCCTAAACCATTTGTGGCAGAGAAATGGGGTTCAGTTTACTCTCTCCTGTACGTGTTCATTCGGTGCTTGGAATTCTAAGGAGAGGGATCATGTGGATTATAACCTGAGGAGTCTTTTCGATCGTGCGGTCATTCCTGGGACGTCGTTGTGTCTCGATCACTTAATGTCGCATGCATGTGAACATGAACGTGTGTTGCCTTAATTATATATTGTTCATGGTTTCTTTTAGAGATGATTGCAAAAATAACTCTCTATTACACATTTAACTATAGAACTGTGACTTTTAGATTTACATCGATCGATTAATATCATGCCACTGTATAAACATGTGTGCGTAGAATGCGTGTAACCTATCAACCAATATATAGATGGAATTAGTTATGGTTGAAATTTATTTACAACCAAAAGATATTTTTAAAGTAGAATTTTTTTTGCATATAAATTATTGTTATAGATGAATTTATAGATATATCACTCCTAAAAATGTATTAATATATATATATATATATATATATATATATATATATATATATATATATATATATATATATATATATATATATATATATATATATATATATATATATATCATTACTATTTTGAAAAACTTTCAGATATACCATCGTTATAATCCCTCGTTATCACTCGTCAGCTTAACTATGGTTAAGCTTAACTAGATATATAAAAATATAAAAATACTCACGGTTATATTACCCAAGATTTGAGTTATTTACAAAAAATCTAAATAAAATCTCAAAATAAAATAACACATATAATAAATATATATATATAAATAAATATATTTTAGGGTTAAAACATTTTGTATGGTCATCTTCTTCTCTTCTCTCCTCGATGGATAGCGGATGGCAACGATGTAGTGGAAAGGGGTTGCAGTCTCGTGGTGATGACAACAACTTGCAGCCCACTCTCCGCTCCCTACCATCTTTCCCTCTCTCTCATGGGGGTGGGGGGGCAGAGTAGCAGGGAGAGGGGGGAGCTTCATCGCCGGTGGCCAGAGGGGAGAGAGTGGGGGAGAGGACGGGGTGAGAGAGAGACAGTGTGGGGGGGATGTCGGAGGCATCCCCCATCCGGCATTAATAGTGGGAGAGAGAGAGGGAGAGAGAGAGAGAGAGGAAGGAAGATAGAGAGAGCTAGAGTGAGAGGGAGGGGATGGGGTGTGAAAGAGAGAGAGAGGATGGGGTGAGAGTGCAGGGAGGGGGGCGCCAGAGGCATCTCTCCCTCCGACGTGACAGAGGGAGAAGGAGAGGAAGAGGGAGAGAGAGAGAGATAGGAAGGCAGAGAGAGAGAGAGAGAGAGCGAGAGGGGATGGGGTGAGAGAGAGTGTGTGTAGGGAGGGGGGACGTCGGAGGCATCTGGCGTCTCCCCCTTTGGCATGACAAAGGGAGAGAGAGAGAGAGAGAGCAAGAGGGGATGGGATGGGAGAGAGAGAGTGCAGGGAGAAGGGACGTTGGAGGCGTCTCCCCCATTGGCATGCCAAAGGGAGAGGGAGAGGAAGGCAGAGAGAGAGAGAGAGAGTGAGAGGGAGGGGATGGGGTAAGAAAGAGAGAGAGGGAGGAAATGGGGAGAGAGAGAGTGTGTGTATAGAGGGAGAAGCCGGAGGCGTCTTCTCCTTCGGCGATGACAGAGAGAGAGGGAGAGAGAATGACAGATGGAAGTCGCACCGTGTGGAAGCGACTTCTCAGAGGAATTAAGTTGCTTCCACACGGAATGACTTTTGTCTCTTACTCTTCTCTCCCTCTCTCCCTCCATCACAACACATACTCATGCCAGCGATGACGCCCTCACACCTGACCGTCGGAGCCCCTCATCTCCTCTCTCTCTCTCTCTCTTTCTCTCTCGCTCGCTCGCTCGCTCAGAGTATTTTGGTTATTTCAACGTCACATGGATATTTTGGTCATTTGACTGACACTTAATGAGAATATTGGTATGTTTTAAGAATATTTGTGATCCCTTCGACATAAGTTAACTATGGTGACATATCTGTAAATTTTCAGGATAGCGATGATATGTATCCTGACTAATATGTTTTCAGGAGTGATATATCAATAAATTTATCTATAACAATGGTTTATATATAATATTTTTAAAATATCTTATTAATGCAAAAATAATCTTGCTGCACTAACGGAGGTGCAAAAATACCCCTTTGCTATGTCCTCATCTATGTTTAGACAACAATGACATATATATATTAGAGATAATTATGCACATATGTGATAAAGTTATTTTAATTAATATGTATATAAAATAACATTTTATTTAATTATATATGTAATAGGGTTACATACGTTTGTAATTATTTCTTAAAGTAAAGTTTGGCAAATTAATATGGTACGGCCTGTACTGCACGTATTGGATCATATCAGATAGTGATCGGTATGACGGGTGCGTGATACGTAACTAGTACACTATTTATATTATTTTAAATATTAAATATTATATTTCATAACAAAGATGAGTTTATAACCTAGTTGGTTAGAGATTTCACGTCGAAACATGAAGTTCTATGTTTGAACCGTGTATTTGACATGTTTACATTATTTTTTTACTAAGGTAATTGAAATTTTAGCCATTTTTTTTTGAAAAATATGGCACTCCTCATATTCAAACTAAAGATGTGCCTATTAAATCGAAGATCAACTAACCAACTAAGTTAGGAAGTAGTTCGAATAATTTTATTTCATAATATATATATATATATATATATATATTAAATGGCATCTTTTATCTTTTTACGCAGAGGTATTAATGCATACCATACTATATTAGTAAAAAATTGATATGACTGATACGAACGGGTCGATCGACAAACCCACTTGAGGGTGATTGTTGGATCTCAGCATGCCTACCTACAATGGAGATATCGGGTTGTTGGGGTTGGGGCTGGATAAGGTCAATCCCATCGATTTGAGCATTTAAAGGGCGGAACTAATTATGTAGAAGATTATACAATTTGAATCGTTGAGCTCCGTTATGTTTTGCTATTACTTGTTGGAAAACAACCAGCTCCACTTTATGTCGGAGTTAACCCAGGTTATCCTTTTTTTAGTCGAGAGTTAACTCTTTTTGTTTGGGAGGATCAGATTTAAATAATCGAGTTAAATGAGAATTAATCTGAGTTAATTTAGATTAACTTATTCCATCTCCACGGGTGAGTTAAATTAATCTAGTGACATGTCAAAGTAAGAAGAAATAAAAGTGGATAAAATAAATCCACTTAATTTTAGTCGGGCCAAAGAAACATGAAATGGATTCTAGTGATCGGTGGATAATACAGAGGAGGAAAGGCTTTCATAAGTCTTTGTTCACGATCAAGATTTTATTTGGTTTGTTTTTTCAGAAAGCTTCCTACGGGTGAAAATGGAAGAAGCCCATTAAAAAGTCGTACGTACGTATGGGTAACATCCACATCCACTTTCGTTCTGACAAAGAGCTTCCCTACGTTGTACATTTTGACCATAAAACAGGGGAGGATTTTCCCGTGGAATTAACCGAACCGGCGCCCCCCATCTGCTTTCCTGCTCTCTACACGCCGATCAAGCGGCTCTCGTCTCATCCACCAAGTACGGGGATTAGCAGACTGGACCAATAGCGGTCACAATACCGACAGACAGTTCTTGGAGAGATGCTGTCAATGATGCTTGGCGGCGGCTGCTGCTGCTGCTGCTCGCAGTTTGTATCCGCCGCCCTTCCTCTCCTCCAGGGTGTAGGGCATGTACGTCCCCATGAGCCTGTCCCAGAAGGAGAAGAAGTGGACGGAGTAGTTGTGCTTGATGCCGAAGTGCTGGTGGTGGACGGCGTGGAAGCCGGCGTTGTTGCTCATGAACCGGTGGACCGGGTGGTTGGGCAGCCACAGCCCACAGTGGTCGTCCACCACCTTGAGGGTGAGCATGGTGAAGAAGAGGGTGGACATTCGGGGTGACATGCCGGAGACGAGGGTGGCTAGGAAGCCGCCGACGATGTCGCCGAAGAGGGCGTCCAGCGGGTGGATGTACTGGCCGCCGTAGGCGTAGGGGACGATCATGCGGTGGTGCACGGAGTGGAGGTGCCTGTACAGGAACTTGACCTCGTGCGTTATCCTGTGCCAGAAGTAGCCCCAGGGCTCGACGAACATCATCGCCACGGCTAGCTGCCTTAGGGCCCCGAGCAGCGCAGTCGTCGTCGTCGTCGGCGGCGGCAGCGGCAGCGTGGCTCCCATATCTCCTCCTGTCATAAGCTGCAGCCACACATCGATATCGTTGCTGCATACATGTTAGTGAAGTGCACATGATCCGGAGAACTGGAGAAGGTTAAGATCAGGACCAGGAAGCCGAGGGCGACCAGGGCCATCTGCATGCTCTGGTTGACGAGAACCCCCACGACCACCTGCTTTCTGGAGGCCAAGTTGTTGGTGTCCGCTTCGTCGTCCGTGAACAGGCGGTGCTTCTGCGTGGAGCCCATGGACATGATGATGTGGTAGATGCCGGAAGCGATCCAGTACACGGCGATAGGCACGACCATTGGCAGCAACGCATCGGCGGTCAGGCCAAGAGCCATCGCATACGGCAATGTTGAAGCGAAAAAAAAAACCAAGTGTAAGGCTATTTGAAAGCTGGAAGAGGATCCGATGGCAACCACACAGAGAGAGAGAGAGAGAGAGAGAGAGAGAGAGAGAGAGAGTTCTTGGGTGTGGAACGTTTGTGGAAGGGCGGGGTTCTTATAAATTTGTGTGAGAGAGAGAGAGAGAGTTCTTGGGTGTGGAACGTTTGTGGAAGGGCGGGGTTCTTATAAATTTGTGCTCGTCTGCCGCGAGAGAGAGAGAATTATAATTATTAGTCGTGAAGGATAGTGGAGGAGCATAGTTAGGTCTGTCAACGGATTCGGATATTATCCGGATACGCTTCAAATTTGAATCCGTATTAACGGATTATATTCGAATTCGTATTTATTTTTTCGGATACGGATAATATCCGAATTCGAATCGGAGCGGATACGGATATTATAATATTCACTTCGAAAAATATCCGTTTGTAATATTATATATCATATAATATATATTTTTAATAATATATTATAAAATAAATAATATTGTAGAGAAATTTAGACATTTTATAGTTATATTTTAATTTAGAGTTTATTTTATATATTTTTGAAATTTTATAATTATATTTTATATACTTTTAACATTGTATAATTATAATTATATATTTTTAAATTTGAATCGGATATTTCGAATTTTAAAACGGAGCAGATACGGATAGTCATATATTCGCTTCGTATCTGAATTCAAATCGGAGCGGATCAAAATCGGATAATTCGAATTTTAAAACGGAGCGGATACGAATAATCATATATTCGCTTCGTATTCGCTCCGTTGACAAGCCTAGGCATAGTTCTTATAAAATTGTGCTGCTCTTACTGACTAGGTTTTAATTTGACGTAGAGTTAGATTAAGAGTGAGTTAACTCCATTCACTAAAAATAGTCTCGAGTTATCTCATTTTTAATTTGATAGGAGGAGAGTTAATTTAAGAGCAAAGAAAGATGGATTAATTTATTTTTAATCTAATATGATTTGATAAGTTATAGATTAATCTAATAACGATGACAATCAAAATATTATATTTATGTCTCTTTTTAATTTTTTAATATATGTCTCATTCTCTCTCTCTCTCTCCTCTCCTCTCCTCTCTCTCTCTCTCTCACGTCACTCTCTGTCACACACACATTAATTACGAGTTCAAGTTACTATTAATATTTAATATTTTAATTTTATACTATTTTTAATATATGTTATAAATTGAATATATCATAAAAATGAAGATATTTTTGATAAACAACAAAATTAATTTCACTAATTAAAATTCAAAACACAAAAATATCATTAATTATGGCTTAAATTACTATTCATCTACAATTTTTATTTTATTTTAATAACATCATTAATCTTATGAATTAAAATTTAAAAGTCACAAATATTTTTAAAAGATACTATTTATCTTAATATATTTATTGGATAACTTTTATAAATATTTTTAATAGATTCTATATGAAAAATATACCATTGTAATAATAAAATTTTTGATAAAAATTATCATTAATATTATTAATTAAAATTTTAAAGAGGATAAAAGTGATAATAATTTACTGTAAAATATATTTTAACTAAGAAATAGGAGAGAGAGAGAGAGAGAACACATGCATTTAATGCATGGGATAACATTTAAATCAAGTGTTTTTTACATATTAGTCCCTACAAATATAGTGAATTGCCGATTAGTCCCTCTATTCTGAATATTATTTTAATAGTCCCTGTAATCTTAGTCGTTACATGTTTAAGTCCCTACCGTTCATTCAGTTAACTAAACTATAGTTACATTATACTAAAGGTAATGAAAATACTAACTTACCCCTGGGTTAAGTGTGAGAGTGTGAGAGAGAGATAGAGAGAGGGGTGCCTCCTCCTCCCGGCCTCCCCCTCCCGGCCTCTCTCCCCTCCAACCGCGGCCGCCTCCCCGTCATCGTACGGAGAGGAGGCCCAGAAGCGGTCGGGCAGGCAGGCCGCTCGGTTAGGGGCAGGCGATGGTCGGAGGGGAAGGCCGACGACGGGGGGCGGTGTCCGACGGTGGTGCAGAGGTGGTGGGAGAGGGAGGCAGCGGCCGGGCTTGCCGTGGTGGAGGTGGTCGGAGGTGTGTGGAGGTGGTGAGGGTGGCGGGGGGCTGCCGCGGTGGCGTGTGCGACATGGTGTTAGAGGAGGAGAAGGCTGTCGGGGGTGGGTTGGTGGCTACGTGGCCACAACCGGTGGCGGAGTGGACCGGTGGCGGAGTGGAGGCCGGAGGGGAGGCTGCGGAGTGGTAGCAAGAAGAGGAGAGGCGGGCGATCGACGACTTGGTGTGGGGTGAGAGAGGGGGAGAACGAGAGAGGGTGAGGGTGGAGAGTTGGCCGGCGACGTGGGGAGAGGGGCGACGGTGAGGGAGGTCGGCGGTGAAAGGGGGGTGCAGGTGGAGGGGCGGTTGTGGGTGTGGCACAGGGAGGCCGTGGGCGCGGTGGAGTGGCCGTTCGCGATGGGGAGGGGAGGAGGGCAATCGCAGCGAGGAGGTGCAGGGGTGTGGGGAGAGGTGGACCTCTCCATCAAGGAGGGTCGACCTCTCCCCCCTCCCCCTCCCCATCAGACTTGACAAAGTTTGGTGTCGTCAAGGGATCCATATGTTTTTGTTAGACTGAAAAGACTAAGACCTACTAGATTTGATGTCCATTTTTCGTTGATAGATTCTGGATTTTCTCCCTTGGATATCCCTGTTATTTTCCTGGTGTCAGGCCTGTTCTCAGAACAAGCTGAGCGCAGTAGGAATGGTAAGGTATTATGGAGGATCGATGCACGAAGGATTGCTCTGCTGAGCCATCATCCAAGGGTTTCATTGTACAAGTTGGTTAATGTAGTCTTGCTTTGGCTGAGCTATGTACGTGTTTATGAATCGCTACTGACATTGGTTGGGTATTCTGATGAAAACATGTTCAAAGAATTGCTCATGAGGATGTGCAATGATTTAGAGTTCAAGAGCCTTGTTCAACATCAATTGTGGATGGTTGATGAATTGGAAAAGCAATTGCCAGTTGAAGCAGTGGGACGGGCACGACGGATAACTCGTCAGAGGGTACTGTTGTACCCACACATCAATGTTTCAGAATCAATTGGTCTTCATACTGCTTTGAAGGGGAAAGTCATTGTGTTGCTATTATTTGTTTGGAAACTTGTATTTCTTTTGTTCCACGCAGTGGCAAATATCATGCTTATTTTGAGTAATGTTTTCAATACATGTCTACGAATTGAGAAAAATGTTTTGTCTCCCTCTAGAGTTTGTTTTATTGCGCCTGTTTCACATAATTTTGTAAATCTAACTATTGGTGAACTTTGTATCAGTCTACATCCGACAACTGTTGCTCATGCTACATCAAAGGCAAAAGCACATATGGACAGAGAAATTTCTCAGTTGAACTTGTCTCCGATTTTCCTTAGTATGAAATCATTTTGCTTGAGACATGTTGTGAGTAGAATTGGACGATCTGTTTTCCTGGCACTGGGGGATTTCCAAGTTCACTTGTCTCCATCATCAAGAGTTCCAGTGATGGAGGATGAGTTGGAACTTGAGATGACCCCCTTTTTTAGGGTTCCTATGGCAGAGACTGGTAGTGGCTCACGGGCTATTCTATGGACAGAGCCGGCTCATTTACCTCACTCACTATCCTTCTATGGATAGTAAATACTCTACCATAGTTGTTCAGGCTATCATTATGGAAAATTGTTTGAAAGAAATGTGGTCATCATGGAAGATGGCCGGTGAGGAATTGCAAGGGAATAATTTTCATCAGATAGATTATCCCTTTTTTCTGTTTGAGTTTAGTAATTTCCTCATTAATCCAAATATCAGTAAAGCAGTTGGTAGCGCTTTAAGATGCAATGTGGCTCTGGGGAAGGTGAACCTTGATTTGGATTATTCATCCATAGCTTCTTTTGCTCGATTACTTAGACAGACATGCGATTCTATTCAATGGATGGTAAACATTGTTAAACCTCATATCCCTTCAGGGGTGTGGGGAGAGGTCGACCTCTCCATCAAGGAGCGTCGACCTCTCCCCCCTTCCCCTCCCCATCAGACCTCTGTCCCCCCTCCCCCTCCCCTGCTATCTCCCCCCTCCCCAGTCCTCCGGCAAAGTCCTTATCTAATGTTTTCTAGTGTTGATCAGAACATTGGTTATGAATGTCCCTACCAGCGATGCACTTGTGCCAACTACAAAAAGTTTTGCTCATCTCCACCTCCACCATGTCCATTTCCACCTCCACCATCACTACCCCCTCCTCCTCCTCCAACTCCATCAACGCCAGCATGGCCACCCGCCCCCCCATCACTACACCCAACTATCAGCTAGACAAAGCACTTGCTCAGCGGAACCACACCATCAGGCAGTGACAGCGATAATCAGGGAACGAGGGGTGCCGCGGTGGCAGCAGGTACCAAATGGAAGACCCCAATCCCATAGGAACACGACAAGGAAGAATGAAAGGCGACGCAAGAAACCCCTTCTTTCGAGTGTAGAAGTCTGAACATACCCCTTTATTAAAGTGTCACCACCCACGGCCCAGACTTCACACTTCTCATCCAGAACAGATGCCAGCCATGGGCGTCCTCATGGCAGCCCTCCCCCTTCTCCTCCACCTCCTCTTCGTCTTCATCCCAAGCGCAGCCCTCGCGGTGACGGGCCCCCCCAGATCCACGTCTGGCCGAAGCCCGTCCACGTCTCTTGGCCCCGCCCCGCTGCCGCCTTCCTCTCCCCTTCCTTCCGCATCCTCCCCCCTACCCCCGCCATCGCCACCTCCACCGCGCCGCCGCCCGCTACGCCCGCCTCGTCCTCACCGAGCGCCACCGCCCCCTCGTCCCCCGCTCCCCCGGGCCCTCCCCTTCCACCCCCTGCGGAGTCGAACTCCCTCTGTGTGTGTGTGAGAGAGAGAGAGAGAGAGAGAGAGAGAGAGAGAGAGAGAGAGAGAGTCAACGTTCAAGAGGGGTATTTTAGACTTTTTACACACATTTGATAGAATATTCTACGGAATATTCTTTTCTGTGGACGGCGATAAACTACAGGGATTCATTTGTAAAATGTTAAAAATTATAGGGACTTTTAAGACAATAATTAGATTTGAGAGACTAATCGGTAATTCACTATGTTTGTAGGGACTAATATGCAAAAAACCCTTAAATCAAATGACATAGATGGGTTTCAAAACTCGAGAATAACCGATGGTTAGTTCACGTATCTATTCTTTAATCAAAACACGAAAGCGATTAAGTTTGAGTTAATTTTGAGTTAATCTAGAGATAATTCCAGATCAAAGAGAGACTAGAGAGATCAGACAGGATCGACTTGTGAAAATGATACGCAAAGGGTGGCTCTATCCTGTTGTTTCCCAAATCCTGTGCGTTTGTACGGGGAATCAAAGACTCTACCTTGATCGGCCCCGCCCTGGGCTCATGCCCTGTGAAGAAACATACGTATGATCTGACGGTGAAATTAAAAACATGGTTAGTTTGATATGGTGAACAGCTAAACTGGACAGGACGAACCTGAGCCGCATCAATCCCGTCGTGTACTCATGGGCCCATTACAACTATCACATTTATCACGGTACGTAGTTGTCTCGTCTCATATAAGCTCCACGGCCCAGCCTAATATAGACTAGTTAAACGCCGGGTCTCCTCCCCCAGCTTTCACCGTCGTGTCCACCCAGTCGTCGGAGGCACCTTCACGCCGCCTTCTTCAATCTCACGAGTCAAGAATAATGACTTAGTCTAATACACGCGGACTTTGTTATCGTTAAAACACGGAGGGATCACAATAAAAAACACAATAGACTTTGTCAGATATAGCATTTTAGAGGCACCTGAATATCAAAAATTCCCGAAACATTTCTTATCATCGTGATCATGCGAGGACTGAGGGGATCAAATGAAGGTAGATTAGTCTTTTTTTTCCCCCTCTTAACCAATCTAAAGTTTAGACGAATAGAAGACAGGGACCGGGCTACTAACGGCATGATACAATTTTTATAGGAGTATATACGAGAATTTAAAGAGTATTAGGGAACGCATGCATTAAGAATCAATATACTTCGTAGCAATGAAAAAAGTATTAGGAAAAAAAATATACATTTAAAAAAAATTGCAGTCCGGTTAACAATGCTTTGAACGATTTAATATTATTTTAGGTAGGCTTGAGCGCAAAAATTAATATTTGTACATCCGTATCCGGTAAATTGATTTTCAAAACATATCCATTTTTTTTAATTTTTTATTGGTTGAGAAGATAGGGAACATTCTCGTGGCCGAGTGATTTTCCGTACTCTCGTATGATCCAGAGATTGCGTGATCGAATCAGAGTGAGATTCCAAGTTCGCGAACGTACACCTCCAGTTTACCGGCAGGCACACATAAAAAATAATATGCCTACAAATGACGTTATTAAATCTTGAATGGAGAACGTCAGGTGCCAGGTTGTTTGAAACTAAGTTGGACTCAACATAATTTATCAAAATCCTCATGTCGTATAATTATATAATATATGGGTGATTTATATTCATTTTAAATCGTCACAATTTATGGTGAAGTTGCTTCGAGAGATTACACTTTTGTGTCTAATTTTTTTTCTCTTCAAAATTTACTTTTTACGGAAGTCAATAACTGCTCTGGCCATTTGAATAAAATTAACTCTTATTAGAAGATTACATCTCAAAATTCATGTGGGCATGTGTTTTCAAACGGGTTCAAATTTTAGACTAAATTTGTTAGATTCTAGATTACCCCCCCCCCCCCCCCCCCCACAAAAAAAAGGGCAGATCTGAACTCGACAAACTAATTAATTTTTTACCCGATGACATTTACTTAACTTTGGACAGGTCGGTCCGGGGGTCTCTACATTGTAGGTTGGGCTGGATTCGATCCAACTAACACCTCCAAGCTCTAAAGAATAATAAAACAATAATCCTGTTACATATATAATTAAATAAAGATATCATTTTATGTACATATTAATTAAAATAACTTTACTATATACCTACAGAAATATCTTTAGGGCGATTTTGATAATAGAATAATAGATGAATAGGGTGAGTTATTCTCTCTACTCGTTTTTAACCGAGTTTTATAATAAGATTAAGTTATCTGAGGTCTGTTAAGATTAAGATCTTTATTCTAGGAATAACTCATTCTACCATTTAATGTAGAATGAGTTATTCTCATAGTAAGAGTAAGTTATCAAATTTAAAAAGAGAAAATTCAAAAAATAACTCATCCAGACCCACCTTAGATAATTTATCTTAATATGTTATCAAAATGACTCTTAGCTCCGCTTTGGCAGCGAATTAACTTTAACTTGGATTATTTTAAGTGGGATAAGATAACCCACTTTTATCCTATTTTGATTTGATAACAAGTGAGTTTAGTGTAAAAAATCTGGCGGATTAACCATTGAAAAAATCCCTCCACTTTGGTTGGCTTTAAGTTAACCCACACAAATTGGTGATACTTTTACCAGATTTATCCTTCCCTTGATAACGCCATATACTTGGGCTCACGGTACAGTCAAATAAATAAATTGGGGTTACAAATTACCCTCCCTTCACTGCAGCATGTTTCAAAAAGAACAATGAGCATGTTTTTCATACGTATGTATATAAAAGCGATGGTAGAACATGTTATCTTGTTGAGTGAGGAAAAATTGTTGATGTTGACGGATTTCAATCTATTTCACTTAATATAATCTTACTGCTACCTTCATTCAAAATAAAAAATATGATCATATTAGACAAGTATTAAATATGAAAAATGTCACAGGATTCAATTTAATAACAACGTTTACAGACAATGCACATCATAGATGGCATCTCATAGTCGACTCCAGAGAGGAAATATACATGTATTGAAAGAGTATAGATGGAATTTCTAAAAACCTGATACAAGCTGATACAAGGTTTTCAGTAATCAACATCCAACCAAAAGAAGACCACATGCTTTTTATTGTCAACAAATTTTGCACTGATGTGACTGAAAAAACACAAGGAAAAACTTCTCCATTGCGTCTTCTATGATCATTTTGGTTGGCTTGAAATCAGTTGAAACTTAGGAATCAAACTTGGCCATTGTGAACTCTGAGTTACCTGCAAAATGATTATTTGTCAGTCACAAGAACAATATGTGGATAGCTGAGTGTTATAAATTTATTTGTCAATCACTAGAATAAATTTTTTATTATTTTAAGTCATCAGTACTTACTAAAATAAACTAAATGATACTAACATTGGGCATCCAAGATGAAGATCATACATAAAAAGGAACATTGAAAGAAACCTCAAACATACATTTCTTGATGCCTCCTCTCATTTAGTTTTAAATATTATCACCATAACAATGTAAAAAAAATGTAGAGATTAAATAACGACATACCTTTATAAAGCTTCAGATTCAATGGAATCTCCGTCACCCTGGACATAAGACAATTGCATAGTGATTTACCAAAGTAAAAGCGCACCTGTCTTTTAATCGATTTGTGCACCTGTCTTTTAATCGGTTTGTGTATTACACGTATTTTTGCTATGTGTGGGCTCAGACGTGATATCATCTTCTAAGATGGAGTTGTCATATGTGAACAGCCAACAACCATAGAAAGTCATGGAATCCACTCATCATTGCCCCACCTTCTAATAGGTCAACACACGATGCCACCTCATCTAGTGCAATGACCCAAATATCATGAGGCACCTGGCTGTGGTGGAGTTGCATTACTATACCGTCAACAACACCCATCCATGCACACATATGATAATTGGCCATGCATTGGGGGCAACAAACATGGAGACCTATGTAGGGGTGTACTAAGATAACACCTGCAACCAAGTACCACAAAGAAATGAAGGTGAATGACAACTAAAGTCCGAAATTAAGGCAATACTATGCATGTCTCAACAGATTCACAAATGTCAAATCAAGTGTCACATATAGAAAGAAAGATGAAGAACAAAGGAACAAAACAGAAGGTCTACGAATATATAGTCTATTACACAACATGTCACACCCACAACAAACCTAAAAAAAAGATTTAAAATAATTCAATGGCCATTTTATCTCCCATGTGATGTGAAAATGAAAAATTTTCCAGGAGGGATGCAATACCTATATTAGTTATTATTCATTACAATGACAGGAATCAGAGAGATAATGAAGTGAATGTTTCAACAGATTCAACATACTTGCTTATGCCATGCATGTCCCCCCAAAATGGAGATTTGTCTTCGTAATACCCATACTGAACAGATAGTTTCATCTATCATAGATGTTATTACGGAGGAGCTATACATACATACACATAAAAGTAACAGTCTGTAAAGTCTTACCAAGTTGATTCCGATCATGATTGCAAAGACTTGCCGAGCAACTACAGAGACATGACGACGGCCCAAAGAACAAATACACTCACAGCAAAATCAAAACTTGTGCTCGACTATGGCTACCCTAGTAAGTTCTTAAATGAAATGAACAATATTTTCATACATACCTTTCCACCACCGTTTGTGTCTAAGCAAGAGAAAGCCCCCCACCAGAACGTAGTAGTTGTCTCGCCTCTGCCACAGGCACGATCGAAGCACTGGGAAGGCCATGTCTTATAGACGAGTAACAAAACTTGTAGACTCACAAGAACGGCGTGAATCCTGTGACTGGAGGCGATGGAACACAACAACACACCGGCATCTGACGCATGTAGGGCCTGCGATTGCTTCGAGAACACCATCGTCCTCTTCTTCTGGGCGATCAGACAGGACGAAGGGTGAAGGTTTTCCTCTCTTTTGTGACGAAAAGGAGGGTTTCGCCAAGGAGACGACTACGCCGTAAGTGACGGTAGACAGAGAGGTGGGTGAGAGGCAGTCCTTTCAGAGGAGACAGAGGGCTAGGGGCTGAGAGGTCCTCCACTCCCTCCAGGCTTGTAGACGGAAAGAGGGGTTGGTGACGGAAAGGCAAAGCGGCGTGAGGAGGAGGAACGGTGCGTCAATGGCGTTGTTTCAGGTGGGTGAAGGGAATAAACTCCAGAGAGGAGAAGAGGGTGAGGCCATTGCGAAAGAGACGACGACGCTGCAGTTCGCGAGGAGGAGGACGACGGCATCGATGGCGGTGCGAGCTTTGAGCGCCGTGCGTGATAGGGGTTGACAGGTCGTATTAATCTCGCCCGTGACGAAGGGCAAAGACGGCAATTCACACTTGAAATTAAGTTACCCCACCTCTGGAGGTGGGATAGCTTAACTTGAGTTTACCCGTGATAACCCATTTATAATCTGGTTATGAAATCTTGGGCATGCCAAAGTAAATTGAGTTAACTTGGGCATAAAAACAGATTAACTCTGGCTTAACCTTGAAACAAAGTGGAGCTTAAAGTTAATTGTTATCTAAAAATATACGATGGCATGGACATTTTGGCACCTCTGTTAAAGCAGTAGGATTACTTTTGCATTTATGAGATACTTTAAACATATTATTTGTTTTCAGTTAATTTTAAACTATAACTATTTTTTATAGGAATGAAGAATATTTTAGAAAAAATACACATTTGAAGATTGTACTATACATTGTTAGAATAAAATTTATATCGTACGAAGACCATCTCTTATATATACGCGCGCGCGCGTACGTACTTATTCCTAATCATATTATATTTTATTCTCACACTATGTTTTTTTTGGTTATAAAAATATATTTAATTGTTACACAGTCGGTCAGGGTCTTTGTCTTGTCATAAACTCATGGACCCATGCAACTATCACATCGATGACCGTAGTTGTCTCATAGTAAACGCCCAGTCTCCTCCCCCAGCGTTCAGTGTTGCGTGTCCGCTTAGTCGTCTGCGGCACCTTCATGCCGCCTTCTTCGATCCCATGAGTAAAGAACAACAGTCATCACCACACCACTCTCTCTCTCTCTCTCTTTCCATCTCTTGATCGTACGTTACCGATATTGTTATCATAATCAGATCAGATCGGTCAATCAGATCGATCCGACTATGAATCGGTATAAGAATCAGTTCGATCAAGATCGATCCGATCTGATGTTAAAAATTTGGACGAACTAGACGAATCATAATTCGACCGATGAACCGGTCTAAATCGATCCGACTTAATTCACTCTTTAAAATAAAAAAATAAACATAAAAATAATTAGATATTCAAAATGATATTTATATGTAAATAAAATTATCATATTATTATTGATTTATTATTGATTTATTATTTTATTTTAGATATATTTAAAAATTAAAAATTTAAATGAACATGTTTGTCAATTATGAAGAGTGAAGACTGAGGAGGGTAAAGCTGGTTTGACCCAAAAATAGCCTAAGCACGAGCGGCACATTAAGGTTTGGACGTGCTAAGCCCAGGCAAGGGACGAGTATACATGCTCAACCCAATAAGAGGAAGACCGGCCCAACAGAGCATCAGATTCCACAACTCCGATGAGGACGGCCCAAGCGCAGTTCTCACCGGAGGACACTCCGACGATCGACCATTGCCCCACGACGTCAGCCTTGATCCCGTAACGGGGTGAGCACGTGCCATGAGTGCCGTAAGACTCGCCCAAGGACCTGCCGATGCCGAGGCTATCGCCCTCCAACGGGAAACTCCCTCCAACATAGCGGGAAAATGTTACTCTACTAAACGGACCCTTCCTTATTAAGGGATGAAGTCCCTCGCTCCAGGACAACCCATATAAAAGGGACATTGACAGAAGAGAGAGGACACGGTAGATTCTTCTACTAAACCCCATACTACTACGCAAGAGGATACACAGTGGGCACTTCGGCCACTAGAGCTTCCTACTGAGAAGAAAGCAACCCGACCTACAGCCATGGCAGAGAGGTAATCCGCAACAACCAGAGAGCCTCTTCCTCCTGCACGGCCTTACCGTCCAGCGAGCACTCTGCGAGAGCCCACTGGGAGCGGCGAGCACGCGTGCGGAGGATCTACACGCCTCCTGGATCGACTACTACGACCTCTACTTCTCTCTTACCTTGATCTGCTCTATTACTCATTGATCCCTTGCTGACTTAAGCATCGGAGGGTTGTCCCCTGGGATAACACCCATGACTTCTTCTGACGCCCTTCTGGTTTCTTGGTGTGTGCAGGCCTCCACAGGCGCGAGACAACTTCCCCAACAAATAAATTGAGAAGGTGGTATGTGGCCTAGGAACCATTTTCCTGCCGCTACACTTCTTGGCGCCGTCTGTGGGAAACAGAGCGAAAGGCTATGGCGCTCCGTGGAAGCCTCCGCAATGCCAGCAACCGGGGGCGGGGTTCCCATCAGGGACCCAACTCTCGTCGGGGATCGCAGGAAGCTTCTTCCGCTCGCTCCCGACAAGAGGCCACCCCAGGTGACCTAGATGAGCTCCGCCAGGAAATCCGAGCTCTAGCAGAGTTTTTCCGAGAGCTCCGAGACCAAAGGCCCCAACTCGCCACACCCGCACGACGGGAAGGTGAAAGAAACCAGACTGGAGAGAACTTCCGGCAAGTACGGGAGGCATCCCATGCCTCCATCGCAAGGACCCGACGGTCGCGCAGCGTGCCTGCGCCTAAGGTACGCAACCCTCTCCACTCCAACTCAGAAATGGACCGCCGGCTCCAGTGATTCGACGAGATAGAGGACAAGGTCCGGTGTCTGGACGACGTCCTCCTGGCCGCCAAGAGTCACGACCTCATCGACGACGATCAGGACTTCCACTCTCCCTTCTCCAGGGAAATCATGGAAGCCCCCATCCCGCTGAAGCTCCAGCTGCCGTCCTTCACCTTCTACGACGGCACCACCGACCCGGCCGACCATCTGCATGGCTTCGAGTCCCACATGGTGTTTCACCGGGCCTCTGATATCGTGAAATGCTTGGCGTTCGTTACGACTCTCCGGGAGAACGCCCGAGCATGGTTCGTGTCCCTGCCAGTTAGGACGATCTCCTCCTTCCAACAGCTCAAAAAGTTGTTCAAGGAGAACTTCGTGGGCTGCCGAAAGGTAGCCAAGTCTGCTGTAACCCTACTCGCTCTCAGGCAGGGGAAGGAAGAAGCGCTATAGGACTTCGTCTCCCGCTTCCGCGTGGAGGCTCTCCGGATCCCCCACCTCGACGTCGGCATCGCCACCACGACACTCACCCAAGGGACGCGGGACCACATCCTCCGGCGCGCACTCGGAGTCGAAGCCCCGACGACCCTTCCAGACCTCCTCGCACTGGCCCAAAAGCACGCGCACTGCGAGGAGAACACTATGGCCCTGCGCCGCGCGGTCGGGACTGACCAACCCGACCGAAAGAGAGCCCCTGACCAGCCACGAGAGGGTCGAGATAAGCGGGAGTGACGCGACGGGGACCACCGCGACCGCTCCGAGAAGGAAAGGGGTGGCTACCGCCATTATACGCCCCTGATAGCCCCGCCGGACCAGATCCTAATGAAAATCCGCGAGGAGCCATTCCTCAAATGGCCAGCGTGGATGATGTAATATCTCAGACCCTTCGGATCATTCCTTTTGGGTCCCGGATCTATTTTCAAGGAGGATTTCTTTCCGTTATACTCGAAATTATTTTCTGGATATCTTCCGTGTTCGGATCCGTGCGATTCGGGTCAGTTTCGGAAGCCGGGACGTGTTCCGCGGCTTTTCCGCGTGTTTTCCGATTCCCGCGTGTGTGTTTCAAAAATATCTACGGAACCCTATAGCTGGTGAACCGGGTCGTTAACCTACCCGCGGGTGGTACCGTTACGATCAGCGCATCGCGAGGATCGAGAATTTGTAATTTTCTATTTTTTAGGATTTTCTATAAATATCCAACCCTTTTCTTTTTCTTTCCCCCCCTTTTAATTCTCTTCTTCTTCCTCCTTCCTTTTCTTCCCGACCGTTGGAGAGCGCCCCCTTCACCGCGGCTTCTTCCTCCCCGGACGACCGAGACGCGGCCCCTTCCACTCCGGCGGCGGTGGCGGTGATGAGGCGGACGCGGGGATGTGCTTTTTGCGGCGAGAGGCGGGGTGATCGTGGGTCTAAAAGCTTCTTCTTGCGATTGGCGGCGACCGGTGGAGCTCGAGCTCCATTGACGTAGGGGGACGGATTCCCATGCTCATCCCTTCCCTTCCCGTGAATTTTAGGCCGAGGAGAGGGCGAGAGGGGCTTATTCCATGCCGGGAGGGTGAAATCCATGTTTTAGGGCTTGAGTGCCGATCCGCCGTTTCATCGCGTTTCAGACCGATTTGGGGCTTTAGATGCATGCTAGGAGGGTTGGGGGAGCTTCCCCCTTGTTCTCCCCATCATCGGGGGATGATTTGGGCGTGGAATGGGATTTGGGGATTCTTCCCGCCGTCCCGTTCTCGGGAGAGTGTGGCGGCCCTTCCAGAGACCGCCAGACTCTCCGGTGGCCCAGGGTGGGACCGCTAGACGCCCTGGCGGCCTACGAAAGGTCCGCCAGGGGCCACTGTTTTATCGACAGGGGTTTTCGTCGGATGACGGCCGCACGATAAACCGCCAGGCCAGGTGGCGGCCGAAGCCTCGACCGCTACTTCAATTTTTTACTGTTGCGCCTCGGGGCGTGTGTTTTCGACCGTTGGGGTCATGTGCCTCTAGCGACCGTAGGTACGGCCGCCAGAGGGATTCTGGCGGGCCAAGGTTGGTACGCTAGAGTGCTGTGGCGGCCTGGGATGGGGGCTCCAGAGCCAGTGTGACTTATTCTTCTAGCGCGCCTGAGTTGGGCCGCTAGAGTCCTGTGGCGGACCAGAGTTGGGCCGCTAGAGCCTGTGGCAGCCCAAGGTTGGACCGCCAGGCTCTGGGCTGTACTGAGTGGTTTACAGTCCCATTTCTTTTCGACCATGGTTTCTGAGAGTCAGTGATTACCTCCAGTGACACATCCACTAGTCGTAGCCTTCTTACGGCGCGCGTGTGCTGACCCACCCGGGAGTGGTGGAGCAGCTGACCCGAGAGAGACGATGAGTAGGCTGGTTACCGTAGGGCCCCCACGTACAGTCGAGTCCGGGCTTAGGGGGAATTACCGGTTAGAGGACAGGCCTAGGGCGTATGGTCTGAGTGTGCACACGAGGCGTATGGTCTGAGTGTGTATTGGACCTTGTAGCAGTTTGGTTATCTATTAATTTTCTGCATTATTATTTACTCGTTATTGTGCTATCTCTGTAGTCACTTTAGCTTCTTACGTACCCCCACACCATCCTTTATCCCTTCCAAGTCGTCAGGCTCGTGGGAGGCGGGCCGAGATTCGAGTCGCGCCGGTTCCTTTCCGGTACTCGGATGTTGGGCCGTCACAGTTGGTATCAGAGCGAGGTTGTGGAGGTATATAAGAATCTGAAATGATTGCAGTGGTCCAGAAGGTCCACGAGTGTCCTATACAGTCGGCGACTGGCTTAGGGCCCATGTGTTTTATTGATTTTGTGGTTGATTTTCCTTGATGCCAGGTGAGTTATGGCGCCGAGGAGGAGGACTCGTTCCCAGCAGGGAGAGTTTAGTGGTGGTCCAGAGGAGCAGAGCAGAGCTTCAGTTTCCGAGGGTGTAGCTGGAGGTGCGCGAGCTCCAGGGATGGATGATTTCTTCCGAGGCATGTTTCAGTATGTTCTTCAGCAGCAGCAGGGAGGTCAGCAGCAAGGCGGTGAAGCTGGCGAGGGCTCGGCTCAAGGTGGTCGTGGTCGTGTGCTGAAGGAGTTCTTGCAGTTCCAACCGCCTCCTTTCAGTGGGCAGCCAGATCCAGAGGTGGCCAGGGAGTGGCTGGACGATTTGCAGAGGATTTTCAGTGTGATGGAGTGTGCTGAGGAGGAGAGAGTGGTGTTGGCTACCCATCGGCTTCAGGGAGTGGCCCGGACTTGGTGGACGTCAGAGTGGGGTGCTGATAGTTGCAAAACGTATGCCGTTAATACATCCACTACCAAATTTAATTATCGGCTCACAAATTAATTAAAAGAGAATAGATAAGCAGTGAGTCCGAGTCGAATCCACAGGGAAATTCAGATTTTTAAGGTAGGAACTCTTGTGTTTTGTTTTAACTAAAAGTTCATGACAAATGGACACTAAAATAAGAGTTGACAAATTGAAATTAACTAACCTAAATGAAGGGATTTAAAGAACTAAGACACCAATTAAATTAAACGAGTGCAAAGAAGATATCAAAAAAATCACACTTAGAGACGAGGAAGTGAGAGACAATTGAAGATGATGAATAAAAGTAGAACACTTTTACCGATTGAAAGAAAGTGTGTGCTTGTGACTCATTCATTCAATCTAAAATAATCCAAGATTAAAAAGATTAACTAAACTAATACAATAGACAATTAACTAAAAAGAAAATGAAAATGACTCGATGGGAATATTGATGAACAGGAAGCAAGAAAATGACATGGAGGGGGCCTCCGCCCTCTCCCTTCTCTCTGTCGCGTCGCCACCGATGCCAAGCAAAAACTGGAGACGCTGCAAGCTTCCGCAGCACAGGAGGTTTGCCGTGGGTGCCAGACGGTGCAGCAGAAAGGATCTCACGGCCGCAAGGGACGAAAGCCCGCGGACGCAAAGGGGCTCGCCGTGACTGAGAAGCCTCCCGTCCGCAGATGTCACACACGTTACAGAGGTGGGCTCACCACGAACGGCACAAACGCAGCAGAGGAGGCGAGATCACGTTGCCGAGTGAAGTCGCGGAAGATGGACGCGGCATCTTCTGTCTCTCCGTTGCGGACGCCACCAGCACTGTAGACGGAGCTTGAGGAGAACCCCCTGCCGACGGAGAACTCCACAAGATGACGGACGCTGCTGTGCTGCACCACCCAGTCGAGTAAGCTCGCGGCAACGTGATCCTCTCGCTGGGGAACCACCTGAGAGAAAAGGCTACGACGAAAGCTAAAAAGAACAGTAACTCCCCAGAAAACCTAGTACAGAACTGAACTAAAACAAACGCCAAAAAAAAAACCCCCCCTGGCTGCGTCCCTGTGCCTCCCTTTTATAGGGGTATGGACGACGCCAGGATGCCCACGGTACCGTCTCTGTTATCTTCGCCAACAGTTTTGGTTGCAGATAGAACCCATGAGCGAACCTCCCGTGCTGCTACACACTGATCAGATGGCCTTCGCTATCCTCGCCAACGCCCCCGGCTTGTTCGCGCTGTTAGCTCCGTATGTAGGCTGGATGCGAACAGAACCTAGGGAGGGCTTCTGCTCCGTGGGATCCGGTCACGAAATGGCCTTCACGCAATCGCTATTCTCCTCCGCCAATCCCGTGTGTACGCTCCGAACCTCCCATCAACTTGCTGCCTCATGCCGTGGGTTTGGATATTGCACCCCCAGGCATGCTCGTGATGCATGTTATTATACTGCCACCTCTTGTGCCTCATACAAGCCACATGGCCATTTCCGTCAAGCCCATGTACGTGTTTTCATACATGCACCAAGCCTTGCCATGCACGTAATATCCTTCTTATGCATTTCATGTTATATTGATGCCACCTTGTTGCCTCATGCAACCCACGTGGGCCTTTACGTGATACCCATCACCACCATGTGTTTAACACCCTGCCATTAAAAAGGATGCATATATGATATATATAATATTGTTAACACAAAGATATATGCACTCAAGTTTATTATTAATATTTCCAATCATTTTCCATGAAAACTTACATATTAACAAAAATCTCCTTCTACGATCATTTTCACACATAATAAGTAATTTTATTTAGAATTATCTCCCAATCATATAGAAATAATATGTGAAAATATGAAGTTATCACACCCCCCAACTTACTCATTGCTAGACCCTTAGCAATGCAAATATTTATAAAATTAGGGCTAACAAGAGTTCAAAACCACGTTTCATGACAAGAATGGGTGCATCATGATTTGAACTACAGAATATTGCAAGTTCAAGCAATAAATATCAGGAACAAATTTCGTCAATCCATGTAATTTAGATACTTCCCCAGGTTACAGTCATAAATTTTTGTATCTCTTTGTGCATGTGATCTAATTTGATTAGTGGATATCAGACAACTGGATGCATGAGCCTTCTATTTATCACTTAACAATGATTTCCAGTTCTACCTATTTCAAATCAGACTCTCGAATTACAGGTAGCTTCACTCTGCCTGATCATCATTTTTTTTCTATCATGGTACTGCACATTCCTTCACTGTTTGACGCGAACCTCAACTCTTGTTAGGAGAAGCAGGCCCGGTTACTAAGATCAGGAGCATTTTCCATGAGTTTTTCATCATTTTTATCATTATTTCATTTTTCTTTTTCTTTTTGGTGCTTTGCACTTATTCGTAGGCAGGTAGCTTTTTCCCCATGATTGATCTTCAATGACTAGGTAGAATTTTCAATCATCACCTAAGTATTAAGCCAAAAATCTCATCATCCTTGTGTTTAATACCTACTATTCTCATTAGTGTGCAAATGTGTGTGAGTTCAAAAATCTGAGTGTATTCCGAGGAAGATGCTAAAAACATAGCAAACTAATTCACCCCTTAACTCACTGCTGTCACAAGTGGATATTCTAAGCCTTATCATTTTGACAAGTTTCTTATCATAAAAAAATGATCCTGAAGCACTTGTTAGGGGTGTCATGGAGGATTACAACATTTTGATGAAAATTTAAGCTTAACCTACCCCCCAACTTAAGTGACATTGTCCTCAATGATATGATTAAAATAGAAAACTAGGACAATATGGAGTGAATGCATTGAGAGGGAAAGGTACAACCTGGGCGAAAAGAAGTCTGTTGGTAGGGACATGCTGCTCCATGCTCCTTGTTCCTAAAAAGAAAAATCAATCATCATTTATTTATTTTTAGAAGAGAGAATTGGGTTGCCTCCCAATGAGCGCTAAGTTTAATGTCTTCAGCCAGACACCAGTGAGTTCAATTTGTATTAGACAATTCAATTTCTTCCACAATCATTTCATTTGAGACACCTTCAATGAAGTGTTTGAGTCTCTGCCCATTGACTTTGAAAGTGTTGCCACTTTTGGGGTCACAGATCTCAACAGCACCATGGGAAAATGAATTAACTACAATGTATGGCCCATCCCATCTAGATCTAAGCTTCCCAGGGAAAAGTTTCAATCTAGAATTGAACAACCAGACCTTTTGATTAGGTTCAAATGTTTTCCTGGAGATGTGTTTGTCATGAAAAGTTTTCATCTTGGCCTTATAGATTTTGGAGTTCTCATAGGATTCCTCACGAAGCTCCTCTAACTCACTTAATTGCAAGGCCCTGTGTGATCCAGCTTGGGTCAAATCCAGGTTAAATTGTTTGATTGCCCAATAAGCCTTGTGTTCCAGCTCCACTGGGAGGTGGCAGGCTTTTCCATAAATCAATCTGAAGGGTGACATCCCAATAGGGGTCTTATATGCTGTTCTGTAGGCCCACAAAGCATCATCCAATCTCTCAGCCCAGTCTTTCCTATCAGTCCTCACAGTCTTTTGCAAAATGTTCTTGATTTCTCGATTTGAAACTTCTACCTGCCCACTTGTTTGGGGATGATATGGAGTGGCCACTTTGTGAGTGATCCCATACTTTTTCAGCAAACTCTTGAATTGATAGTTAGTGAAGTGACTACCTCCATCACTAATTATAGCCCTTGGGAATCCAAATCTAGAGAAAATGTTCTTTTGCACAAATTTCATGACCACCTTGTGGTCATTGGTTCTAGTTGCTACAGCTTCAATCCATTTGGAAACGTAGTCAACAGCCACTAGAATATACTCATGCCCATAAGATGGTGGAAATGGTCCCATGAAATCAATTCCCCATACATCAAAAATTTCGACCACAAGAATGGGGTTCAAGGGCATCATGTCTCTTCGAGATATATTCCCCATGGTTTGACATTTTGGGCAAGATTGACTAAAAGCATGGGCATCCTTAAAGAGAGTGGGCCAATAAAAACCACTCTGGAAGACTTTCGCAGCAGTTTTCTTTCCAGAAAAATGACCTCCGCAAGCAAGAGTGTGGCAGAAGGTGAGAATGGTTTGATGCTCATTTTCAGGGACACACCTTCGAATGACATTATCCGCACAGATACGGAATAATTCTGGATCCTCCCAAAAATAGTGTCTTATCTGAGCATAGAATCTATCCTTCTCATTCTTAGACCAACCTTCAGGGGTCAATCCAACAGCCAGATAATTGACAATATTGGCATACCAAGGGGGTTAGATGTGGCTAATGGACAAGAGTTGTTCATCAGGAAAAAAGTCTCTTATGGGCTCCTTTTCTTGCACAAGAATTCTAGAGAGATGATCAGCCACCACATTCTCAGACCCCTTTTTATCCCGAATTTCAATATCAAATTCTTGCAAGAGTAAGATCCATCTAATCAAACGGGGCTTGGCTTCTTTCTTGGACATGAGGTATCTCAAGGCTGAGTGATCAGAGTAGATGATGACCTTGGATCCTAAGAGATATGATCTGAATTTTTCAAGGGCGAACACCACAGCCAAGAGTTCTTTTTCAGTGGTGGTGTAATTCAGTTGAGCATCACCCATAGTGCGACTAGCATAATAAATCACCACAGGGCGTTTGTCAATCCTCTGCCCTAAGACTGCTCCTATAGCAAAATCTGAAGCATCACACATGATTTCGAAGGGAAGGGACCAATCAGGTGGTTGAAGGATTGGAGCTTTGGTCAGAGCTTCCTTCAAAATATTGAATGCTTGTAAACATTGTTCATCAAGATTGAATGGGATATCCTTGGCTAGGAGAAGGGTTAAAGGTCGGGCAATTTGAGAGAAATTTTGGATAAACCGGCGATAGAAGCCGGCATGGCCAAGGAAAGACCGAATTTGCTTAACTGAGGTGGGTGGAGGAAGATTAGAAATGAGGTCAATTTTGGCCTTGTCCACCTCTATACCCCGCTCAGAAACTATGTGGCCCAACACTATGCCCTCCTTTACCATGAAGTGACTCTTCTCCCAGCTTAGAATCAACCTCTTTTCTATGCACCTCTCCAAAATTTTTGTCAAATTATCTAGGCACACTTCAAAAGAATCTCCAAAGACTGAGAAATCATCCATAAAAATTTCTAAGAAGTTCCCCACCATATCTGAAAAAATGGCCATCATGCATCTCTGAAAAGTGGCTGGAGCATTACATAACCCAAAGGGCATTCTCCTAAATGCAAATGTCCCATAAGGACATGTGAATGTGGTCTTTTCTTGATCCTCTGGATAAATGGCCACTTGGTTATATCCTGAATAACCATCCAAGAAACAGAAATATTGTTGGCCAGCTAATTTCTCAAGATTTGGTCAATGAATGGTAGGGGAAAATGGTCCTTCTTAGTGGCCTCATTCAATTTCCTATAATCTATGCATACTCTCCACCCTGTGGGTAATCTAGTGGGTACTAATTCTCCTTTGTCATTGCTCACCACAGTGAGCCCAGCTTTCTTAGGTACCACTTGAGTTGGACTAACCCATGGGCTGTCAGAGATTGGGTATATGATTCCTGCATCAAGCCATTTGACTACTTCTTTCTTAACCACTTCTTTCATGTGAGGGTTCAGCCTTCTTTGCATCTCCCTAGATGGCTTTGCATTGTCTTCCAGATAAATGTGATGCATGCATACTGATGGACATATTCCCTTAAGATCGGCCATAGACCAACCTATGGCTTCCTTATGTCTTTTGAGGACATCAATCAGTTGGTCCTCCTGAGTGGGTGTCAGATCAGATGCTATTATGACAGGCAAAGTCCTCTCATCTCCTAAGAAGGCATATTTCAGGGAATCGGGTAGGGGTTTCAATTCTAGGTGTGGTGGGGCATGGATGGAGGGAAGTGAAGGTTCATGTTTCACATCAGACAAATGTTCAAACTGATGAAGAGCATTGACCTCTGAAATGGGCTCTTTGTCTTCAGCTTTGTCAAAGTTTTCTATTCTGGTCAAGGGAGGGTCATTTTCTACCATCTCATCAATCACATCAATGATGTAACAATCTTCTTCCTCCCTTATTTGTTTAGACGCCTTGAAGACATTTAGTGTCATCTTCTGATCTCCAAAAGAGATGTCCATAAGCCCAGACTTACAATTGATGTTGGCATTGGCTGTGGCTAAGAAGGGACGGCCCAATATAATTGGGCTTTGGGCTAAGTCTGATTTAGACTCCATGTCAAGGATTAGAAAATCAACTGGAAAATAGCAAGAGTCTATCTTGACAAGGACATCTTCTACCAACCCCCTAGGTGTCTTAACAGATCTATCAGCCAGTTGGAGAATGACAGGGGTTGATTTGAGTTCTCCCATACCAAACTTTTGGTACACAGATGTTGGGAGGAGATTGACACTTGCTCCTAAGTCCAACAGAGCATTTTCAAAGGTGACCCCCCCAATGACACAAGATATGAGTGGGGTGCCAGGATCTTTCATTTTTTGGGGGAGTTGATTTAGTAGGACAGAACTAACATCCTCCGACAATAGAATTCTTTCCAGATTCACCTTTGGTTCCCTCTTTTGAGTGCACATTTCCTTGAGAAATTTAGCATATGCAGGTACATGTTGGATTGCATCTAAGAGGGGAATGTTGATGTGGACTTGTTTGAACAATTTCATCAATTCTTCATTCTGAGCTTGATTGTTCTTCTTTTTCTTTTCTTTCCTAGCGTCCAAGGCATTAGGGAAGGGAATCTTAGGTTTGTAGCTTTCAGGTGATTCATCTATCTTTGCCTTCCCTTTCTCTTTGTTGATTGCCTCACTATCCACTATAGGAATGGAAATGGGTTCTTCTTCTTCTTGGGTTTGACTAGATGAGGCTTGATTGGATTCATCAATTTGGTGTGGGTCTGATAAGATTTTACCACTTCTTAAGGCCGAAATGGCCTTAGCATTCTCAAATTGTGGGCCCTTTGGAGGATTTGGGCCTTGTTGGAATTGCCCTTGAGGGGCGAGTGGAAGGGGCTGCTGAAAACCAGGAGGATAATTTCTAGGGTTGGGAATGGGTTGACTTGGAAGTTGACCCGGATCTCTCCTTACATTGGTTTCCAAGAGTTGGCCAATCTGGGCCTTCATTTCAGCCATTTGGGTTTGGAAAGATTGGTTTTGGGCCAAAATGAGTTGTTGTAATTGATTGATTTTGTCATCATTTTGGGCCATTGGTGGAGGTTGCATAGGTGGTTGGTAAATTGGAGGAGGATGTGAAGATTGCCCATATGCGGGCTGAGCAAATGAGGGTTGGCCATAAGATGGTTGGCCATAAGGGAATTGAGGGTGATTGGGTAACTGTTGTGACAATTGGCCCCTATGGAAAGTTTGATTTTGAAACTGGGCTTGAGGTTGGGGCTTGGGTGGGAAATTTTGGGTCTGCTGGGGCTTCCAAGAGAAATTCGGGTGATTCCTCCAGCCAGGATTGTATGTGTTTGAAAATGGGTCATTGTTGGGTTTAGAAAATCCTTGGGCTGCATAGACTTGCTCTTGGATGGCCGGGGGTAACTGGGCTGCTGCAGGGCATTCATCCACTTGATGGGCCGGGCTTTCACATAGCACACAAGCCTCTTGGACTGGACCTTGGCGAGAGTAGAAAGATGGTTGTGATTGGGCATTGAAGGTTTGTTTATTCAATTTAATGAGCTCACCCACTTGTTGGGTTAACAGGTCAACTTTCTCTAATTTTTGAGCCAAGGCATTCACATCTAATCTAGGCTCAAATTCTCCCCTCTATTTTACCTCATACATCCCAGCTTTTCTAGATGGCCCCACTGATTTTTCATATGAAGAAAGAGAGGCATGGTTGATGGAGTTCTTACTTAACATTTCAAAGAGGGCATATGCTTCTTCTTCACTCTTACTCATGAAAGCACCTCCACAAGAGGCATCAACCATTTGCCTATAAGGTTCAGTTAATCCCTCATAAAAAGCTTACACAATTTGCCATTTTGATAGCCCATGATGTGGGCATTTTCTTAATAACTCCTTCATTCTTTCCCAAGATTCATGAATCAATTCCCCTGGATTTTGGACAAAACCAGTGATAGCTCTTCTCATTGTGTTGGTCCGACCTATAGGATAGAATTTTTTCAAAAATTCTTTTTGCATTTCCTCCCATGACCGAATGGGTCTTCCTAAGGTCCCTAACCAATATTTGGCTTTGTCTTTCAAAGAGAAGGGGAAGAGGGTTAGCCTCAGGGCATCATCTGTGAAATTCTGAATTTTCACAGTGGAGCATATCTCAAGAAATTCATCTAGGTGCTTATATGGGTCTTCATTTGTAAGCCCATGGAATGAAGGGAGCATTTGGATAGTGCTAGATTTTATCTCATATTGAGCCGCTGGCACTTCCGGAAGATGGATACATGTGGAAGGTTGATAGCTAGAAGGAATGAAATATTCCTTCATCTGCTTGGGCAATTCACCTTGATTAGCCATTTGTTGAATTGGATTTTGGGCTTGATGGATTTCCCTCTCAATTTCTTGGATAGGTTCAACTAAATGCGGATGCTGGGATCTTCTCCCCTACATGAACTCCAAAAATTAATCCGATTTCTATCTTTTTTTTTTTAATTTTTTTATGCAACCACTTGATCACAAATTAACCTACAAGACTTAGGGCTCCTTGGACTTAGAAGCACAAATAGTGAGAAGTCCCTAAAGTTCAATTGTAATCTTGCACACACCGACCTTCAAGTTGGCCAGGTAAGAGGTAGGATTGTGGGAGGTTCCCTTTGCTTTCGTAAGATCCTAATTAATAAACCACAAATCCATTTAGGCGTAGCCTTTTAACCTCTTGCCTAGACACCAGCCTTTAGATGGTGATACAAGCACAATTTCCCTTAAGGTTCAACCACTAAGTGGGCTCAAATGTTAGCTTTCTCACAAATCAACTTAAATCCAGCCCAAGTCCACTACCAAATCTGTCCACTAGCCAGGAAAGAGGTGGGGTTGTGGGAGGCTCCCCCTACAGATGTAGGGTCCTAATTAATAAACCACAATCCCACTTAAGGTGTTTGCCATTGGACCTCTTTCCTAGACACTAGTTTTCAAATTGATAATGGGCCTGAGTGGACCTAAATCTCAAAGTGAACCCTAGGGCCAATGTCTACTAGATTTTATTAGGCTTGGGAAATGCAAAATGAAGAGTTGTGGTTTGTGGGCCAAGCAAGGGTGATCAAATCCCCACCTTATGTGATTATGGGTTTTGCCCTTAAGATAGTTTAAAATGAAATGCAACACCACAAAGTCAAACAAGGGGTTCTATGCAAATGTGCATGTCATGTGATTAAGAAAAAGATAATAGAACTCACCTTGCCCCCGCAATCTTCAGTAATGCATTTAATAAAATTAAATAACAAGAAATAACTCTAACTTATATGATGCATGTCCTAAAATATGGAAATGTGGTTGCTAGTCTTGAGATGAAGATTTTTATTAAAGTTCAAATGATTTTTTTTAATTAATGATCCTATCTAACCACAAGATATGAAAAATAAAGAAAATAAACTCAAATGAAGGAGGGAAATGTGAGTACTTACTTGAAAAAGCGTTCCCTCATTTTTTTTTGTAAATAAATGACAAAGAAAACTTACCACTTTTTGTGTTTTTGATTTTTCTTGCAAAAAATAAGAAAAGAGAAATTATTAGTGTGAATTTATGTACAAAAATACAAGATTAACGACCTAAAAATCATAAACTTCTCCGGCAACGGCGCCAAAAATTGATAGTTGCAAAACGTATGCCGTTAATACATCCACTACCAAATTTAATTATCGGCTCACAAATTAATTAAAAGAGAATAGATAAGCAGTGAGTCCGAGTCGAATCCACAGGGAAATTCAGATTTTTAAGGTAGGAACTCTTGTGTTTTGTTTTAACTAAAAGTTCATGACAAATGGACACGAAAATAAGAGTTGACAAATTGAAATTAACTAACCTAAATGAAGGGATTTAAAGAACTAAGACACCAATTAAATTAAACGAGTACAAAGAAGATATCAAACAAATCACACTTAGAGACGAGGAAGTGAGAGACAATTGAAGATGATGAATAAAAGTAGAACACTTTTACCGATTGAAAGAAAGTGTGTGCTTGTGACTCATTCATTCAATCTAAAATAATCCAAGATTAAAAAGATTAACTAAACTAATACAATAGACAATTAACTAAAAAGAAAATGAAAATGACTCGATGGGAATATTGATGAACAGGAAGCAAGAAAATGACATGGAGGGGGCCTCCGCCCTCTCCCTTCTCTCTGTCGCGTCGCCACCGATGCCAAGCAAAAACTGGAGACGCTGCGAGCTTCCGCAGCACAGGAGGTTAGCCGTGGGTGCCAGACGGTGCAGCAGAAAGGATCTCACGGCCGCAAGGGACGAAAGCCCGCGGACGCAAAGGGGCTCGCCGTGACTGAGAAGCCTCCCGTCCGTAGATGTCACACACGTTACAGAGGCGGGCTCACCACGAACGGCACAAACGCAGCAGAGGAGGTGAGATCACGTTGCCTTGTGAAGTCGCGGAAGATGGACGCGGCATCTTCTGTCTCTCCGTTGTGGACGCCACCAGCACTGTAGACGGAGCTTGAGGAGAACCCCCTGCCGACGGAGAACTCCACAAGACGACGGACGCTGCTGTGCTGCACCACCCAGTCGAGTAAGCTCGCGGCAACGTGATCCTCTCGCTGGGGAACCACCTGAGAGAAAAGGCTACGACGAAAGCTAAAAAGAACAGTAACTCCCCAGAAAACCTAGTACAGAACTGAACTAAAACAAACGCCAAAAAAAAAACCCCCCCTGGCTGCGTCCCTGCGCCTCCCTTTTATAGGGGTATGGACGACGCCAGGATGCCCATGGTACCGTCTCTGTTATCTTCGCCAACAGTTTTGGTTGCAGATAGAACCCATGAGCGAACCTCCCGTGCTGCTACACACTGATCAGATGGCCTTCGCTATCCTCGCCAACGCCCCTGGCTTGTTCGCGCTGTTAGCTCCGTATGTAGGCTGGATGCGAACAGAACCTAGGGAGGGCTTCTGCTCCGTGGGATCTGGTCACGAAATGGCCTTCACGCAATCGCTATTCTCCTCCACCAATCCCGTGTGTACGCTCCGAACCTCCCATCAACTTGCTGCCTCATGCCGTGGGTTTGGATATTGCACCCCCAGGCATGCTCGTGATGCATGTTATTATACTGCCACCTCTTGTGCCTCATACAAGCCACATGGCCATTTCCGTCAAGCCCATGTACGTGTTTTCATACATGCACCAAGCCTTGCCATGCACGTAATATCCTTCTTATGCATTTCATGTTATATTGATGCCACCTTGTTGCCTCATGCAACCCACGTGGGCCTTTACGTGATACCCATCACCACCATGTGTTTAACACCCTGCCATTAAAAAGGATGCATATATGATATATATAATATTGTTAACACAAAGATATATGCACTCAAGTTTATTATTAATATTTCTAATCATTTTCCATGAAAACTTACATATTAACAAAAATCTCCTTCTACGATCATTTTCACACATAATAAGTAATTTTATTTAGAATTATCTCCCAATCATATAGAAATAATATGTGAAAATATGAAGTTATCAGGTGCAACGTTCCAGTCTCATCCTCTTCGGCAGATAGCGTGGTAGGAGTTCGTCACGGCTTTTGAGCGTGCCTTCTATCGGTCTTTCGCCAGGTCGCAGAGGCTGCGTGAGTTTCTAGAGCTGACCCAGGGTGACATGTCAGTGATGCAATACCGCTCCAGGTTTTTTGAGTTGGGCCATTATGCTTCTCACATCATGGCAGATGAGGAGGTAAAGACCGAGCAGTTTGTTGGAGGTTTGAGGTTAGAGTTGAGGCACCATCTTCTTGCATCGGGTTTGACCACCCTAGATGCGGCGTGCAAGGCAGCAGCGGCACTGGAGAGGGATTTGCATAAGGTTCGAGGGCAGGGCAGGGCAGGTCAGGTGTAGGCAGGTTCCAGTCAGCCGATGGGGGTGCAGCAGCAGAGTACTGTCCAGCTCTCAGCAGGTGGTTCCGTGGCAATGTAGTCTGTGGCTTCCATGCCAGAGTCATCGTCCTTTAGCTCGAAGCTCAAGAAACTGCTCAAGAAAGCGGGTTTTGGTAGGAGGCGATGGGGTCACAAGGAGCCACAGCAGGAGTTGATGGGCAGTGTCCAGCATACCGTGGCTATTCAGTGTCAGGGTTCAGTGAGTGGTGCTCGGGGCGGGTGTCCCATGTGCGATGGTTCTCATCCAGGCAGGCAGTGCTCAGTACCCGTGGTTTGCTTCAGGTGTGACCAGCTTGGGCACATGGCACGTGACTGTCCGCAGAGATCCCGTCAGTCACACGAGTTTCAGCAGCAACAGCAGTTTATGCCCCAGCAGTTGTCATCACAACCGCAGCTGTACCAGCAGCAGGAGCAGTTTCCTCAGTTATCGCGGTCAGCTACTGTTGGGAGGCAGAGATCCCGAGGCAGGGTGACCCACATGACCTGAGCAGAGGCTGAGGCATCGCAATTGGTGGAAGGTACTCTTTCGATTTTGGGTTGTGCGGCTCGTGTTTTGTTCGATTCGGGTGCTTCCCATTCGTTCATGTCGGAGGATTTTGCTATGAGTGTGGAGGACCCGGTGGCCGAGATGTCCTGTGACTTGGCGGTAGAGTTACCTACCAGTGATTTTATGATCACCCCATATTACTTTGAGAAGGTGCATGTGTGGGTGGATGGGCGGAACTTGTCGGCCGGGCTCTACGCATTACCGCTTCAGTACTTCGATGTGATTTTGGGCATGGATTGGCTCGAGGCCCATCATGCCATGGTGGATTGCGGCTTGAAGAAGGTTTACTTCTGGCAGCTTCATGGACCCACCTTCTATTTCCAAGGTATTCGGTCTTCCTCTTCCCGCTTGCTTATTTAGGCTATCAGGGCTCGTCGTTTGCTTGATGCGGGTTGTCAGGGTTTTCTTGCTTCCGTGGTTTTGGTTGATCGGCAGTGTCCTGATGTAGAGGACATTCCTGACTTGTACGAGTTTCCCGATGTTTTCCCGAGGAGTTGCCTGGGTTGCCACCGCAGCGAGAGATCGATTTCGTGATTGAGGTGGTACCAGGTACGTCGCCTTTGTCAAAGGCCCCTTATCGGATGGTGCATGCGGAGTTGAGAGAGCTAAAGGCGCAGTTGCAGGAGCTGCTTGCCAAGGGGTACATTTGTCATAGTTATTCCCCGTGGGGTGCGCCGGTGTTATTCGTAAAGAAGAAGGATGGTAGCTTGAGGCTGTGCATCGACTATCGTCAGTTGAACCAGGCGACTGTTAAGAACAAGTATCCGTTGCCTCGGATTGATGACTTGTTTGATCAGCTTCAGTCAGCCCGGGTGTTTTCGAGGATTGATTTGAGATCGGGTTATTATCAGCTGCGGATTCGAGAGTCTGATGTGGAGAAGACGGTGTTCCGATCGAGGTATGGGCAATATGAGTTTCCGGTGATGCCGTTTGGGCTCACCAATGCCCCCACAGCATTCATGGATTTGATGCATAGGGTGTTTCATCTGTACTTGGACCAGTTCGTGGTCGTGTTCGTGGACGACATCCTTGTGTATTCGCGGTCTGCTGAGGAGCATGTGCATCATCTGAGGGTGGTGTTGCAGACCCTGCACGATCACCAGTTGTATGTCAAGTTCAGCAAGTGCGAGTTCTGGCTCCGAGAGGTGCACTTTCTGGGACATGTGATTTCTTGTGATGGTGTTTCCGTGGACCCGGCTAAGGTCGAGGCAGTGGTGCAGTGGCCGAGGCCAAGTTCTGTCACAGAGATTCGGAGTTTTTTGGGGCTTGCGGGCTATTATAGGAGGTTTATCTAGCATTTTGCTCGTATCGCGGCCCCGATGACCAGGCTTACGTGGAAGGATGTGTCGTTCATCTGGACGAAGGAGTGTGAGCGGAGCTTCATGGAGCTGAAGAGATTGCTCACTAATGCTCCGGTGTTGGTGTTGCCTTCTGGCTCGGGAGGTTTCGTGGTGTGTACGAATGCTTCCGGGGTAGGTCTCGGTGCTGTGTTGATGCAACATGGGAGAGTTGTGGCGTATGCATCTCGGCAGTTGAAGCCACATGAGGTGAACTACCATGTTCATGATCTTGAGTTAGCGGCGGTGATCTTCGCCCTAAAGATCTGGAGGCATTATTTGTACGGCAAGAAGTTTGAGCTTTTTACTTACCATCAAAGTTTGAGGTATGTGTTCATTCAGAAGGACCTTAACCTCAGGCAGAGGAGGTGGATGGAGTATATGAAGGATTATGATTTTATTATGTCTTATCAGCATGGCAGGATTAATGTCGTGGCTGATGCTCTGAGCAGGAGAGTAACGGTCAGTCAGGTGTTGTTGAGAAAGTGGAGGCTTTGGGAGTAGGTGTCGGCCATGACTTTTAGGCTCAAGATCCCTCAGGATCAGGGTTTTGCTGTCCTTGCGAGTCTGACTGTCACGCCAGCTATTCGTCGATAGGTGACCGAGGCCCAGCACGCCGACCCCGAGCTACCTCGTATTTTATTGATGACCGAGGTGGAGCTTGGTGAGGATGGAGCTGTGAGGTTCAGAGGTAGGCTATACGTCCCAGCCGAGGAGCAGGTGAGGTGTTCGGTGTTGCGCGAGGCTCATGGGAGTCGATATGCCGTACACCCCGGATCGGCCAAGATGTACCAGAACCTGAAGAGGCAGTTTTGGTGGTCTGGCATGAAGAGGGATGTGGTAAAGTTTGTGGCCAGGTGTTTGACCTATCAACAGGTTAAGGCTGAGCACCAGCGACCAGGAGGCACACTTCAGCCCTTGGAGATACCCGCGTAGAAGTGGGACCACGTGACCACTGATTTCGTGGTTGGGTTACCGAGGATGTCCAGTGGGCATGATAGTATTTGGTTACTGGTGGATAGACTGACGAAGACGGCGCGGTTGTTGCCGATCAAAGTCAGTTGGAGCGTGCAGAGGTTGGCCCGTTTGTATGTGGAGCGGATCGTTCCGTTGCATGGAGTCCCCATCTCCATCATGTCTGATCGTGACCCGCGCTTCACATCGGGATTCTGGAGGAGCTTCCAGCGAGCTCTAGGCACCAAGTTGGCATTCAGCTTGACCTATCATCCTCAATCAGATAGTCAATCTGAGCGGACCATCCAGACTTTGGAGGACATGTTGAGATCGTGTTGCTTAGAGTGGCATGGGAGTTGGACCCACCATTTTCCATTAGTGGAGTTTACCTATAACAACAGCCATCATTCGAGCATTGGTATGGCTCCCTATGAGGTGTTGTACGGACGACCTTGTCGGACTCTGCTAGATTGGTTTGAGGTGGGCGAGCGTGTCCTGACAGGACCGGATCTTGTGGAGCAATGTGTTGAGGTGGTGCATTTTGTTCGGTAGAAGATGTTGGCAGCGCAGAGCCGGCAGAAGAGTTTTGCCGATCAAAGGAGGCGACCTCTCAGCTTTACTGTGGGAGATAGAGTGTTTCTGAGAGTTTTCCCCATGAAGGGTGTGATGCGCTTCGGCAGGCGTGGGAAGCTGAGTCCCCGCTACATCAGTCCTTTCCCTATCGTCGAGCGCATTGGGGAAGTTGTTTATCAGTTGCAGTTACCTCCGGAGCTTTCTGCCGTGCATGATGTGTTCCACGTGTCGATGCTTCGGAAGTATATGCCCGATGATTCCCATGTTTTGGAGGACGCCGTTTGACCTGAGGTGACCCCAGATTTGTCCCTTCTAGAGTACCCTGCTCGCATTGGGGATCGGCGAGAGCAGCGCCTACGGAGCAAGATTATTCCTCTAGTTAAGGTGGTTTGGCAGCGTCATTTTCGTGGTGTGGCGTCTTTGGAGCGTGAGGATGAGATGCGGGAGCAGTATCCTTATTTGTTTGCTTGAGTCTTTCCCCTGTTCCTGTGCTTTGTTCTTAAATTTCGAGGACGAAATATGTTTAAGGGGGGAGGGCTGTAATGTCTCGAACCCTTCGGATCCTTCCTTTTGGGTCCTGGATCTATTTTCTTGGAGGATTTCTTTCCGTTATGCCCGGAATTATTTTCTGGACATCTTCTGTGTTCGGATCCGTGCGATTCGGGTCAGTTTCGGAGGCCGGGACGTGTTCCGCGGCTTTTTCGCGTGTTTTCCTATTCTCGCGTGTGTGTTTCGGAAATATCTACAGAACCCTGTAGCGGGTGAACCGGGTCGTTCACCTACCTGCGGGTGGTACCGTTGCGATCAGTGCGTCGCGAGGATCGAGAATATGTAATTTTCTATTTTTTGATTTTTTTTGATTTTCCAGATTTTCTATGAATACCCAACCCTTTTCTCTTTCTTTTTCCCCCCTTTTCTTCTCTTCTTCTTCCTCCTTCCTTTTCTTCCCAACCGTTGGAGAGCGCCCCCTTCATTGCGGCTTCTTCCTCCCCGGACGACTGAGACGTGGCCCCTTCCACTCTGGCAGCGCCGAGCTAAAGTTTGGATGGTCCTCTCAGACTGACCATCTGACTGAGGATGATATGCCTAGCTAAAAGCTAACTTCGTGCCAAGAGCTCGCTGGAAACTCCTCCAGAATTCAGAAGTGAAGCGCGGATCCCGATCCAACACGATCGAAATGGGAACCCCATGCAACGGAATGATCCGCTCCACATAAAGACGAGCCAACTTGGACACGCTCCAGCTGACTTTGACCGGTAACAACCGAGTCACCTTCGTCAGCCTATCCACCAGCAACCAAATACTGTCTTGCCCACTCGGAGTCCTCGGTAATCCCACCACGAAATCTGTGGTCACGTGGTCCCACTTCCACGCAGGAACATCCAAGGGCTGGAGAGTACCTCCTAGTCGCTGATGCTCCGCCTTCACCTGCTGACAGATCAGGCACCTAGCCACAAACTCAGCAATATCTCTCTTCATGCCAGGCCACCAGAACTGTCTCCGCAAGTTCCGATACATCTTTGTCGCACCCGGGTGTACGGTGTACCTGCTCCCATGAGCCTCGCGCAACGCCGCACGACGAACCTGCTCCTCCGCTGGGACGTACAGCCTGCCACGAAACCTCGCAGCACTGTCCTCGTCGAGGTCCACATCAGCCATCGCCAAAATCCGGGACAAATTGATGCGGGACAAGACACGGACACGACAAGCTCACGATCGTCCCTTAACGAGGGAAGCGTCGGACGTGCACGGTTGAGAAATCGGCTAGAGCTAGGGTGGTCAATTCACACTTTCGTGCCCGGATCGGGTCACGGGACGGTAACGCTCTCTCTCGCAGCAGCGGTGATATAAATATAAAGCGAGCTACAATCCTAGAACATGCTCTCTAGTAGTGGCATAAACAAGTATATATGAAAATAAGCAAATGGCGAGTGTAGGGAGCGAGAACGATACCTCCACGCGCTCGGCGTGGGGAAGACGGACCTGGCCGAAACTCTTACTCCCGGAACAATAATACACCATATTACAGCAATACACGTCGCTGCCCACTCCCCGCAGGGAGGTAAAGGGCTACACAATGGGGTCCGGGAGGACCGAATTCGGGTTGACGGGCGGCTTCTCGCGTTGATTCGTGACCGGATTCTCAGATATGCAGAGAACTTGTCTGAGAACTGCCTTTGACCGATATGTGAAAGTCCGAATCTGAAGTGGTGGTCTTCAGCAAAGTTGTAGAAAATCAACCTAGGAAATCGGAACTATTTTTTATGAAAGGTTTAGTGGAGGCTGTGATTTGTTATGATTTTTGGACTGGAAGATGGACGGATCTGAGAATTGACTTAAAACACTGTAGCAGAGATAGAACACGAATTTTAAAAAATGGATAGAGGGCGGATCAAAAATCAATAAAAATGGTGGATGTAGAGGATGATGGACAGAACTCCCAGTAAAATTGGGAGCCCCATAAAAAATCAAAAAGATGGTCGGAGATGGGAAACTCAGAGCTGCTGTCACTGTAGACAGAGACATGACAGATCTGGGAGTGATTAAAGACCGAAAATGTAATAATAACAAACGATGGGTTTTGGACCTGGAATTGTTTGTGGAGGAGGGGATGGAAGATAGGAACACACCATAAAAATTACAAACCACGAAGAGGCCGTGGATGGTATCAGGAATTTCAGGAAGACACCTCTATCCAGCAGGACAGAAAACCGAAGATGGATTCGCGACGGCTCGAAGGCGGCATGAACGGCGGCGGCGGCAACACAGATGATCACCGGAGATAGAGGGGAGGGGATAGGAGGTAGAAACCACTCTAGAATTGGAGGTTGGAGGAGATGAACACCAGGGGAGAGGGGAGGGGCTCAAGAATCACTCTTGATTTTCCAACAATTTTCTCTTCATTTCTTCATTAATTTCTAATGACACTATACATAGGCTTATATAGAAAATGACAAGGGGTGGGTGTAACGACACGAGAATCCGATTACCGGGAAGGCCCGATAACCCGAGACTCGCACCACCGCCCACGAGCCGGGAGGGCTCGGAAGGGCTAAAAGGAGTGTGGAGGCACAAAGAAATAGGAAATAAAGCAGGACAACACAATAATTAACAGAAATAAATAAACAACTACAACAGAGTCCAGTCCAACAGAAAGTACAGTCTAAAGCAGTAAAGCGTACCACATGCCAAGTGAACACTCGGCCCGGCAAGCTGGCAACTGAGAACCTCCGCTCCGCACCCTCGAACCTCGAGGAAGAACTGCTACACCTGAAAAGCAGGGAATGAGTCTCCAAAACAGAGACTCAGCAGGGATCCCGCGGAACCCCAACCGGAAACAACGGCGGTAGCGGAAAGGAGAGCTACAACTACAGCAGGAACAACAAACCGGTGGCCGGTCAAAAATTCGGCACTACAACTACTCCTACTGCCAGAAGGCAGACCTCGATCACGCAGTCGAAGCTACCAAACCACGCTAGTACCACCTACCGAAGTAAGAACACACGGCAACCACGCCGTAGAGGCCTGTCCCCCGGACAGCCAACCTGGACACGCTGTCCAAGGTGCAACCCCGACCATCCGATCGTGGGTACCGCACCACAAGACGCCACCTCGGTAAAGCCACTAGCACTAGTCTCACGGCGTGAAAACCAACACACGCGCCACAGTGAAACAACCGAAAACTCAACGGTCAACACGACCGAAACCCGAAGGTCAAAATCACGGAGACTGACAGTCTGTCACTCCGTACTCGATAGGAGTACCACCCACTAGAAGCATAGCCAGTAGCGTCCCCTGACGTCTTACACCGCACCGCAGGTGAACCGCCTGACGTGGTAGGTCCTACCCGAGGCGCGAACACCGTACAAGTAACCACAAACAAGTAACTAGCTGGGGTCACGCCCATCGACGTGCGTCCACTGTCCCCAACCACGTGTGCACATACAGACCACGCGTCCTAGGTCTGGCCCTCTCACTGGTTTTCCCCCGCAGCCGGACTCTGGCTACGACGAGGGGCCCGACGGAAACCAGTCTAACCGTCCTCAGGGTAAGCCCGTACACCACTCCCTGGTGCGACCAGCACACGCGTACTGGTAGGCTATGACTAGTGGAGGGTCACTGAAGGAGTAGACTCTCAACTCAACGGAAAACAACGTCCGAATCCGACGACGTACGGGGACCACCCCACGTACAGGCCCCGTCGCACGGTGACCACAGTCGGAGAAGAAACGAGACTCACAGTCCACGGCCACGCACGCACCGTGTGCTAGAGTCGAGAAAACTCAAGTGGCACTAAGCCACTGGACTCTGGGTAGTCCTCTAGACGCACTACACCCAACGGTCCTTGAGTCACAAGACTCGGGGTCAAGACCGTTGCACGCAACAGCACAAGGCCGTCAATCTAGTCCAATCTCTAGGTCTAAAACCACGGTAGCACAAGTACCAAGACAACTCACGAGTCGTCAAGACCACTCCCTCGGGAAGGGAACGCAAGGGACCAAGGCCACCCACACGGGCCACACGGAAAACACAGAAGCACGATTCCCAAGGCAGCACACAAGCCGCCACGATGATTTCCCATCTCGTAGCAAGCGGGAAACCTCCAGCCCCAGGTCGGATAACTGGACTCGCAGTCCAAGGCCAAGCACATGGCCCACATGGGAATTGCCTTCCAAAGAAATCCACGACATGCGGGGGAGACCCCATCGCACACACACCGATACACGGTGACTCGATCTTGCGTAACACGAAAGTCCGGAACACGTGGGGTCACCCGGACCCACCACACCTATGGGCACGCTAATCGAGGCAACACGGTCCCTCCCGATACCCCAAAAACACAGACACAGAACCCATGGGGTGTCCGGGGTACTCACAAGGCCGAAGGTCGACCACTGGGTCACAACCGAGTCGACCGGAGACCAACACAACACAATCGGAGCGCTAAAAGGTCACCTGGACCCTTAAGCTCATGACACGTAAAACGAGGTAAGTGGGACAACCTCTGGACACCCAAAGACACGGTCACAGAACTCCACGGGGTGTCCGAGACACACACGGCCCAAGGGGAGCACGATCAGCCGCAGACCACCCGCCCCGGGTAGCCCGGCTGCTCACCTCCAAGAACGCGCTACACGTGCATAGCGCGTTCAGTCAGAACGCGCTATACATACCTAGCGCGTTCGACAAGAACGCGCTACAGGCCCATAGCGCGACCAGACCAGGTCGCGCTATGATCCTATAACGCGACGCTATGATCCTATAGCGCGACAACCCTGAATGCGCTGGGGCCCTACAGCGCGACAGGAATCGCCAAACTGTTCATCTTCCCCGATGAACGCGCTCTATCGGGGCTGCGCGACCTTCAAGAACGCGCTACCCAAGGCTAGCGCATTCTCAGTCCGTGCCTGAAAACGGTGGACACCGCAGAAAAACCCATTCCACGCCTTGTTCACCCCCAGGTGAAGGGGAAACAAAAGAGGAAACCTTCCCCAAGCCCCTAGGCATGCATCTAAACCCCTGGATCGCCCAAAAACACCGTAAAACGAGGGATCCGGCTCACACCCCAAAAACAAGCACTTTTCCCCAAATCGCCCGTTTAGCCCGCTCGGCTCACCACGGCCTACCAAACTCGCGGGAAAAGAAGTGCACGAGCTGGGGGTCCATCTCCCTACCTCCACCGAAGATTTCGCGCACCGTGGACACCGATCCACGAAGAAAACGCCGTTGAAGCCTCGTCGCTCCACGAACTCACGGCCGAGCTTCACCGCGCCTCCACCGCCTCGATCCTCATCCATCCTCGCCCGTGCCTCGCCCGCGCCATCCCCGCCTCGCCCGCACTCCACCCCGTCGGCCGCCGGAGAGAGAGGGAGAGAGGAGAGAGCGTGAGAAGAGAGAGGGAGAGAAGAGAGAAATGAGAGATGGGGAGAGAGAAAAGGAGGTTATATATAGAAAATCCAAAAATTCTCAAAAATACCAAAAAATAGAAAACCACGTTTCCGTGATCCTCGGAACGCACCGATCGCAACGGTACCACACTCGTCTAGATGAACGGCCCGGTTCACCCGCAACGAGGCTCCGAAGGAATTATCGAAACACACACTGGGAATCGGAAAACACACGCAGAAAAAGCCGCGGAACGCCTCCGGGCCTCCGAAACGACTCCGGATCGCGCCGATCTGAACACGAAAGATGTCCGAAACGAAATTTCGGACACAATAGAGTCGGACGCTCCGAGAAACCAGATCCGGGACCCACGAACGAGGATCCAAAAAACCTGGGGCATTACAGCCCTCCCCCCTTAAAGGAATTTTGTCCTCGAAATTCAGGACCAAGCACGAAGTCACAGGGGAAGAACACTGAACGAACTGACAACGTTGTCAGAGCCCCAGCACAGAAATTCTCGGTTCTCATGAAAACACCAGTCCTGCGGGACACAGCCAGACTTACAATCACAAGCAACACCTCGCTCCTCGCGCCGAGAACACTGGCCAACAGAGCAGGCATATACCAAAGGACACAGTCCGGCATCACCTCAGACAATGCGAGAACCAACATGGCACCGCAGCCACAATCTCGCTCACCGAGGAATCATAACCCTCGACACGAGCAACAACTACTGATCCATCCAATGGTCAGCAGACAAATCGCACAACACAGAAACGACCACCAAAGGTCTCGCTGGCACACGGCTCTCGCCACGCTCGAGCCCCAACAACCAGCATATTCTGTCTCTGAAAAGACCATCCACTGGTCACCAACTGCTCATCAACGGGAAACCTCTACTTGCTCAGCTTCTTCCTTCTTTCCTGGTCCTCGACCGGGTCCAAAGGAAACATTCCAAACCTCGGCAAGCCATCCGTCGACTCACACACAGACTGAAGCCGCATCTCGAGCTGCACTCCTCTCGGACTCCACATCCGAGTTCGAACATCACGCCAACTCGACCCTCTCGGGGAGCACAACGAAACCAAATGATGGATCCTGGTGTCTTCAGTCATCACCTCACTGGACTCAGACTTACAGGGGAACCATCCCACGCTGGTCACCAAACCAGGGATAACAATTGCGACACCAACGTCCTATCAAGGACCACCAATCCGACGCCAATCTCACAAAAAGGCCTCCGCCCACAGGCGTCACTCATCCATCTGGTCTCATCGAATCCTTCGATCAATGCAAGTGGACACCTGCCAATCCCGATTCCGCCCTTACCACAGAGCCACGGGACACCACCTGAACAATGCTCACGGGTCCCTAAGCAAGATATGTCTCACCGGGGCCAGCTACGAGACTAGCCTTACTAGTCACCCGCAGCTACCAACAGGAACCCACAGCCTGGCAGAGATCACTTCTCCAAAAATGATCTCATCCGAGGACACGACTGGGAACACAAATCGGGCACCAAGCCACCGACTCTGACCAACACGTCCTCGACCTCCGTCAGGCGACATCCTCAACAACCCCATCTAGGTCCAATACCGACGCCTGACACGGCTTCCATCACAGGAATAGGGTACTCATACGGCGCACTAGCCAGCACATTCCCCAACACTCCATCCTACCAGTGCCAACAACCATAATACCTCGAGCAACGGCACGGTAACAACACGTTTCACACAGAGGAACCAATCCTCCGATGCTCAACGCGAACTCAGGAATCCGCCCGTAGCAACCAACGCTACGATCCTGAACTAGTGGGTCACAAGCCCACCACACTTCCGCTGCGCACTCAGATCCGCGCGCACAGTCGAGAAAGCAAACAACGCCCAACCAGCACTCGTCCTTCCGGAACAGCGCCAGTACCCTCACATGACAAGGGAATGGGCACGACTTCTCACAGGCAACCACCCTGCCAAGATAAGGAGCACGTCTCGCACAGACTTCATGGCACACAAGGCCAACCAATCCGAACACACAATGCAAGACGACGATCCTTAGTCGAACGCAATCTCTCCAACCAAAGGAGAAACCAGCGCACTTCCGACCAACAGAAGGACTCCATGCTCGACCTGACCTCAAACCTCCCGCATGCTGGAAACAGCACCATCCAGCACCAAGGAAAACCATCGCTTCCATCAGGTCAGCGCCTCCGACACACTCGACGAGTGTCACGTCGGACCAAAATCACAGCATCTCTCGATGCACCACTGCTGCAATTCCTCGAACTGCGACACACCACGCCAAGAGCCACAACACGAGCCATAACGACAACCGCCGACGCTCATCCTTGAGTCCCGAAACTCACCGCGGAGCCTTCACATCTCAAACCAACTCCAGGGTGAACACACCCCATTCGCACACAAGAGCGCAAGAGCAAGACTTACTGGGACACCACAACCCAATCCTGCCTCGAAATCCGCAGAACAACCGGGACCGACTCATCATTTTTGACGCCACAGAGCACGACAGGAACATCAGGCTCGACGAAACATCAGCTCACCGAGAAGACATTCCGCTCACCGGAGCACACTTCTCGATCAGAACACCTCAGGAGCTGGACAAACCTCAAGCTGGAGTGGCCAACACCGACAGCAGCTCCCTCAGAGCACGCTCACGGCCACTTAACCACGAAAAATCCTCTCCAGCCACCTGACCATGCTGCAGGTTCCTCGAACGCAGCACCGCGAGCTTACGCCTTCCGGCAACCTCTGCCTAACGCAGCACAACTGGGGTCACCACCGATGAGGGAGAAAGCTCTCAACCTCAATCCTTAGACCCTACGCTGGCACGAAAGCCACGGACAACAACCACCTTCACAGCGCCGCACAGCGCACTCAAGCTCTCAAGCGAGAAACTAGGCGGAAAGCGAACACAAAACCCTATGCCAGCTGCCGACTGTACTGGACCTTACGGACTCTGATCACTGCAACATTTCAAATTCCTATGTACGCCCACAACCACTGCTCTGATACCAGCTGTAACGAACCGAGAATCTGATTACCGGGAAGGCCCGATAACCTGAGACTCGCACCGCCGCCCACGAGCCGGGAGGGCTCGGAAGGGCTAAAAGGAGTATGGAGGCACAAAGAAATAGAAAATAAAGTAGGACAACACAACAATTAACATAAATAAATAAACAACTACAACAGAGTCCAGTCCAACAGAAAGTACAGTCTAAAGTAGTAAAGCGTACCACATGCCAAGTGAACACTCGGCCTGGCAAGCTGGCAACTGAGAACCTCCGCTCCGCACCCTCGAACCTCGAGGAAGAACCGCTACACCTGAAAAGCAGGGAATGAGTCTCCAAAACAGAGACTCAGCAGGGATCCCGCGGAACCCCAACCGGAAACAACGGCGGTAGCGGAAAGGAGAGCTACAACTACAGCAGGAACAGCAAACCGGTGGCCGGTCAAAAACTCGGCACTACAGCTACTCCTACTGCCAGAAGGCAGACCTCGATCACGCAGTCGAAGCTACCAAACCACGCTAGTACCACCTACCGAAGTAAGAACACACGGCAACCACGCCGTAGAGGCCTGTCCCCCGGACAGCCAACCTGGACACGCTGTCCAAGGTGCAACCCCGACCATCCGATCGCGGGTACCGCACCACAAGATGCCACCTCGGTAAAGCCACTAGCACTAGTCTCACGGCGCGAAAACCAACACACGCGCCACGGTGAAACAACCGAAAACTCAACGGTCAACACGACCGAAACCCGAAGGTCAAAATCACAGAGACTGACAGTCTGTCACGCCGTACTCGACAGGAGTACCACCCACTAGAAGCACAGCCGGTAGCGTCCCCTGACGTCTTACACCGCACCGCAGGTGAACCGCCTGACATGGTAGGTCCTACCCGAGGCGCGAACATCGTACAAGTAACCACAAACAAGTAACTAGCTGGGGTCACGCCCGTCGACGTGCGTCCACTGTCCCCAATCACGTGTGCACACACAGACCACGCGTCCTAGGTCTGGCCCTCTGACTGGTTTTCCCCCGCAGCCGGACTCTGGCTACGACTAGGGGCCCGACGGAAACCAGTCTAACCATCCTCAGGGTAAGCCCGTACACCACTCCCTGGTGTGACCAGCACACGCGTACTGGTAGGCTACGACTAGTGGATGGTCACTGAAGGAGTAGACTCTCAACTCAACGGAAAATAACGTCCGAATCCGATGACGTACGGGGACCACCCCACGTACCGGCCCCGTCGCACGGTGACCACAGTCGGAGAAGAAACGGGACTCACAGTCCACGGCCACGCATGCACCGTGCGCTAGAGTCGAGAAAACTCAAGTGGCACTAAGTCACTGGACTCTGGGCAGTCCTCTAGACGCACTACACCCAACGGTCCTTGAGTCACAAGACTCGGGGTGAAGACCGTTGCACGCAACAGCACAAGGCCGTCAATCTAGTCCAATCTCTAGGTCTAAAACCACGATAGCATAAGTACCGAGACAACTCACGAGTCGTCAAGACCACTCCCTCGGGAAGGGAACGCAAGGGACCAAGGCCACCTACACGGGCCACACGGAAAACACCGAAGCACGATTCCCAAGGCAGCACACAAGCCGCCACGACGATTTCCCATCTCGTAGCAAGCGGGAAACCTCCAGCCCCAGGCCGGATAACTAGACTCGCAGTCCAAGGCCAAGCACATGGCCCACATGGGAATTGCCTTCCAAAGAAATCCACGACATGCGGGGGAGACCCCACCGCACACACACCGATACACGGTGACTCGATCTTGCGTAACACGAAAGCCCGGAACACGTGGGGTCACCCGGACCCACCACACCTACGGGCACGCTAATCGAGGCAACACGGTCCCTCCCGATACCCCAAAAACACAGACACAGAACCCATGGGGTGTCCGAGGTACTCACAAGGCCGAAGGTCGACCACTGGGTCACAACCGAGTCGACCGGAGACCAACACAACACAATCGGAGCACTAAAAGGTCACAGGGACCCTTAAGCTCGTGGCACGCAAAATGAGGTAAGTGGGACAACATCTGGACACCCAAAGATACGGTCACGGAACTCCACGGGGTGTCCGAGACACACACGGCCCAAGGGGAGCACGATCAGCCGCAGACCACCCGCCCCGGGTAGCCCGGCTGCTCACCTCCAAGAACGCGCTACACGTGCATAGCGCGTTCAGTCAGAACGCGCTATACATACCTAGCGCGTTCAACAAGAACGCGCTACAGGCCCATAGCGCGACCAGACCAGGTCGCGCTATGATCCTGTAGCGCGACAACCCTGAACGCGCTGGGGCCCTATAGCGCGACAGGAACCGCCAAACTGTTCATCTTCCCCGATGAGCCCGCTCTATCGGGGCTGCGCGACCTTCAAGAACGCGCTACCCAAGGCTAGCGCGTTCTCAGTCCGTGCCCGAAAATGGTGGACACCGCAGAAAAACCCATTCCACGCCTCGTTCACCCCCAGGTGAAGGGGAAACAAAAGGGGAAACCTTCCCCAAGCCCCTAGGCATGCATCTAAACCCCTGGATCGCCCAAAAACACCGTAAAACTAGGGATCCGGCTCACACCCCAAAAACAAGCACTTTTCCCCAAATCACCCGTTTAGCCCGCTCGGCTCACCACGGCCTACCAAACTCGCGGGAAAAGAAGTGCACGAGCTGGGGGTCCATCTCCCTACCTCCACCGAAGATTTCGCGCACCGTGGACGCCGATCCACGAAAAAAACGCCGTTGAAGCCTCGCCGCTCCACGAACTCACGGCCGAGCTTCACCGCGCCTCCACCGCCTCGATCCTCATCCATCCTCGCCCGTGCCTCGCCCGCGCCGTCCCCGCCTCGCCCGCACTCCACCCCGTCGGCCGCCGGAGAGAGAGGGAGAGAGGAGAGAGCGTGAGAAGAGAGAGGGAGAGAAGAGAGAAATGAGAGATGGGGAGAGAGAAAAGGAGGTTATATATAGAAAATCTGGAAATTCTCAAAAATACCGAAAAATAGAAAACCACGTTTCCGCGATCCTCGGATCGCACCGATCGCAACGGTACCACACTCGCCTAGGTGAACGGCCCGGTTCGCCCGCAACGAGGTTCCGAAGGAATTACCGAAACACACACCGGGAATCGGAAAACACACGCGGAAAAAGCCGCGGAACGCCTCCAGGCCTCCGAAACGACTCCGGATCGTGCCGATCCGATCACGAAAGATGTCCGAAACGAAATTTCGGACACAACGGAGTCGGACGCTCCGAGAAACTAGATCCGGGACCCACGAACAAGGATCCAAAAAACCTGGGACATTACAGTGGGGGGCTGAGAATTTCGTGAGAAATAGGCCATTTTCTTCCCCCATGTGGTCAAAAATTTAAAATAAATACATTACATATGAAGGGGGCACTACTTTGACTAGGTAGGTAAGGTAGGTGGCCAACTTTTGAAATTTTAACCTCTTTGTCTCCCATGTGATCAATTAGCATTCAAACCCTATAGATGGCCACCTAGGATGGTTGACCAGCCCCACATGGATGAGGTGGACCAATGGGGAAGGGGAGGGGGCCCCCTAGCTGGACCTACTACACATTTGCATAAAAACCCACACAATCCTAGGGAATGACACATCGGCTTACAAAGCCTTACAATTGTACATATACTTTCCCAAGGATATAAAAGCAAACTAAAGGACACAAATGTAAAATAACAATCTTAGTGCTCGGCGTCGATTCCCATCAACTCAGGGTCCGCATGCTGAGCCTATGTCACCTGACTACGGATAGCAGGAGTGACAGTCTGACTCGCAAACACTGCCAACCCTGGCTCCTGGGGAATCTTGAGCCTGAAAGATACTTTGGGCACTTGTTCCAAGAGCCTCCACTTCCTCAACATCAAGGCACTGACCGCGACCTTCCGACTCAAGGCATCGGCGACGACATTCATCCTGCCCGGCTGATAAGACAAGGTGAAGTCATAATCCTTCATGAATTCCATCCAACGCCTTTGCCTGAGGTTCAGGTCTCTCTGCATGAACACATACCTCAAACTCTGATGGTCAGTGAACACCTCGAACTTCTCACCATACAGATAATGCCTCCAAATCTTCAGCGCGAAGATCACCGCCGCCAACTCAAGGTCATGGGTAGGGTAGTTCTCCTCATGGGGCTTTAGCTGCCGAGATGCATAAGCCACCACTCTACCATGCTGCATCAACACAACACCCAATCCGACCCCGGAAGCATCTGTACACACCACAAAACCTCTTGATCCAGAAGGCAAAATCAACACCAGAGCTGAGGTGAGCAATCTCTTCAGTTCCCTAAAGCTCTGCTCACACTCCTCAGACCAGACGAAAGGCACATCCTTCCGCGTAAGTCTAGTCATCGGGGTCGCAATGCGAGAAAAATCTTGGATAAATCGGCGATAATAGCCCGCAAGCCCCAAGAAACTCCGGATCTCCATCACAGACCTTGGCCTCGGCCACTGCATTACTGCCTCAACCTTGGCGGGGTCCACATAAATGCCATCATCAGAAATCACGTGCCCCAGAAAGTGCACCTCGCAGAGCCAGAACTCGCACTTGTTGAGCTTCGCATACAACTGGTGATCTCGCAACGTCTGCAGCATTACACCCAAATGGTACGCGTGCTCCTCGGCAGACCGTGAATAAACAAGGATGTCGTCCACAAATATGACCATGAACTGGTCCAAATACGGACGAAACACCCTATGCATCAAGTCCATGAAGGCTGCAGGGACATTGGTGAGCTCGAACGGCATCACCAAAAACTCATAATGCCCGTACCTCGTACTGAATGCAGTCTTCTCCACATCGGACTCGCGAATTCTCAGCCGATAGTAATCGGACCGCAAATCAATCCGCGAGAACACTCGCGTAGACTGAAGCTGGTTGAACAAATCATCAATCCGCGGCAACGGATACTTGTTCTTAATGCTCACTTCATTCAGCTGCCGATAGTCAATGCATAGCCGCAAGCTACCATCCTTCTTCTTCACAAACAACACGGGCGCACCCCAAGGGGAAAAGCTAGGACGAATGTACCCCTTGGCCAGTAGCTCCTACAACTGCGCCCTCAACTCCCTCAACTCAGCGGGGGCCATACGGTAGGGAGCCTTCGCCAAAGGTCCCATACCAGGCACGAACTCGATCACAAAATCGATTTCCCACTGGGGAGGTAACCCAGGCAACTCCTCGAGAAAAACGTCGGGAAACTCGCACACCACCGGAATGTCCTCGACATTCGGCTCCATCCGTTCAGTCACAACCACGGACGCGAGAAAACCCTGACAACCAGAACCAAGCAATCGACGAGCTCAAATCGCAGAGATGAGGAATCGAGAAGAGGTGGAACGGATACCTTGGAAATAGAAGGTTCGCTTGCTCGGATGCTGGAAGTAGACCCTCTTCATTCCACAATCCACCACCGCTCCCTGAGTCTCGAGCCAATCCATGCCTAGAATCACATCGTATTCCCGAAGCTGCAACGCATACAACCTGCCTGGCATACTCCGTCCATCGATCCAAACCAGAACCTGGTCGAAGCAATACGGGGTGACCATGAAATCACCCGAAGGTAGCTCCACTGCCAAATCACAAGGCAACTGGGTCACCGGCTCCTCGCCGCTCAGCGCAAAATCCTCCGAAATAAATGAATGAGACGCGCCAGAATCAAACAAAACCTGAGCCGCGGAACCCAAAATCTGAACGGTACCTTCCACGAGCTGTGATGCCACTACCTCTGCCCTGGTCATGTGCGTGATCTGGCCCCGAGCTCTCTGCCTGCCTCCCACGCTAGCTGACCTGGGTAGCGGCGGATACTGTGCCTACTGTTGCTACTGCTGCCTCTGCTGCTGGGGGACCTACTGCTGCTGAGGAAACTATTGCTGCGGCTGTCTCTGAGGACAGTCACGCGCCATATGCCCTGGCTGGTCACACCGAAAATAGATGATCGGCGCCGTGCACTGCCTACCTGGGTGTAACCCACTACACCGTGGACACGGTACTCGCGACCCACCCGCTGATCCCTGACGCTACAAGGGAATCGGCTGCTGTACACTGCCCGATGAAGCTTGCCCCTGATCCTTGGACTTTTTCTTGACGAACCCTTTCTTGAAAAACTTCTTGACCTTCGTGCCAAAGGATGCAGATCCCATCGCCGACGTTGCCGGCATTCCCGAACCACTCATCGCATGCTGGAAAGAACCCTGCTGCTGGGTAGCCGACTGCTGGCTACGACCTGACAAAGACTGCCCCTGACTGATCGGTCCTCGGGTCCTCTGCATATCCATCTCCAAGGAAGCCGCAACAGGAGACGCTGTCTCTAGATCATTGGCCCCGTTCGCGATCAGATGGTGCCTCAGCTCCTGCCTCAAGCCCTGAATGAACTGCGCGGTCTTCACCCTCTCATGCTCCATGATGTGAGGTGCATATCGACCCAGCTCGACAAACCGGCCCCTGTACTGCAACACGGACATGTCACCCTGCACCCGCTCCAGAAACTCACGCATCCGTTGCGTAGCAACATAGTTTGGACAGTACGTACGCTCGAAAGCACTGATAAAGTCATCCCACTCGATCTGCTCAAGTGGACGAAGCTGAAAAGACGTCTTCCACTCGGAAGACCACCACTTCCGAGCCGTACCCTGCAACTGGTTGTAGGCCAATACCACTCTGTCCTCGGAAGCACTATTCACAGAACTGAACACCCGCTCCATCTCATCAAGCCAATCACGTGCCGCATCAGGGTCTGGCTGGCCACTGAAGTAAGGTGGATGGAACTGCAAGAAGTCCCTCACTACTCGGCCTGGCCCACCCCTAGCTGACGAGCCCTCACCAGCCTCTCCGCCGAACTGCTGAGACATAAGCTAGTACATGCCATGGAAGAAATCCTCGGCCCCCGGAAACCTCGCAGTATCCACTGCCTCGGTGGCCGCTGGTGGCGCTCTACTATGCTCCTCCTGGTCCCTCTGGACCCCCTGCTGGATCTCCTGACCTCCAGCCGACTGCCCCTGTTGAGAGCGAGTGCTCTGCCTCGGCGCCATGCTCGCTCCTAAAGCAAAAGATAGAAAACACGAGAATGGCAAGGTCAAGAAAATGCACGATGCCCAATGCCAGCGTCAACTGTACATCATTGCTGTGGAGTAGTGGACCACTATAATCACCTATGATTCTCGTATAATTCCACAACCGCACTCTGATACCAGCTGTAACGGCCCGAGAATCCGATTACCAGGAAGGCCCGATAACCCGAGACTCGCACCGCCACCCACGAGTCCGAAGACTCGGAAGGGTTAGAAGGATGGTGTGGAAACTACACAAGTATCACAAGTAATTGCAGAAACTAAACAGTTTATAATTAAGCAGGAAATGAATTAACATTTTACATAGTCCATAAAACAAAAATGGTAGTCCACAACTAGTACAGAGACAAGAAAAGAAAGTACAGCTACACGGGGCATACCCCGGCTCTGACCTCTAGCACTACCTCTGGGCACCCGCACCACGCTGCGCCCCAGACGCGCTCCCCTGGGGCGGCGCCTCACCTGAAACACGGTGAAAACACGCAGGGAATGAGTTTCAGAACAAGACTCAGTAGGGATCAATTGAACCCTACCTCGTAAAACGGGAAACCACTACGCTAGCGATAGGAGAGTACCTCAGAAAGGAAAGCCCTGTGCTCTACAAAATAAAGGCCCTACGGCACGCAAACCGGCACACGTGCCACGGTGAGACAACCGAAGCTCAACGGTCGACCTGGCAAACCCGAAGGTCAAAGACACGAGACTGACAGTCTGACACTCTGCACTCGACAGGAGTACCTCCCACTAGAAGCACAGTCGGTAGCGTCCCGTGACGACTTACACCGCACCGCAGGTGAACTGCCTTACGTTGTAGCGCCTACCCAAGGCACGAACACCGAACGAGTAACCACAAACAAGTGACTAGCTGGGGTCACGTCCGTCGACGTGGGTCCAACCGCCCCCAACCACGTGTGCACACACAGACCGCGCGTCCCTAGTGTGGCCCTCTGACTGGTTTTCCCCTCAGCCAGACTCTGGCGGCAAGACGTGGGGCCCGACGGCAATCGGTCCACAAAACGCCTCTAAGGGTAAGCCCGTACACCACTCCCTGGTGCGACCAGCACCGCGTACTGGTAGGCTACGACTAGTGGAGGGTCATTGAAGGAGTAGACTCTCAAGTCACGGAAAATGACGCCCGCATCCCACGACGCACGGGGACCACCCCACGCACCGGCCCCGTCGCACGGTGGCCACAGTCGGACTAAACATAGGGTTGCAACCCTCTCGGGGAAACCAGGCGCCTGACGGTCCACCTCTGGACCGTCACAGGCACGTGACGGTCTAGGTGGGACCGTCACAGGAAGCCTCACGGTCCTACGCAGGCCGTCACACTCTCAGTGCAAAACAGGATGTAACGCGCCTGCCCCGACGCGTTACGAACTGTGACGCGCCCACGCAGGTGCGTCACAGGGTGTGACAGCCCACACCGAGGGCGTCACACCGCCTGGGGGTTCAACCGCCCAGAGGCGCCCACCCTAGGCCGTTACAAGGATGTGACGCGCCAGGCCTGGTGCGTCACATGCCTTGACCCCCAACGGTCAAAACAATAGTCACAAACCAACGGTCGGATGCCTCTGATGGCCCACCCAAGGCGCGTTACACGCCTGTAATGGTCTATCGGGGGCCGTCACACCCCCAGCCCCCAGCTGGTTAACAGGGGCTGTGACGCACCCTCCCAGGCGCGTCACACGGCTGTGGCGGTCTATCGGGGGACCGTCACAGCCCCTGACCCCCAAAGGCTGACAAAGGGCCTGTGACGCACCCTCCCAGACGCGTCACACCGTGTGACGGTCCCTGGAAGGACTGTTACACACACCCAACGGCGAAACGGCAGGAAACGCCCAAAAACTCCGACCACGCCCCCATGCCTCCACCGGAGAGGGGGAAATCAAAGGGGAAGACCCCTGGGGACCCCTAGCATGATTCTAGGCCATCAAAACGTAAAATCATGCATCAAATCCATAGATCAGGCGAGCTCTCCCCAAATTATGGAAAACCCCAAACCCGCTCAATCACGCCCCTCTCGGCATCCCCTCGGCCTATAAATCGCGAAAATGAACGGCGGGGAGCTAGGGAACGTCACCCTACCTCAATGGAGCGATGTGGACACACTTTTTATTACGTCTTAGTTTATTCGTTTATCGGGTTCATTTATCTATTTGTTAGTTTTATTAAGTGCGTGGGCATGCCAGTCACAAAGTGACGATTTGTTTAGGCTCCGGAGAGCCCATGGTGCGCTCGATCTGACTCAGTCAGGCGATTGTGTGGTTCGGGTCGGGATTGAGACCCGTTGTGCCATAAAGGTCACAACGTCATTTCCATCCCCTCAGAGAGGGGAATACCCTTGATTAATTGCCAGAAATAAGGGCTCCATGGTCGAAAGAAATACTGATTAACGCAGGAAGGAAACACCCATCGGGCTATGCGGTAAGCCCGAGGTGGGGGCATGAATGTTCGGGTCATGTCGGTCACTGATGGACCATTTCATGTTTGGACACAAGTTTACACGGAAAACGAGACGATAACCCGGGGACGAATCCGTACAAATGTTTGCCGAGGGACGGCAATTTTAATACAGGGAGGCAAATCAGATCCCGACGAGGGAGGGGACCCTGATGAATTATCGGCCCGAGGTAAGGCCGGGCGGTCACCATGACAAGAGAGAGAACTCCCGGAGTGACTTCCGACTTACAGGAGCATCATTAATATCCCCGGGTTCGGAATCCAGAAAGGAGAGACCGCTGCCATATTGTTGTATTCACGATGATCGTCGACGCTTGTTATTATCGTTTGTTTATTGACATTACCCTTTCTTTGATATTATTTCCCTTGTTGTTATCTTGGTTGGGACCACCCCTTTTATCTCATTATTATTATTACGATTCATCGTTCCTTTTATCATATAGCCCCCTCCCCTTTTTATTTCATACATGTGTGTATTCGTAGGGGAGATGATGGAGACTAAGGTGTACCGCTGAGAGATGAATGGTGTGTGCGGTTCAAAGTGTAAAGAAGGGTGTACCGCTGGGAAACGTGGGAGCGTTCCGTTGGAAGAATGAAGATGGGCGTACCGCCGAAGGGTAAAGGATGGAGCGTACCGCTGGGGGACTGAGAGCGTACCGCTGGATGAATGTGGAGCGTACCGCTGGGATTGGAATTGGGAGCGTACCGCTAGAAGGGCTGGGGGAGACGATGCGTGAACAAGCCACGAGGACTGTACAGACTTTGCAAGACGGTGAATGAGACGGTGCAGTGTATGGGCTTGGAAATGCTTTGAAGCACGTGATGCATTGTACAGACTTTGCAAGACGATGAGTGAGACGGTGCAGTGTATAGACTTGGAAATGCTTTGAAGCACATGATGCACCGTACAGACTTTGCAAGACAATGAATGAGACGGTGCAGTGTATGGACTTTGAATGCCTGAATGCTTTGAACAAGGGCTGTACAGACTTGACTGATGTATTGACTTTGATTGCGTGCATGCTTAGACCGATGTACAGACTTTGATAGCATAAGACGCTAAGTAAGACTGATGGATGTACATACTTTGCATGAGACGCTAGACGCCGTACATACCTCATGAATGTGCAGACTTGTCAGCGAGATGCACAATGTACAAACTATCCAGCAACAAGTGTATGGACTTAACAAAGGAGTGATGCAGACCATGCAGCAACGAATGTGATGTGTAGACTTTAAATGAACGAGCATGCATTGTATAGACTTGATGGAACGCTGGGAGGATGCGCGCCGCTCAGACAGCGAGGGGGGCGTACCGCTGGGAAAGGAATTGGGGGAGTGCACCGCTAGAGGGACAAAGGGGAGCGTACCGCTGGAGGATAGAAGATGCGTACTGCTGACGGGAACTGGGGGAGTGCAACGCTAGAGGGCCAAAGGGGAGCGTACCGCTGGGGGATGGAAGGTTAGGGCGCACCGCTGGAGGAGGTGTGCTGCTGAAGGTAAAGGAGAGTGTACCGTTGGGAAAAGTGGCAAACGAAACCAAGCAGAGTGTGCCGCTAAAGGGGTGGGCCAGGACTCAAGAGAGGGTTCCTTGTTCAGTTCAAAATGAAGCATCTTAGATGGTTAAGCTTTCAATTTTCTATCATGAGATTGGGTCCCAAGTCGTGTTTAGCAATGTAGTGCTTGAATACTTGTTCAGTTCAGCTCCCTGAATCTTGCATAGTCCTTTTAATTGATTAGAGTGTTTTTACTGTTGCTCATTCCATCTGTTCGCTGCTTCTTTTCATCTTTTTAGATTTATTGTTATTCCTGGCAAAAATTCGGCAGCACCTCCCCTTGACCCGGGAGGTAAAGGAATAACAAGGAACATGCCCACGGGGGTGGCATGAACCAACAGCTGAGGGGGGTGCCTGAGCAGCCGCCTTTAGGGAAACTTCGGAAAACTCAGAGAAAACTTCGAACGAGGAACCAGTAGACTGATGCAAACTGTGAGTACACCGGGAAGTGACAATCAATGCGTGCCGCTGGGCGCAGCCAGGAGCGTGCCGCTGGCAGTAGGAGGGAGGGGCGTACCACTGGCAAGAAAAGAGAGGGTGTGCCGCTGGGCGGCCAAGGAAGGTGTACCGCCAAACGGCCGAATGGGAGAAGCGTACCGCTGGGGGCCCTGAGTGGTAGAATGACTGGGAGCTTGAGGGTGTGTGGGCATACCACTGGTCCCGAAGGAGGGCAAAGGAGGATGTTCTGGGTGTTGAGTGACTCCAATGTGTTAAAGAGAATGGGCTCGTAGAGACCCGTATGGCAAGGTCAAGAGTTGTTATGCAATGGAAAGCGGTTGAAGAGGGAGGAGGCTGGCCAGACCCTGTCAAGCCAGGAACGAACCCTATTGACTGCACGAACCAGGGCCACGGGAAATCAGGTAGAACAGGGAGCTGAGAGGTTGGGGGAAGAGAATGTAAAACCACAAGAGCCTGGTGAGGAGGAGACAACAAACGTAGTAAGAAGCAAAACCGAACATTATTTCATTCATGGAGGATTCAAGATAACAAAGATCATGGCCTGAAAATCACACATCATACAATGCATCCCTAAACAAAAGGGGCGAAGAAAACTAAGAACAGGAAAGAAAAGAAAGTTGGGGAGAGGGTTGGAACGAGGAAGGGCAGGAATTCCCTTTCCTCCATTCCTCCCCCCTCTGCTTCATGCAACGCTCCTCTCTCTTTTTCCTATATTTCTTCTACCTTCTTCTTCTCTTCTTCTTCGCTTCGAACGGGCCTCTTCGCACGAAGATCCTCTCTTCTTTCTCTGTCTTCCTCCCTCTAGCAAAAATCCCTCTCTCTTTCTTTTTCTGTCTGTGGGGGGCCTTTTATATGCGGACGGTTGACGAGGTCACCTCATGATGGCACTGCCATCTGAGGTTGACTTCGGTATCTTCCTCATCAGGCGAAGATCTCCCCTCCTCCAGCCAGAAGGTGACACGGAGACAAGCGCTAGCTGGCTTTGAAGTGGCTGGACTGCACGCCAATGGGTCTGCCTATTGACCGTTGTATCTTCTGCCGGTGCGTGCCGTCGGGAGGCTTTCAGCGCTGTGCAGCTGGGGAAAGGGTGCAAGGCGTTGAGGGCAGAAGGGATGTGCCACTAAAGGGCCAAAGGCCTTGCCGCTGAAGGAGCCAAGAAGCCCCGTGCCGCTGGAAGGGCCAAGACTGTGCCGCTGGCGGTCAAACTTGGTAACGAGTGTATAGACTTCGTGTCTGAACTCTGTACAGACTTGCCATTTGAGTGTATAGACTTCGCGTCTGAACTCTGTACAGACTTGCCTCATGAGTGTATAGACTTTGGCAAGGCAACCAGATGATGTACAGACTTGAGCAAGGAAGGTCTGTACAGACTTGAGAGTTCACAATGTATAGACTTTGGCCAAGCAAAGGCTGTACAGACTTCAACTCAGCTGCAATGTATAGACTTGCAGGGGCCTGCGTCAAAAGCGGTGTACAGACTTCATCAATGTATAGACTTTGACAAAGCAAAGGCTATACAGACTTCAACTCAGCTGCAATGTATAGACTTGCAGGGGCCTGCGTCAAAAGCTACCAATGTATAGACTTCCAATGCCAACGTATAGACTTGGAAGTTGAACTGGTGGATGTACAAACTTCACCAATGTATGGACTTGAAAGTTGAACTGGTGGATGTATAGACTTCACCAATGTATGGACTTGAAAGTTGAACTGGTGGATGTACAGAGTTTACCAATGTATGGACTTGAAGTCTGAACTGGTGGATGTACAAACTTCACCAATGTATGGACTTGAAAGCTGAACTGGTGAATGTACAGACTTCGATTGTGCAACTGCCAACGTACAGACTTGGGCTGACAGCTGTATAGACTTGGTGAAACCCTGAATGAAGCGTGCCGCTGAAGGGCCAAATGCCGTGCCGCTGAAGGGCCAAGTGGCCGTGCCGCTAAGGGCTGAAGGGCCGTGCCGCTGGGATCTAAAATGTCGTGCCGCAGAAGGGCCTCAGGCCTGCGCCGCTGGAGGCACCAAAGGTGCCGTTTTGACAGGGCCCTTTGCTTTTGCTTCGGGAACTTGAAGCTGTGCATTCTTTGAGATATTTCTTTACCGTTAGGGGCCCGAGGGTGGGTCCGTAGCAGTGTGTTAATTCAGGAGGACATCCTGTGACTTCTCGGTCTCTTAATGCGCCCGTGCAAATGCGGGGATTTGCCGGGCGGTAGTATCTTTTCGGAGCCCTGGATGGCCAGTCTCTCCGGGTCCTCTTCCTTTGACTTTGACATTAATGCGGGGCTCAGCGGGACTTGTGGACGTGTAATTTTATACGTCCACAAATGCCCCCCACCCGAGGGCAGTGCGGGCGAAGGATGAGCCAGACAGTGCCCGCGGGTGTGTCTGGGGAATTAACGTACATTGTTGGACGTAAGTTCATAAGACACGTGATGCGGACATCATTATCTCTATTGTATATTTATTGTATCACCATTATATGTGTGTTATATTATTATATATATATATATATATATATATATATATATATATATATACACATATGTACTCATTCTTCCTTTTTTTTCTCTTTTCCTCCTTTTTCTCTCTTTTTTTTCTTTTTTTTCTTTCTTTTTCTTCTCATTTTCTCTCTTTTTTTTATTCCCTCCTTTTCTTCTTTTTTTTTCTTCATTTTTCCTCTTTCTTTTTCTTCTCATTTTTTTATTTCCCATTCCGTTCGTTCGTTTCCCCCTTTTTCCCCTTTTTTTCTTCTCCTTTTTCCTCCTTTTTTCTTAGGCGGCTATAAAAGTGGGGAAGGGGAGTTCGAAACTCCCCCCTCCTTTCAAACTCTCTCTCCCTCTCTCTCCCTTTGTCTCTTCGGTCACCACCGCCACCGTCGCTCCCCCTTCCTCTTCTTCTCTCTTCTCTGTCGCCACCACTGCTCGCCGTCGTCACCGGTGCCTGGGGTGAGGCCACCGTGCCCCTCTCCCTTCCCTCTTCTTCTCTTCTCCTTCTTCTCTTCTTCTCTTTCTTTTCCCTTCCCCTTCCGTTTTCCTCTTCCTTTCCTTTCTCTCGCTCTTTCTCTTCCTCGGGGGACGACGGAGCCCTAGGCTCTCCGTCATCCTCTTCCTCTTCTTTTCTCCCTCCTCTTTCCCTCTTCTTCATCCTCTTCACCTCTTTTTCCTCCTCTCGTCGGCGTGGGGCGGCCATGGCGTCGGGGCGTGCCGCTGACGAGGGCGCGGGGCATGCCGTTGGGCACTAGTGGGAGTGTGCCGCTGGCAGCTGGTGGGAGTGTGCCGCTGGGCACTGGTGGGAGTGCGCCGCTGGAAGAAGGGCACGGGGTGCACCGCTGGACGGGGTTGGCACGGGCGTGCCGCTGGGCGTTGTCAAAGGGGCGTGCCGCCAGGGGGGGCCAGGGAGTGTGCCGCTGGGGCCACTTAGGGCATGCCGCCAGGGGGTGTGCCGCTGGGAGGAGGCACAAGGTGTGCTGCTGGGGCCACTGAGGGTGTGTCGCTGGGCGGCCAGGGGGGTGTGCCGCTAGGGCCACTGAGGGCGTGCCGCCAGGGGGTGTGCCGCTGGGAAGAGGCACAGGGTGTGCCGCCAGGGGATGTGGCCTGGGCGTACCCTTGAAGAGAGGAAAGAAGACTTCTTCAACCAGAGGACCTCCGGTGTTGCCCTTGGGCACACCGTGACTTTGTTGGGGCCGTCACTCCTTGTGGGCGTGCACCCGTGTTTTCCCTTACACCTCCGGCCTAGGGGAAACTCTGCCGAAATTTCGTCAGAAATTATTGACATTCTTTTAATTCAACTGTAGTGTAGCCCCCTTTGCAATTCACTTTCTTTTTCTTTACTTATGCCTTGTTTTGACTTGCGGTATCTTGCCCCTCGCAGAGAAATGGCTGCCCCGAGAGATTCTGCTGTTTCCGGTGCCGAGCACATTCCCCCACCTCCGGTGCCAGCAGTCACTTGGTTCAACGTAGAAGACTTGGGCAGGGAGCACACCGAGATAGCGGAGCTGGCCGGATCGTCGGGCTCAGACACTGAGACAATGGATTACCGCAGGCTTACCCGGGTTGACGGCGTCATGACTTTTGACCGTGCTACGGGGGAGTACCGGAAGGACTTCCCGAAGGACAAGCATCTCGTTCACTTCCTGAAGCACCTCTGTCACCAGGAGAGGCGGAACTTTCGGGTTGTCAAAGAGGCTGAGCGGACGATTCTGCAGTCCCGGGACAGCCTATTTTACAGTGTTTCGAGGAGCATCCCGATGTACTTAGTGGGAGAAGCTCGGGAGTGGATGCCCATCTCGGGGCTCGAAGCCGTGCTACCGGCAGAGGACAAACTAGTGTGGGCGCCTCAGTTCACCCCTGCTCGGTGGGACACATCTGTCGGGCGGGTTCAAAGTGAGCATCCCCGGTTCGGTATGTTCCTGGCTCCATTGAAGTGGGGGTACAGAGAAGAACCCTTCCTGTTGGATTGCTTGGCCATCCGATTCAAGCATGAGCTGGCGCTGGGCTGGTTTGGAGAGTTAAAGCTCAAAGACGCGCACAACTTTCGGGAAGGGGCCGTGGAATTCACTGAGTATGTGCTTTTCAACTATGCCCCGATCCTCATCCGGGCTGGCGTCTACCACAGTGTGTACGCCTCCCGGTATAGTTACCCTATTTCCAGGGGTCTTTGCTGCGGGATGATCGAGGTGTTTAATGCAGAGACCAACACCTTTTACACCGCAGAGGGTGAGACTTCGTTGGATCTGTGGAGTCTCAGTCAGCTCAGTGGCTTGCCCATTGACGGGGAGCCTTATGAAGAAGTCTGTCCACCGGATATGATCAAGGATGAAACCAACGGGGATGGCTACTATTCCCTAGGCTATTCATACCGATACCTTATGAAGGCGTACCGGGAATTGTATCAGTTGTCGCACGGCGGGAGGTAACCCCCCCGAGGGGAACGGAAAAGGGTCCGCATGGTCCTCTGGGTGCAGTATTTTTATGACGGGTTGAAGCAGTACGAGGAGTTCCCTCACATTGGCACTATCGCCGCCCGGAAGAAACGTGCCAAGTCAAAGGTTGACGTGAAGATCCCCTCTCGAGGGCGCCGCGGCGGGCCGAACCCGATGGGAGTCGACCCATTGACGCATTGCGCGGCGTATCTGACGTACTGGCTATGCTCGTTCGCCATGCCCTACGGGGATGAGACCGTCATTCGCCCAGACGCCATCTACCCAGCCTGTCAGATGGCCTAGGGTATTAAGCTGTCTTTGTGCCCGGCCACGCTATGTCTGATATACAAAGCTCTCTGGGACGTCAGCAGTCATCAATTCCCGCGGCAAGCGCGGTATGTGTGCCCACTGCATTTTTTCAATGCGTGGGTCTGTTCCTTATTTTCGGAATTCGCCCCACGCACTATTCAAGGCTGGGGATTGGTTCCACGGATGTTGGAATTTGCGAGCGTGGCGCCAAGCTCGATGTCCATGCGGCTGTATGACATTCGAGGCAAGTTGACGACGGTGCCCATTGATGCCGCGGGCACCATCCACTTTTGGACTCTGGCCGCTCACTCAAGTCCGTTAGTAAACAGTAACCGGGAGTGCCGAGACGACCAAGTGGAGAAATATGTACACCCGATCAGCCAGGAGAACGTGGTTCACCCGCTGTTGGAGCCGAAACTCAGGGCCTGGGTGCTGTCCATCCGTCCAAGTGTGCTGGCCTTCCGCAAAGGGGACAGTTTGCTGTTGGAGCCATATTATCCCTTTCGCTTCGGAAGGAATTTCGGATATGACCAGCATATCCCGGCACACAGTGCTCGATCACTTTGAACTACCGGTGCGAAGTCTCCGGGGGAGTCCTACCGCCGAAGCTGCCCGAACCTGGTGGGATTTCTTTCATCGGGCAGACACTGCCAGCTTCCGGGTGCCAGCCCCAGGTCTGGTTCCACGGGTGACCCCCGAATATGTGAAGTGGTGGAACGCCCGGACAGCTTTTTACCGACTGTGTCGGACCGACTGCTAAGACGGGGCCGAGAGGAGATTTCTGAGCCGACAGCCAGTGCCGGTACTGGATATTGACCCGGAGCACCTACTCCGATTAAGGCGCGGCAAGGAATAGGAAGTTACCGCCTACATGATTGCGCGCAAGGCAATTCGTGAGACCAAGCCAGCGCTGCAGGTCAAACTGCCTCCTGTGGCAAAGGATGACTTCAAGAAGACCTTGCGGGACCTCTGCCACATCGGAGGTGACCATCTGGAACTGATGAACTATCCATTCCCCATGGAGGAAGAAGGCACCCCGGCGAGGAGCTGGTGACCGGAGAGGGATGCACTGTGTCCCTATTGCACATTTGTGAGGAGGGAGGAGCGGAACCCGGAGAATTACAAGGACACCACGTGGCTCTACGTCCTCCTTCGAGTGCACGGGTTGAAGATTGAAGATTCAGCCGTGGTCATCTTGGGCAAGCGCCTCCACATCGCCTACTACTATGCCGAGGGATGGGGGATGGACCATTTCAACCTCTTTTGTCACCTGGCTGCCAAGAAGCATGCAGACCTGGCTGCCCTCTCAGATCGCTGCCAGAAAATTGAAGATGTATGCTGGCTGGTCCGAGAGGCGGCTCGTCGGGACAAGGAATCGTCCCTTAGTTATTGGCCGATAACGTTACGGCTGTACACTGGCCCCCATGGTACTTAGTGTTTTCTTCCTTCCCTTGTGTTCTTCAGTGTTGACCTTTCTTGAATATTGGACGTTGATCGGGTCCTTTGTCTTCCTTTTTTTTTTTGACAGATCACCCCGACAGCACTCAACTGGCGACGTATCGCAATATCCTACGGCAGGCAGGGAAACCTGGTTACTTCGAGGAGGCGCTAGCGGCTCCGACCACGACCCCTCTGCCCCCACCTGCGAAGAGGTCCCGGGTGAAATCACCCGTGAAGAAGGCTGTGGATGCTGCTAAGGCGGCTGGGCGGCAGGAGACCAAAGGCAGAAAGACAGAGGCCACTAAAGCCATACCGAGCGCTCCCCCGGCACCCGTAATCTCCTCATTCGAGGAATTCGAAGCTGCTCAGGCCGAGCCGAGTCGGCTTGCAGGTTGGGTCCCTTCTGCTCTTCGAGGCTCTTCAGAGTTTGTTGAGATGCTAAGAGGGACGCTCCTTGTGACACCCATATCCTTTTGTTTCAACTGTCGTAAAGAGGCCCGCGCATGTACCCATCCCAGGCGTGGGTGAAGATGTGACCCACGAGGCCGTAGAATCCGTCGGAGAGACCTTCTTCGCCCCCGCTCCTGCCGCCGAAGTCGAAGGAGGTACAACACTTTCTTGGCCGGTCATTTGATCAACTTCTCCGTTCCTCAAAATTTTGCGGGCTTGACCGAATCTGGATTTTGCCTTGCTTATGCAGGAGCTGATGTGGCGGTCCCAGAACCGGAGGCGGCCCCGGAGGCATCCCGGTTCGGGCAGATATATCGGAAGAAGGGGCGGCGGTCAAGGAAGGCGCAACTGCCGACCCCGGATGTTGAGGCGGGGGCTGCCTTGCCAGTAAAGGAGGTGCCCACTAGCCCTAGATCTTCGTCGGGCGAGAAGGTAGACTACGGCTACTCTTGCGACGAAGTACTTTCAACTGAGGGTGTCCCCGGGGAACCCCTACTTCAAGTTCCTGCCTGGAAAGCCCCGGTACTGTCTGTGTCTCTTAGCCTGGTGAAGCAGGTGCCCGTAAGTGCGAACCGGTTAATTCGGGTTTTCTTTCTTTAGGCCCTCGGCTAATCTTCTTGATCTTATTGTTTTTGGCTTTCAAAGGGACAGGCCCCGTCAGAAGATGCAGAGATCCAAGTTCCGGGGGCGGGAGCTATCAGGCGAGAGACAGCTGATGCGGCTTTGGACGAATTGGCGTCCCTGGCCGAGGCTGTGCGGCGAGAGGAGGTCGTGGCGAGCTCCGGTGTTGCCGTTTCGACCGCCAAGGTCTCATCTCGGGAAGAAGCGGCAGTGGCCGTGAGTGCATAGTTTCCTCTTCTTTCTTTCTGAGCTCTCCCTTGGAGTTATTGATTTATTCGAGGCAATACATGCTCGTGCTTCTGAAGGAGCCGTGGAGACCTCTACCCCAGCCACCGAAGCCCTAGAAGAGGGAGAGATAGCACCAGAGGTCGAAGTGCACGTGCCGGTGGTACCCGAAGCGAGACTCGGGAGGAGACAATTTCTGAAGTTGCTGCCCGGGGAGAGGTAACCCCGGAGAGCAGCATAGTGCCGACGGGCGAGGTAAGCAGGGGAATACGCTGGGCTTTCTTGCAGATTCAATGATTTATTCCACTTGGCAAGCGGCTAACTTCTCTTCACATGGCCAGGTGACAACAACGCCCCACGGAGCACGCGGGCCTCGGGCTCGTAAAGCCGTCCCTAGGTGGAGCTCATCTTTCCGCGTGCATGCGGCAAAAAGGCTGAAGATGCTTCTGGGGCCGGACGCGGGGTCCTTGACGTCTCTTCTACAGATGGGAGCCGTCCCGCATTTGGTGATCCCACTGCCACCGATCCCGACGCCGGTGATACCCAAGGAAGCCCGGCTTCTAGGGAAGATATTGGCGATCCTCCACGAGCATGCGGAGGAATTCCAGGCAGGGGGAGATGAAGACTTCCCGGGAGCGACATTGGACCCGCCCGCCATAGAGACTTTGCCAGCCGAGGTGGCGGAGGCCGAAACAACTTTGTCTGCCGGGGCTCTGGTTATGGTGGATGAGGCGGCACTGCCGGGTTCGGTACCTGCCCGGTCTATGGAGCTGGAGCAGCCGCTCATCATGGCGGCGCCAAACGTCTCCATTGTGGTCTCTCCCTCACCTACGGTGGTGACTGGCCAGGGGTCGACCTCGGAGCCCACGAGCTCCCTCCTTTTGGCGCTGGCCCTTCCGGGTAGCTCGGTCGTGGTCGACGCGGAGCTGTGGGCGGTCGTGGACAGGGAAGTTAGCTTCGACCCACCAGCTGTCCCTCCTATCGGCCACGTGAGTTCGGATCTGCCAGTCCGACAGACCCTGTTGGTATTGTGCTCCATGGTTGTCGCCGATCCAACGCTCACCTATCGAGATGCCAGGGCCATAGTGGAGCAGCTGACCAAAGCACTGCAGATGATGGGCTGCCTGCTCGAAGAATGGTCGCGACGCGTTCTCTTATTGTTGAAGTACATGAACCGTCGCGCATTCCTCGAGACGCAAGCCCCGACTGAGCTCACAGCTATCGGTGCCCAGAGGGACGAATATCTGGAGGCGCTGGCTGTTCGGAGAGACAGCCTGGAGCAACATCAAGGAGCCTTGGACAGGTACAATGCCGACATCGACGCTTTGGGGAACCGGATAGAGAAACTCCGGGGCTGGCTTACCCAGGCGGAGTCTGACCTGCTCAAGGCAGAGACGGGTAAGGCCCAGGAGGCTGAAGAGTTGGCCGTTGCCGAGGCAGCCGTGGCCTCTGTGATGACAGAATTGGAACGCCTCGTGGCACAGGAGGGCCGTCTGCGTGAGATGATAAGCTTCCCTTGCGTCGGGATCCTCCCTTTTGAGGACATCTTCCGAGGGCTTGAATAGCCGCCGATTCCCCTTCCATTCCTTTCTTTGCATGTAACACCGGGGTAAGCCTGGAAGCCGATGTAAATTTTCTGAAAAGAATATAATGCAATTATTCCATGTGTCTATGGTATGCGTGTGGTGTCGGGCGATTTCTTCCCTCCTTTTCTCTTTTCTCGCTATGTGATGGAATGCAAGTTCACGCTAACAGTTTATTCGGGGAGAGCCTGGTGAGATTCGCATATGAGCATAGAAGAGTGCTCGCCCCTTCCAGAGGAGGGATGAGGGGACCACTCCACCATGTCCATAAAGCGACTCAGTCGAATGATGTCGTTGGTACGTTTAACCCAAGTAGGTTGGTCCGACCTTGGAGAGGCGGAGAGAAGAGTTTGTTCATCCGGCGACCCAGACGGGAGGTATTGGTAAGAAGGGGTTGTTCATCGCCTGAAGGGACGGAGAGAAGAGTTTGTTCGTTCAATGACCCTGACGGGAGGTCTTGGTCAAAAGAGGGTTGTTTATCTGCGCCGACAGAGTGCCGATGACAGGTGTGGTTTATTTATCTCTGGGTGTGTTCGTTGGTACGGGTGAGTGCCAACGCAAGGAGGAGGGTTGATTCCCCGATCCCGGGCGAAAGGTCCGGTTGGGGTATTCTTCGTCAGTGCCGACAAAATGTCAAGGGCTGACAGGGTTGATTCGTTTATTAGAATATTCGTCGGTACGGGTGGGTGCCAATGCAAGGAGATGGGTTGATGCCCCAATCTCGGACGAAAGGTCCGGGTGGGGTATTTTTCAACAGTGCCGACAGAATGTCAAGGGCTGACAGGGTTGATTCGTTTATTGGAATATTCGTCGGTACGGGTGAGTGCCAACGCAAGGAGACGGGTTGATTCCCCAATCTCGGACGAAAGGTCCGGGTGGGGTATTTTTCGTCAGTGCCGACAGAATGTCAAGGGCTGACGGGGTTGATTCATTTATTGGAATATTCGTCGGTACGGGTGAATGCCAACACAAGGAGATGAGTTGATTCCCCAATCTCGGACGAGAGGTCCGGGTGGGGTATTCTTCGTCAGTGCCGACAGAATGTCAAGGGCTGACATGGTTGATTCGTTTATTGGAAGGGGCTAAATCCTCCTCTTATTTTCTTTCTTTTTTTTCTTTCCTTTCTTTTCTTTTCTCTTTTTTCTTTTTTTTTCTTTTCTTTTTCCTTCTCTTTCTTTTCCTTTTTTGTCTTTCTTTTCCTTTTCTTTCTTTTCCTTCTTCCTTCCTTTTTTTTTGGTATGCACGCGTTCCCTTTGGTCGCTTCTCTTGTGGTCTGTAACAGGCGGCAAGCAAACCATTCAAGCAATTGAAAGCAAATCTGCCCGCCGTGGGGCGGGTAAATGTATTATTCATTGAATGGAGGAATTGGAGTGTGATACAGTCTTAGATGCCTACCATTAAGGGGTGGAAACTGGACCTCCCCCCGATGATCGACTATCACATATGCCCCGCCTTCATAAACCTTTTGGATTACATAGGGTCCAAGCCAATTTTCATTCAGCTTGCCCTTGGGGTTGGAAGCCATGACTTCCCTCCTTTTGACCATAATGAGGTCACCCTTCTTGAATTCATGCTCTTTGACGAGCTTGTCGAAAGCGCGAGCTATTCGGGCTTGATAGATCTGGATGTTCTATTGGGCGTGAAGCCGCTTCCCCTCTAGGTAGGAGAGCTCTTCGAGCCTTCGCTCAACATTTGTTTGGTCTTCATGGACTAGCCCGTTGTGAACACCTAAAGAAGAAGATGTCACACCGACATTAAAAGAAGAAAAAGAAAGAAAGAATATCAAAGGGGGAGACTAAGGGGATGAAAAAAAGCTAAACCAAAGGAGCAAGAGATTGCTATATGGAGGGTGATCGCCAGAGGGGTTACCTCAAAAAGAAGGGAAATTGATCACGAATACCTGGTGAGAAAAGTGATGCGGGATGATTGTGGATTTCTTCCTCCTCCTTCTACCGACCGGCCGATGAAGGGGGTTTCTCTCTTTGATTACCCTTAAACAAATCACAAACAACCAAAGATAAAATAGGATTAGCCAAAGTGTAGTATCAATCCTCAAATAGAATAAGGTGATGAAAGAAAAGCATGAAGTGTGCACCTTTTGGTTTCTTTAAAACCCCTAAGAGAATTAGGGAGAGGAGACGTGATGCAAAGCTAATGCAAGAAATCACTATAACGAACAGTGGGATGATGATGTGCTAATGTAAAGAACTCCCTACTGTTCCTAACAACAGTAAAGGGAGAAACCAAATTTGGCTTGCAGCTGATGCAAGAGGAGGAAGCAGACCACCGAAGGATCAAAGGTTGTGCAGGAAAGGGAAGTGGAAACTCCTTTCCGTGTGAAGGACCCCTGCTGCTCTCTGTGTCGATCTCTCTATGTTGCTATTAGCTAAAGCTCTCTCTCTTTTTTCGTTCTACTCCCTGTTGCTTCCTACTGCTAACCTGCTGCTTCTAACTCCTTCTCTAACCCTCTCGCGCGAGCACAACCCATAGCTCTATTTATAGGGTTCAAAACACAGACTTGGTGGGATAAGAACAGGCAAGACTCATCTACGGCAAGGTCTCTACTTTCCCAATCGAACATGGTGACTAAAACATAGCAGGGAACTCTCCAGGAAAGGGGTGTTCAAGCAGGACACGGAAGGATGAAAGACGACTCACAGAAGGTCGTTATTCAAAATTGACGACCTGGGACAAGGCGTTAATTAAAATCACGACTGGGACAAAAGCGTCAATTCATGGATTTAGTTTTAGTAATGAAAACCTTCTTTATTTAAAAATGATGAAATGACGCCTGAGAGAGAGGTGTTACTTCAAAACACGACCCATGGAGGGACGTTAATTCTTATTTTCTAATTTTGAGTAGGATTTGTAAAAGTCCAGAAACTGACGCCTTTTGAATCAGTCGTCCTTTCTTTAAGAAACGCCCCGGCCCAAGCCGTTATTTAAAACATGCCCTACATAGAGTCGTGAATTACAAAAATAATTAAAAAATGGCCTAAAAAACACACACACAAAAAACAAAACTTCATATTATGGAAATATTGAAGTTCACTTTGGGGTGTTAATATGGTGACATGAGATTTAATCAACATAGTATCAATTTTGGCGTGTCTACAGCTGCCCCGCCTTGGCGTCTGCTTTGCAAGGGAGTGAGATGAAGCGGAATGAACTGATAAGTAGATGTCAAGGTGTGATGTGACACGCCTCTGACACTAAGCGTTAGAAATCTTTCCAAGATTCTGAGTGAAACAACTCCGGGTGATTCCAAGAAAGCATCGATTGGCTGGATGAAGGAGACTAAACTAAATAAATAAAATGTGAGCGAGGGCACGACAGGGAGGCACCATTGGAGAGCGGTTACCAGCCAATGTGGACGTGCTACAACCAAGGTGGATTTGCAGAAAATTAAAGTGAATGGAGATGAAGACCCAACAAAGGGACGCTTTCAAGGAACTAGCCTGAGCGGCTTTAGAGAGAATAAAGTACTTGATTTGGAGTGGAATATCTCATGTCAACTCAATCAAGAGCGAGTGACCTTCATTATTGCCGTAATATGAAGATTTTCATCATTAAGTTCAAAGTCCGACATGATGCATGCTGGGCTAAAAGAAAAATTAAAACAAACTAAAAATAGAAAATAATCAAGGATAATATTGCCAAGCCATCTAGATTTGGTCAAGAATCCAGATCTCTGAGCTGACACTAAGCCGAAGCCCGTTTGTCCGCGCATCAACTCAGAAAGTGGAACCATCGTCCCAGACCTGAATGACTCAACGGCCTATCTGTGTGATTAAGATTCTCCTGGAATTATCACTGTTTTTGATGAAGGGGAACTCAAATTCCAGGTTCGTCAGAACCACAAGGTCCTTGATATACTATAATAGCGTAGAGTACCATATAGTAACAATGCTTACAGGAAAGAATACAAGAACAAAATGATGTTATTCCCATGCATCTCGAATCCTGCACTCTTCTGCACTTGAAAATTCATTAGTCCTCATGATAGAAAATATCCCCAGTTTAAACATGACATGACCATAAGTGCATAATCACAAATAAATTCCACTTAAAAGACAGCACTTAAGTTCATTAAAAACAGCATAGAGGAGCTGAATATGCGAGCCATAAATTGACGACCGATAGCAGTGGCGTCAAAAGGATAAAAGATGACTAGCATCAAGGCGTTAATTAATTTGAGATTTCAACAAAAGACGACCCTCATCAAGGCGTGAAATAAAACACGACCTGGAGCAAGTCGTTAATTCAATAAATGACGCCCTGAACATCGTCGTTAATTAACCATAAATTCGAAACCCACGCTTCCGACTCTGAATCAGAAAGCTTAAACCCAGTTATGCTCGTACTTGATTTTGCAGTTTCGAACGGGAATAAGATCCTTCAAACTTCTATAAAAGGAGGGATTTCTCTCAACAAATCAATCGAATCCTCTAATCTGTTTCTTCTTCTTCCTTCACAGGTGCTGCAAGATATTGTTAGACTTATTTCTGCAGACAGTTACTCAGAAGATGGAGAGAGCTATCAAGAAACCGAAGATCTCCACTCCTAGGCTCTCGGGAATTAATGGACATATTAGCAACAGGATCGTTCTGAACCAGGTATGTCGAGGCTTGAGTTGTTCATTTTTCTGTTTCTTCTCTTCTACCTTCCACTGCTCATCTCTTTTATCCTCTGTACTTTCTTTTCTTTTATTTTCTCAGTATTATCCAAATATTCCAGGGGCTAGGAGATTCACCAAAAATAAATGGCTTCCCCTCTTGCTCTCCAAATTCAGTTCAGACATGAGGGTTTTCCTATCCAGATGGCATCTCTTAGGTTTAGTTACCCATGCCAAACATTATGACCAAATTCACCTAGATTGGGCAGCTATAGGAGCTTTTGTTGAGATATGGCATCCTTCTACTCTCACCTTCCTCTTCTCTACTTTTGAAGCCACCATTCTGTTAGAAGAGTTAGAGATGATTTTGGGCTTAAAGAAGATGAAACACGGGGATGAGGAGAAGATGGCCATAATGCCAAGGCAAATCTCTTCTCATGAATTGCTAACAAGCTTGATTCCTAGCCCCAACTTGGTGAGCCAAATCAAAGCCACCAAAGGAAATAACCTTTTAAAGCTTGCCTCATGGGTCTACAAAAGGTCCGACCAAGCCAAAGAGGATGATGAAATAGAACGGGTAGCAAAAGCCTTTGTTGTGTGCTTGGCGGGAGCAATCTTGTTCCCCTCCACGGAACATTTCTTAGAAGTGTCCCAATTGAGTGCTATAGCTAGCCTTTGGGAAGGAGAGAGAGTGGGACCGGCGATATTAACCTTTCTATATAGTGGGCTTACTTCGGCATCAATGGGGAGACCAATTTATGGATGCATGCTTGCACTTTCTAGTTGGGTAGATCTCCACTTCAAGTTCGATCCATGTGAGGAGGCCCAACAACCATCAAGGATATTCTCAAAAAGCCCTCTTTCTTACATGACCGGCTCATTGGGGTTTGAGCAATAGAGTGGTGAACCGGATTCCTCAAATCAAGAAAAGGGTGGAATGGAGGGAGCATCTCAAAGTAATGCCTAAAAACCTTTTCACATGCGCCCCGGGATTACTCAAATTTCAACAACTCCGTGCACGATTCTTTCCCGGGACGGATCTTCGTCTAATAGGTGCCGCGGAATTCGTGTTACACAACTCTCATAGGTGCCTTCCTCAACTCGGGCTTCCACGGCGACTATTCGAGGATTTGTCCCATCTCCCTCCTATCAAGACAAGGGACATCGGCAACAATGAAGATGGAGAAGAAAGCACAACAATCCAAGCATTGTGGAAAATTTGCAAAACTCATCAGCCCGTGGATAACTTAGAAGAAGACAGGGATAAGTGGAAATCATATGTAATAGCTTTAAGAAGTTTAAGGCCCAAAATGGATCATTAGATGCATTGTAATCTTTTCATCAATAATAAACAATGATAACATTCTGATCGAGCCATATTATGTCGTTTCTGATGAATTCTTTCAAAAATCTGTGTTTCTGTTCTGAATAACGACTCAGAGAATGACGTTAATTCCACAAATAACGTCTCCTAGCTTGTCGTCTCTCATTGATCTTTTCTGAAATCAAAGCATTAATTCCCATAATTGACGACTTCAGCAATGGCGTTAATAGAATCACGCTTTAGGACAAGGCGTTAATTTGATTCAAATTCCAAAAAGTATTCGTTAAACATCCGGGAATAACACCTTTAGATAAGCCACTTCTCATGTAAATAACACCTGCATCAAAGTCGTTAATCAAAAATAGCAATGATTATTCCAATCACGTCAATCAATTCCCATTGAATGCAACTGACGACGGTTGTCATTCCCCATGCGAAAAGAAATCACGCCTCAAAGCTCGTCGCCAAATCTGGAAGTAACGCCCTATGGCCTAGTCGTCCCTTTAACAAGACACGCCCTCCTCTCAGGCGTTAATTCTTTTCGAATACTAAAACACTTTTCCCCCTTCTTTCTTCTTCTTTCTCCGTCCATTTTTCCCACTTTCCCTCTTCTGCAACCCTAACTGAACTCCATCCTCTCTCTCTCTATCCCTCTCATTCTCTCATCCCCTAGCCATGGCCGGCGGTGGACTTAAGCGCCAGAGGGTTAGCGCCCCCGATGTCGTGGACCTGGGCGAGGACGAAGCACAGGCGGTAGAGGAGCTCCCTCCCGCGGCGGCCGAGGAAGCACCGGCGGCGGAGCACGGCGACGAGGGACACGGTGGAGACGATGAGGCCGAAGAAGGATGAGAAGGAGATGAAGAAGACGAAGAAGATGATGAAGATGGAGAGGATGAAGAAGGAGGAGAAGATGAAGAAGAAGAAGGAGAAGACGAGGAAGAAGAGGAAGGAGATGAAGAACCACCGGTGGCAGTCGTTCCTCACCGCGTCCAACTCCGACGGCCACGGCAACCCCGGCAACCCCTCCGTGGGGAGTTGCATGGACCTAGACGACAAAAGGTAGGCCCCCAACCCTTATTTCCAATTTTTTTCATTTTGTTTCCATTTTCCATAGCTCTCGGTGGGGAAAAACCAGAGACTCAGAAAAGAGACGCCCCCAGGGGTGTCGTGAATTAAAGAAAAGATGCCCAGACCTGGGGTCGTCAATTCGTTTTTTTTATTTTGAAAAACAATTAATCACATGAGAACACACCTTGCAGCATGTCGTGAATTTGAATTATCATGTTTATAATCATGCTGGTAATTTCCATGCTTTTTATTTTTTTTTTGATAATTTATTTTTCAATATGTCTGCCCTGATCATCTCGCATGCTGTTTCATTCATTTTTTAAAACCCTGGGAAAACAGCACCCCTCATCGGGGCGTTAATTCATTAGGTGACGACACAGGGGTGGTCGTTAATTCAAACATTCCCAGAACAGGTTCCAAACCAACGCCTCCCATAGGGGCGTCTTTTAGATAACCAACGACCCAGGCTGGGTCGTTAATTCAATAAACCTAGAGAACCATTTAGAAATAACGCCACCCTCAGGGGCGTTAATCAAGCAAGCCACGACCCAAGGTTGGTCGTTAATTAAATCAGACAGCAAACATCTCAGCAAATGCAGTTAAATGAATTTTCACATGAAATTTAACAATTAATCAAAAATTCTTTTTTTATGCATGCAGGGATTGATGAGGACACGCATTTCCTGGGTCCAGGTCCGGGCAGCATATTATGGTCTCCCCGAGTTTCAGAGAGCTAGGGTAGATGCTATGGGGTTCGGGGCTTTCCTCAGCATAGAGCCAGTTAGGCCAGACCTAGCATTGATCCAGGTTCTGAGAGAGAGATGGGATAGGACTAGCCGGGCATTCCTGATGCCATGGCGTCATATGATCCCCACCCTAGAGGATGTGGCTAGGATTACCGGGCTGAGGGTAGACGGTGAGGCTGTGAGCGGGTTCACCTACCCTGACTACACTGAGCTTACCCAGAGACTGCTAGGGTTAGAGATGGTTTACGAGACACCTAGCGAATGCAGGACCGTCTTCCGCACCGACCTCACCACAGCTATGGGATTGGGCGATGCGAGGCAGAGACCCAGGGAGTCCTTAGAGCAGTTTTTCCAGAGATTGATGGATGGGGCTAGGGCAGCCTATTGCCAGGACCCAGCTGACAGAGAGAGAGCAGACAGAGATCTGAGGAGGTTCTTATTTCTGATGCTCGGGAGGCTGCTGCTCGGCACGAAGGGCGACGTCATCAACTGTCGATTTCTAGAGATACTCGAGGACTTGGAGGGAGTCGACAGATATGCCTGGGGAGCAGCGCTGCTGGCGCACTTGATAGCCGACCTCTCCACGGGGATAGGTCGAGAGACGACTGTTAGTGGCTTCTCACCTTTTCTTCAGGTATGCATTTTTCCTCTTTTATGCATTTTTGTTATTTTTAGAATACATATGCATATGAATGCTTTGCTAATATGATGCATGGATGCAGATTTGGAGCCACTTGTACATGCCCATGGGGCGCGTCGACCCACGGCCTGGAGGTGAGGGATCTTTCCCTCTAGCGCGGCGCTGGCTGCCGGTAGTGTTTGGAGCCCCACTCGCCTATGAGTTGTGGGTGTTACAGAGAGAGTTCCGAGACTTCCCTCCCTCACTGGTATGCATGATGCAATGTTATGCATTTCTTTTTATGTTTATGTTATATGATGGATATGATGGATGTATGCATGCTTGTGAATGCAGGTGCGGTGGAGACCCTACGAGGGGATGACTGACGATGGCCAGCCGTGGGTCGTAGCGGGCCGACCTCGCTTTGAGCATGAGCTTTGGGTTCATTGCCTGAGCGAGATTGAGCCGTTATGGCTTAGACTGGTGATGAGGACTCTCGGCCTTCATCAAGAGTGGATAGAGGTTGGAGAGCCGCGAGGGATTGGGAAGAAGACGTGCGGTCGTACCAAGGAGATCGACTGGAGAGTGCGGTTCGCAGACCAGTACGCCGACTGGCAGTGAGGCGAGACCCGAGTCACCTCTCAGGCAGCGGACAGCTCCGAGTACCTCCGGCGCTACTGGGAGGTTTACGTCGGCCGACCCCAGATGAGGGTCTTGGGGGTATGTATGAATGCACTTATTTCTAAATTGAATGCAAATGCTTATGTATATGTCATGTGACTAATATGTAATAGATGCAGGATGCGTGGGATATAGCAGCGATGGATGCACAGGCCCACCTGCACAGCCTGGAGGCGCAGCTGGCCACCACGCGGGCAGACCTTGAGACCTTGGTGAGTGCTTAAATGATTTCTATATGCAAATGAATTTTTGACCTTGAATTATTGATGATTAGCCACTGACAATCTCAATAAATGCAGCATGCCCAGCAGGGAGCAGCTGGGAGAGAGACGGGAGAGGCCTCTAGCTCGAGAGGGCCTAGTGCAGAGGCGACTGCACTAGCGGAGCAGCTAGCAGGGGCAGTGACACGGGCCGAGGCAGCAGAGCGCGACCTCGCTGTAGACACGCCAAAATTGACGTTACTGTGAGTACATCTCATATTACCTTGTAATGCCCCAATTTGACCCTCAAATTAGCTTTGTTTAAGTGGTTTTTCTCACTTTTCTTAGATTTCTCCCTTTTTTTTTTTACCATTTTCTTATTTTTTTTCTATTTTCTTCTATTTTTCTATTTTTCTGAATTTTTCTGGATTTTTCTGGATTTTTTTAGGTATTTTTCTCTATTTTTATGTATTTTTCAGAAATAACGACTTGATGTGGGGTATCTTTTAAATAACGACTTTTCCTTGGGCGTTTCTAAAAAAATTGACGACTATATCGGAGGGCGTCCATTCGTTCAAATTTCTATTTTTCTGAATTTTTCTGGAAATTTTTCGGAATTTTTTAGAATTAACGACTTAACCATGGACGTTATTTTAAATTTGAAAAGAATAAAAAAAATCAAAAATTGAATTCACGCCTTACACACGGTCGTCACTTTTTCAAATTGATTTTTTTATATTATTTTCCACCCCCTTCTAGAGGTGATTTGGTGGCCTTCCGGGTGTCAGAAAAATTCGTAAAAATAGTCGTTGGAATCAGAGCGACGAGATGCACCTTCACCTAAAAAATAGGAAAATAATATTGAGAAATGAAAAATGGCCCTATTTTGAATATTTTGAATTAACGTCCTTTGTTAGGGCGTGTTTTAATTAACGCCTTTGACTCAGGCGTGTTTAACAATTTTTAAATAAAGAAATATATATTTCTAAAAATGATCTAGGAGTTAACGCCTTGGTCTTAGGCGTGTTTTTAAAAGACGTCCTTTGGCAGGGCGTCAATTCGTGAATTGACGCCCTGGTCCAAGTCGTGTTTCAGTTTTGTGCTCCGAACAAACACAGCCTTTCCCAGAGAGACTCCTGCTTCGTTTGGGCTCTTGCCCAGCTTGATCCTTTCCCCCTTGGGCTCTTGCCCGTTCTTATCCTTCTATCTATGAGGTTCGATCTTATTTTATAGAGATTCTTCATCTCTGTTAGGTTGTTTCGGAGGTCCTTCTTCTGTCCTTCTGTCTTCTTATTTTTCTTCTTCTTCCGTGTTTTTTTTCTTCTTCTTCTTCCGTCTTCTTCTGTTTCTTCCTTCTGTCTTCTCCTTCTCCTTCTCCTTCTGTCTTCTGTCTTCTTCTTCTTCTTCTTCTTCTTTTTTTCCTCTTTTACAGGAACTGAGGGATGCTGCCTGGCTGAAGGAGGGCTTCACATGGTTCAAGCTTCATCCAACTAAAGGCCTCTTCCCATCGAGTATCAAACGCCAAAGGGGCAAAACCAGATTTTTCTTATCCCTCCTTCTCCCCTTTTAGTTTGTTTTTTTTATTAGTTCATACATACGCATGCATCATATTCCTCTCTTCATATTTCCTTTCTTCAACTATGTTGAATAACTCCCCTTAGTGCATCTCTTGCACAATCTCCTTATTTTTTATTTTGCATTCTTCATATCTCCCCACACCCTCTTTGCATCGGGGTTTAAGGGCAACCATCCACAAGGTGTGTTCTCTCATACGCTTTCATGCTCATCTATTTATTATGGATTTGATGCTACACCCACCTTGTTTTTAATTCAATTCTTTTGGTGGTGTTTGTTTGTCTTTGCTTGCAAGGGTAATTAATTGAAGAAATCTCTTCATCGGCCGGCCGATTGGAAGAGAAAGGAGCACCTACAATCAACTGCACTTTGAGGTATTTTGCGATCCTTTCCTTATTATATCTCCTCTTCGAGACCCTCGCGTCTCTGGCGATCACAAACTCCTCTTGTGCACATCGTGCATATTTTTCTCCACATTATTGATTATTACTTGTTCTTAATTTTCCCTTAAGTGGATTTCTAATTAGGATCTACAAATTGGCGATCACGGTGGGACACCTTTTGTTTTTCTTTTGATTACCCTTTCCCCTTGGGCACCCACGTGTGCCATCTCCCCATTTGCACCCACGATGCGTCTCCCTTTGTGCTCCACGTAGCACTCTCCCTATGTGATTTGTCAGTTTGATAGGTTTTTAGAAATTCCATTTATCCATCTCTTTTTTTTAAAAAAAAAATGATGAGCATGCTATATCCCTTGTCATGTTTGATTGCCATGATTCTTATACTGAGATTGTGAGTGTTTTTCATTTCTGTCGGTATTTTCCACTGTTTGAGCCCTATGGCCGTTGAAGTATTGAAGTAATTAACGCCCCTCTCAGAGGCGTCTTTTATCAGTATAACGCCTCACATCAAGGCATCTTTCACTTGAATAGCGCCTTACTGTAAGACGTCATTTTTATTATCATTGTTTATTCGTGCTGGTTACTGCCATTTGACGCCCCTGCTCCCGGGCGTCCATTCTAGAGATAGCGCCTCACCCTAAGGCGCTATTTTACTCTGCTTGCACTTTTTACAGTGACTAGCGACTGACGCTCAGACGCGATTTATGGATGTAGCGACCTTTCCCAGGTCGTCATTTTGTTCTGTGTTGTTATCTGCTTGATACTGTCTGCTGCATTCATCCTTGCATTGGTTTGGGAGACCTCCTCTCCCCACACTTTTAGGAGTCACACCACCCTCTTGGTGAAGGAAGGACCCTCCATTGAGCACTCCGTCTCATTGGACCGAAAATTCCTAAACCAAGCCTCCATAAGTCCCCGCACCCGTGGATTCCCTCACGGACGCTGGGCAGGTTGTACCTTTGAAGTCCTGGGTTTAGTTGGCCTATGCATGGTGAGAGAGTGTTCCTAGTTGGCATCGAAGAAAACCACATTTGAAACTAGGTTCCCCCCTTGAGTGATCACATCAATTTGCATAAAATCAATTAATTTGCCAAGGTTCAAATAAAAGAAATCAAAGGTAACCCCATCCTAGCTTGTTTGCTATCTATGTGAGCTGTTTTGATTGCACATTGAATTGTTTGGGTTACCTTGATAAGAAAGTCAACATGTTTAACTCAATTAATGTTCATGAGGGTGATCAACCTAGCACATCTTATTCTCTTCAATTTCAACATATTCATCACAACTCTCACCATAATCTTTTAAAGGGACCACGCCCTCATCTTCACGGTTTTGCCCCACCCATGGGCAATATCCAATCCCATGGTCCCTCGCCTCAATCGTGAGCCACTACTCCTACGGGACCGTCTCCTCCCGAAGATGAGAAGGTCTCCCAGATCTTGCATGCATTAGATCATCTCACCCCTCAACAAATCCAAGCCCTTAAGGCCGTTGTTGAGGGTGCACCTTATTCCCCTCATCCTCCTTCCAATCCTATGCGGGTGGCCCATCACCCACTTCCCTCTTCTATTCACATTCCTACCCGGGTAGCCCATCACCCATCTCCTCCTATTCACACTTCTCGTCGGGTGGTCCAATACCTGCCTCCTTCGTCCACACCTACCCCTATTCGGGTGGCCCACCACCCGCCTCCTTTTATTCCTCCTCCACCACGGCCCCAAGGCCCATTTATTCCTTGCAACCCGGCCCATCCGGGTTCTTCTATGGGTCATCCCATTAATCCCCTTCCACGGCCTTTTTGTGCGGCCCCTCCTTCAAGGCCCTGCCGACCCTCTGTTGCTCAAGTCACACTCCTCCAACAAACTCTTCTCGACAAAGTCACTTTGTTGGAGGAACAATTAAAGAGGGTTACGAGCCCACGGCCCGCTCCTCCTACTCCAGTCAATCCCCTTTATGCGGCTCTAAATGACATTACAAAGATGGAGAAAGATTGGAAGGATAGGAAAGACGGCTACGGCGTCGACAGTTCAAGCAAGCAAGAGCCGGCAGATTTCAACGTTCAAGTGGTCGATGTCCATCCTCCACCCATTCACCCCGTTCATTCATATGGCCCTCCGCCTACGCATTCACACTTGCATTCACCACATCATCTGCAATACCATTACATTCCACCACCTACTAATACATCTCCACCATGGCATCCACTTGAACTCGATAATGAAGAACCGACAATTGAAGAATTCAAGACGGCACATGATGATGAAGCTCTGCAGGCATCCCTTCCGAGTTTTCTTCGTTTTCCTCTCCCTCCGCTACCACTGGATGAACCCCCTGCTCAAGACGATGCCGTTGTCCTTAATATAACCCCCGCTTCTAAGACTTATTGGTGTTATGACGAGGGATCAATACTCCAATCACCCATGTCGGCGCACCAAGACATGTCTCCTACCCCAGACACCGCTCGCCCCATCCGACGTTTCCTTCGGACCAAACTTGATACTTTTACACCTCCTGCTATACCATCAGCCTCCACAGCACCGGCCTCCGCTAAACCTCCACCTGCTATACCATTAGCCTCAACTTCATCAGCTAACCTCCTATTACCGCCACCTCGGCCCTCCATTATTCCTTTAACCCATGACCTAGCCACTCCTATTCCACTACTTAACCCTTCACCCTTACCCGTGGCTAATCCTGAGCAGGATTCACCCCTTTTTGCACTCGAGCCAACCCTGATTGCTTCCGAGCAAAGGGAGAAGCTCGACGTGTTTGAACCGCCATTTCCACTCACCCTTTCTCCAACACCTTCCATTATACCTCCACCATCTATGGAACCTTCCGCCTCCGCTTCACCCCCCTTTACTACTCGGAACGGGTGTCCTTCTGTAAGTACTTGTGATGAAGATGATCAAGAGCCGGAAAAGAAAGATTTGGCCGCGGCCATGATGTTCAAGATGCAAGAACTTATTTGTCGAATGCCAATCCGGGTTGTTGTGCCAAGAATGGTCGAAGAGGCCAAGCCCCCGCCGCTGCTCGCCAGAAGAGAATGCCAAGCGTTGATGCCGTATAAGTCTATGTCCAAGGGCCAGACAGGGCACCCCTTGTTCCGATCCTTCAATCTGGAACCTTCTATTTCATACAAGGGGCGAACGCCCGCTTTGTTCAACACTTTTCAAACACCACAATCCTTGGATATGACAATGCTTCACGCTCTAATTTTTCAATTCTCTCACATTGTCACTCTTCACCCTCCAAGGGAGTTGGCAGTGATTGTTAAAGCTTCATCACAGACTTTGATTTTATCCGGTTGTACACTTTTGCTGCCGTGGAGGGGTAGACATGCTTCCACTAAGGGACCTTCCACCTTCTATTCAACTTCACCCACATTCACATCTATCATCGATTTTTCATGGGCCACTCCACAGGCGAAGAGGAGGATCTCATCCTCTCATCCCTCGTATTCTTCACATTCTTTGCATTTCATGCATTCATTGCATCTGTTGCATTGCATGCGCATACATTTGCACTTCTTCTTTCCCGGGTTTCCAAGCCCGTATCTTCCCCGCCTTCCGGAACCTCCGGATCTTCCGCATTTCCCATCTTATTCATCTTCATCCTCAGGATCTGCGGGTCCCCTTACACTACCCGGGCATTGCACCCTCTCCAATCTTTCCTCAGGGCATCACGCCCCCTTTCCAACCATTGCATCCGGACTCCCCGAATTTCTCTCCCGTCCTCCCTGGGCATCGCGTCCCATGGTATCTTCCTCCTCCGGAACCTCCGGATCTCGCTCTTTGGGCATCGCGCCCCTGCACACCCTCAAGTCCGGATCTTCTGGGCTTCTTACTGATTCTCCCTGGGCATCGTGCCCCTTTCCGTCTTCTTCCTCCGGAACCTCCGGACTTTCTCCCATGGCATCGCGCCCTTTTCTATCTTCTTCCCCCGGAACCTCCAGATCCTTCACCCCTCTCTCAATCCCTTGGGCATGATGCCCCTTTCCATTTTCTACCCCCTGAACTTCCGGACCTTCCATCTTTCCTCCAATTCATCCTCTTGCTTCTCCGGGACATCATGTCCTTCATTCTTTTCTTCCTTTTCTATCATCTTTTTCCATTCCGAGGGCAACGCGTCCCTCGATATCTCCCTCCGGAACCTCCGGACCCTCCTGATCCTTTTCATCCACTCTTCCCCGGGCACCGCGTCCCTCGGCATCTCATTCCCCCGGAACCTCCGGACCATCCATCTTTCTTCCGATTCATCTTTCTACTCTTCAAGGACATCACATCCTTCATTTTCTTCTTCCTTTTCCATCATCTTTTCCCCTATTTCTTCCCAGGGCACCGCATCCCTTGATATTTTATCCCTCCGGAGCCCCCGGATTCCTCCTATCAGGATTCTCCTCCACAACCTCCGGACCCTCCGGATCTGTCTCTTTCCATCTATCAATTTCTTCTTCCGATTCCCCCTAATCCTGGGTCCGACCCAACTTCTTCCACATCCACTGCCTTGGGCATCTGCCCATTCTCTCACTACTTTCGAGGCTTTAGTCCTCACTCCTCCTTCTAATTCTCCGCTTCTTCTGTAGACCTTTCATGTGATCAGGGTCTCCACACCTTAGTGAGGGAGTTCTAGCCCTCGCCTCTCTTCCTTTTTTTCCTTATTCATCTAAGTCTGGTCTTGACACCACTCCTTCTTGTTAAGCCACTTTCAAACCCTTTGCTTCCAATCCTTTTGACTGCCAAAGAGGACTATCCCACGATGATCAACCTCGCCCCTGGCAGCTGCTTCAACAAAGATCGCAAGGTAATATGTTGACGAAGGTAAGCATTTTTATGATATCATTATCTCATTGCTTCACGCATAATTTTCAAAATGAAGTGCTTCTTAACAAGATTAAGAGTGGTAGTCAAGACCTTTATCCTAGGTCGAATCTTTATCTTTACTAAATCATTCTCAAAACAGTCTTTTAGGCTTATTTTTGCAGCACCTTTGGTAATAAAAACCCCACGCTGGGAATTCAACGTTCTCTCCCTGCTTGTTAAGAGTAAACTTCAGCTGAGCATTCCACACACTTCACGGTGTCCTTAGCCGGCTCCTTTGGTTAAAACACCGTTGCTACTTTGGCCATGCCATGAGAATTCCTGAAAGTCTTTTTCTCTTCTTTACTCGGCCGCGTGCAGGGGCAAGAGGTCGACGGGTGAGATGACCCACCCAGGGTAATCCCCAATACGAGAGGAGTCTCAAATAGGGGCAGTCTTGACCCAAAATCAATATGAGTTTTCATATGAGTTTTCATGATATACATCTCGCCAAAAGGGCTATTATGAAAATCAAGTCAAAATTTCGATAAAAGCAAAATTATGAATTATGGCATGTCAAGAGTGGCAAAGTCCCCGCAGGGAAAACCCTGGTCGTATGCATGTCAAGGGTCTAAAAATCAAAGGCACAAAGTCCCGGCACAACAGACTACCTCTTTGAGGGGAAACACCTTGGAAGGAATTCAAGTCCCGACATCTCCCATCCTGCATAAAGCTTATCCTCAATTATTCTTCTCTTCTCCCTCTAAGACCGAATGTTTCTCGGGTATGGCCTTGGTAGGAGCACCGTTAATCAAGGGCAGTCAGTTATAGGGCGCCACCCTTCAATACACGCTCGACTTTGGGTAATTTTAGCGAAAGGGGAAGGAACAAGGACCCCTAGCCAGTGGTTCAAAAATACCATTTGATGCTGCATTAACAATGTCTAAACCAAAAAAAAATCAAAAGAAAAAAACAAAAAAAAACTTGAATATTTCCTAAGTCAAAATCCAAAAAAAAAATTGAATATTTTCTAAGCCAAAATCCAAAAAAAATTGAATATTTCCTGATCAAAACTCAACAAAAATTGAATATTTTCAAAATTCATAATAAAAATTCAAATATTTTTCAAAATCCACATAAAAATTCAAATATTTTCAAAACTGATAAAAATTTGCATATTTCAAAATCCAAAAAAATTACATTATATTTTTCTGATGGTGCTTTTGCAGGAACAACAACTTTGCAAGGACCAAGAGCACGGGATGAGTCCTCTCCATTCATTGCCATCTACCTTTTGATTCTTCCCATGTTCACAATTGATCACATCTTCATAATTTTCTACGCATTACTCTGATTATTAATCTCCAAATCTTGCTGATCACTCCGTCGATGGGCATTATCAGATCTTGATCATTCAACTCCAAATCCTGATTAGCCAAGTTGTCATCCTCATGACAAACGACAAACAATGATGCTATGCTATCAATGCTTTAATGATGCTATCTATGTTATTCATGCCTTTCACGCGGTGCACATTGAATGCTATTAATGATATGATACATACATGTTATTGATGCTTTGATTCATGCTATGCTTGCTATGCTTAAATGCCTTATTCATTGCTTGTTATCTTTTATATCCTGGCTGATGAATCTTTGAGCGCAGGAAGAAGCTCTTGGTCCCACCGACTGGGCATCATCATCCAAGCCCCACGGTGCTTGCACCTCATTTCTCAGTTCCCCCATGCTCATTGCTATCACCATCCCCCCTGTATGCATTCTACTATATGTTACATACGCTACTAGATTATATCAAGGACCTTGTGACTTTGGTAAATCTGAGATTTGAGTTCCCCTTCATCAAAAATAATGATGATTCCATAGGAGTCTTAGTCACACGGATAGGCCATTGAGCCGTCCAAGACTGGGGACGATGGTTCCCTTTTGCGAGTTGATGCGTGGATAAACGGGCTTCGGCTTAGTATCGGCTCGCAGAATGGGTTTCTTGACCCAGTCTTGGCAGTTTAACAATATTATCCTTGATTATCTTATATTTTTATTTATTTTAATTTTTTCTTTTAAACCCAGCATGCATTCATATAGGAGTTTGAAACGATTTTTGAAAAATCATTCTGATAAGCTGATTTGGAGAGTCAAATTGATCTTAATCTTTCCAGATATGAGATATTCATTGCTGATGGAATCCTCAGTTCGTTTTGTCACTGTTTTGGGTCATTTTCTCGAAAGCTCCTTGTTTGGATTTCTATCATCTTATTTTAATCATTTTCCCTTTGATCCACCTTGGCTGCAGCACGTCCACATTAGCTGGTAACCGCTCTCCAATGGTGAAACCTACAGGTTTGTGACCTGAGGTACTTCCACCGCGCTGGAAGTTGATCATTCTCCTCCGTGCCCTCGTGCACATCTCCCCATTTTATCCAAACATTGTTGATTTCGTTAGATTTCCCGAGATTTGCTTCATCTCGAGCTTTTGATTTCATTCTCATCAAGTGATGTTGATTGCGTGTCTCATCACACCTTGGCATCTACTTTTCAGTTTGCTACGCTCCCTTGCAAAGCAGACGCCAAGGCGGGGCAGCTGTAGACACGTCAAAATTGACGTTACTGTGAGTACATCTCATATTACCTTATAATGCCCCAATTTGACCCTCAAATTAGCTTTGTTTAAGTGATTTTTCTCACTTTTCTTGGATTTTTCCCTTTTTTACCATTTTCTTATTTTTTCCTATTTCCCCCTATTTTTCTATTTTTCTAAATTTTTCTGGATTTTTCTAGGTATTTTTTTCTATTTTTATGTATTTTTCAGAAATAACGACTTGATGTGGGGCGTCTTTTAAATAACGACTTTTCCTTGGGCGTTTCTAAAAAAATTGACGACTATATCGGAGGGCGTCCATTCTTTCAAATTTTCATTTTTCTGAATTTTTCTGAGAATTTTTCAGAATTTTTTGGAATTAACGACTTAACCATGGACGTTATTTTAAATTTGAAAAGAATAAAAAAAATCAAAAATTGAATTCACGCCTTACGCACGGTCGTCACTTTTTCAAATTGATTTTTTTATATTATTTTCCACCCCCTTCTAGAGGTGATTTGGTGGCCTTCCGGGTGTCAGAAAAATTCACAAAAATAATCGTTGGAATCAGGGCGACGAGATGCACCTTCACCTAAAAAATAGGAAAATAATATTGAGAAATAAAAAATGGCCTTATTTTGAATATTTTGAATTAACGTCCTTTGTTAGGGCGTGTTTTAATTAACGCCTTTGACTCAGGCGTGTTTAACAATTTTCATATAAAGAAATATATATTTCTAAAAATGATCCAGGAGTTAACGCCTTGGTCTTAGGCGTGTTTTTAAAAGACGCCCTTTGGCAGGGCGTCAATTCGTGAATTGACGCCCTAGTCCAAGTCGTGTTTCAATTTTGTGCTCCGAACAAACACAGCCTTTCCCAGAGAGACTCCTGCTTCGTTTGGACTCTTGCCCAGCTTGATCCTTTCCCCCTTGGACTCTTGCCCGTTCTTATCCTTCTATCTATGAGGTTCGATCCTATTTTATAGAGATTGTTCATCTCTGTTAGGTTGTTTCGGAGGTCCTTCTTCTGTCCTTCTGTCTTCTTATTCTTCTTCTTCTTCTGTGTTTTTTTCTTCTTCTTCTTCCGTCTTCTTCTGTTTCTTCCTTCTGTCTTCTCCTTCTCCTTCTCCTTCTGTCTTCTGTCTTCTGTCTTCTTCTTCTTCTTCTTCTTCTTCTTTTTTTCCTCTTTTACAGGAACCGAGGGATGCTGCCTGGCTGAAGGAGGGCTTCACATGGTTCAAGCTTCATCCAACTAAAGGCCTCTTCCCATCGAGTATCAAACGCCAAAGGGGCAAAACCAGATTTTTCTTATCCCTCCTTCTCCCCTTTTAGTTTGTTTTTTTTATTAGTTCATACGTACGCATGCATCATATTCCTCTCTTCATATTTCCTTTCTTCAACTATGTTGAATAACTCCCCTTAGTGCATCTCTTGCACAATCTCCTTATTTTTTATTTTGCATTCTTCATATCTCCCCACACCCTCTTTGCATAGGGGTTTAAGGGCAACCATCCACAAGGTGTGTTCTCTCATACGCTTTCATGCTCATCTATTTATTATGGATTTGATGTTACACCCACCTTGTTTTTAATTCAATTCTTTTGGTGGTGTTTGTTTGTCTTTGCTTGCAAGGGTAATTAATTGAAGAAATCTCTTCATCGGCCGGTCGATTGGAAGAGAAAGGAGCACCTACAATCAACCGCACTTTGAGGTATTTTGCGATCCTTTCCTTATTATATCTCCTCTTCGAGACCCTCGTGTCTCTGGCGATCACAAACTCCTCTTGTGCACCTCGTGCATGTTTTTCTCCACATTGTTGATTATTGCTTGTTCTTAATTTTCCCTTAAGTGGATTTCTAATTAGGATCTACAAATTGGCGATATTCAAGTGAAAGATGCCTTGATGTGAGGCGTTATACTAATAAAAGACGCCTCTGAGAGGGGCGTTAATTACTTCAATACTTCAACGGCCATAGGGCTCAAACAGTGGAAAATACCGACAGAAATGAAAAACACTCACAATCTCAGTATAAGAATCATGGCAATCAAACATGACAAGGGATATAGCATGCTCATCATTTTTTTTTAAAAAAAAGAGATGGATAAATGGAATTTCTAAAAACCTATCAAACTGACAAATCACATAGGGAGAGTGCTACGTGGAGCACAAAGGGAGACGCATCGTGGGTGCAAATGGGGAGATGGCACACGTGGGTGCCCAAGGGGAAAGGGTAATCAAAAGAAAAACAAAAGGTGTCCCACCGTGATCGCCAATTTGTAGATCGGATTAAAATCCGCTCTTTGTTTGGGAAATTAAATATGACAATGGGATAAATAATGCAAAAGAATGCAATAAAAATAGCACGAGGTGCTAAAGTGGAGATGATGTGATCGCCAGAGGGGTTACCTCAATAAGAAGAAAAGGAGATCACGTGTACCTGATGGAAATTAGGATGCGGGATGGATGTGGATTTCCTCCTCCAACTTCAATCGGCCGGCCGATGAAGTGGGTCTTCTTAGTTGATTACCTTGTAAAAAAACAATGAAAACAAGCAAAAGAGAGAGGGATCAACCAAAGTGCTATAGTATCAATCCAAAACTAACATGAAACGATGAAAAGACATCAACGTGCGCACCTCTTTTTTTATTTTTTTTAAAACCCCTAGAAGAGAGCTAGGGAAAGGATATGATATGTTGATATGTAATGCAATAAGAAAAACTAATGATAAGATGACAGTGATGATGAATATGCTTAGAAAATAAATGAAATAAGCACGATAGCCCTGCTCTTCCTGACGAGAGTAAAGGGAAGCCGTGAAGGTATTGAACGGATGCAGAGGGATGGATGAAGCACGCCCCTGATGCAGAGGGATGGAGTGGAAGCAGGCGTTCAACCTTCTGAATACTTCAAATGCTTTGAATGCTTAACCCGGTTAACCTTTTTCACGATCGAATGATATTTCCTTTTATAATGCTTCAATCGGATGATCAAACCAAGGAAATGATAAGAACAGGCAATGAGGCATCCAGGGAAGGATCAAGATCGAGCAAGAGTCCCATGGATGGTAGGGAACTGTGAGGGAAAGATGGAAAAAGGAAGGACTCTGGATGAAACACGACTCAAGCCAGGGCGTCAATTTATGAATTGACGACCTGCCACAGGACGTTTCTTGAAACACGACCTAGGAAAGGCCGTTTCTTCCTGGATTTAATTTTGGAAATAAAACTTTCTTTGTTTAGAAATTCCTGGAATACGCCTGAGGTAACGGCGTTGCTTAAAAACACGCCCTGAGGTAGGACGTTACGCATAAAATGCTTTTTATTTTGAAAATAGATAATTCCAGAAATTAACAGATAATACCAGGAATTGACGCCCTCACCTATGGTCGTCCCTTCTTTTGAAACGCCCTATGACAGGTCGCGACTTTTGAAAGTAACGCCCTTCGTTAGGTCGTGAATCACGAAAAATGTGGGAAAAATGCATAAAACTCACAAAAATAGAAAAACTTCATGTTATAGGAATATTGAAGTCCACTTGGGGCGTTTACATAATGACATGAGATTTGATCAACATAACGTCAATTTTGGCGTGTCTACACTCACCTCACGGGTAAGTTTCAAAACTAAGACTTCATTCAATTATCTATTATTATGTGCTGATGAAAAAGTGTTTTGCAGACAGAGGAGCTCCGAGCCGCTTTTACTTGCATCGAGGAGGGCCAGTAGGCGATGGCCACCCGGGTGAGTTTTACTTTTAACCATGCATTACTTATTTCATTAATTATTGAATTATTGCAGTAGATGTGGAACTGATGACTTGTTTACCTGTTTGCAGACTACACAGTTACAGGCAGCTCATACTCGGGCTGCCCTAGCCGGTGCGGAGTTGGCGATCCGTGAGCAGCGGGTCGCGGAGCTGGAGAGGGCTTTGAGGCGGCGGGAGGAGCTACCTCAGGACGTAGCAGAGCTGCGGGTCGCTCTTGAGCTGGAGCAGAGAGAGCATGCGCGAGAGCGCGAGGAGCGTGCTCAGGAGCGTGAGGAGCACCAGGCGGAGCGTGTCCGGGACCGTGAGCAGTACCAGCTTCTTCACGGGGGCCCATGCCCGTGACCGTGAGGAGCGGTCAGCTTGCGATCGAGAGCTTACAGCCTTGAGGGCCCAGCTAGCCGTTGCACAGGAGCGGCTACGAGCGACCGAGGAGCGTCTTCAACGAGGTCGGGAGCGGGCGCGAGCTGCAGGGTACAGCTTCACCAGCTCCACCTTCGTGGCGGGCTCCTCTCTTCGAGAGAGGAGCGAGGCAGGGGACTAGGTTCGAGTTCCAGCTTCTTCACGGGGGCCCATGCCCCCTCCACCAGCGCCTCCGCGGGACGGTGAGGACGAGGTAGAGAGTAGGAGAGAGGAGGGTGGAGGCGAGAGCTGAGAGAGACTTACTTGTACTCCTCCACCCTCCCACCTGTACTCAGATATTTATGATGTATATATATATGAGATTGAAATTTTTGTTACCTAAGCACTTGTGTAGTTGTGTACTTGTGGTTGTGTACTTTGCTCCTTTTCCACGTTCTTTGCTTTTGCTTCACTTTTCCCTGTGCCTGCAGCCGTAGTTCACACTTAAGCAAACATGTTAATTCATCTGTTCGACTTGGCCCCTTGCTCAATAAGCAAGGGATGTCTTTACTTTGACCTTGATAACGGGTCAAGGGGCCAAGCCTTTAATCAAATAAGGCAAATGAAATAACCAATAAAGGGAGATGCAACACGCAAGCAATCATATGCAAACCATAATAAAAGATGCAAGCACACATCATGAACGATAAACCACCACCACTCTTTTATTTTCTTCTTTTCTATTTTTCTTCTTTTCATTCTTTTTTTCTCTCTTATTTTCTCAAAAAGACGCCTTGGACTAGGTCGTTTTTCAAATAAAAGACGCCCTCAGTGACGATCGTTAATTTTGAAAAAGAATTTGATTTTCGTGGAAATGACAACCTACCTAGGGGCATTTTTTTTTTGAGAAAAGATGACTTTCACACAGGCGTTAATTCCATAAAAGGCGCCTTACTCAGAGGCGTTAATTTCCGTGTCTTCAGAATAGGGTTGACAAAGCTACTAAGGCACTAGGTCTTACGTGGTCATCATTGAGTATTCATTGATCTTTCTTGGATAATCAAAAGGGGGTCGACGTGCTAATGGTTAAACTTACACGCAAGATCTCGCACAGTGCAATGTCCTAGGTCAGTCTCGACCATTCTGCTGGTTTATGACTTACCACAAAGAAAGAGATGGAAGAGGATATAAGGAAGCCCATGAGGGATTCTGAGAAGCTCGAGGCAAAACTACCTCCCCTACCCTATGCATGTTGGGGTTCAGTCTTCGGCATAGGGAAATTTTGTTGCCTTTTGCCTCTTTTATATTGCATGCATACGCCCAAGGTTTTCCTTGCGGGGACTTTGCCATCTTGACATATTTTTCTTTTCACGATTTGAATTTCTCTTTGAAACTGATTTGTACTGATGAAAAACCTAATTGTACTTGGGGCTTTTGTGGCATTTTTGTTCCCTTTTGGGCCCTCACTTCCACTTACTAAGGCAGCGGGTAGGCTTGGCGGGTCTATCCCGAGACCTCCCTTCCTCCCTTATGGGCCGAAGAGGAAAAGAATGGGTATCGTCTTCACCTTTAGTCAGGTTTTTAGCTTCCCATCGGATTTTACACCGTTTGAGTTCGAGGTTTAAGTGTGTAGTGTGTGCGGGAGTCGACCCCATTTTAAGTTAACAAGACTGATGAATGAATACTGAATTTTGACCATTCAGACTTTGCGTCCTCGTACGCCATGGCAACCATTTTGGAATTTGAAAATCTCTTTTTTTTTGATTTTTTTTAAAAATTTCTATTTTTTTGGATTTTGGAGAATTTCTATTTTTTTGGATTTTAGAAAATTCCTATTTTTTTTGGATTTTTAGATTAGGGGTAGTATTTCTTAAGGTACAGACCATTCCAAGGATGAGCTAGCTCCTCTCCTTCAGCATTAATCAATTTATAAGCATTGCCAGGATAAACATCTTTTATAACAAAGGGTCCTTCCCAGTTTGGTTGGAGTTTTGAACGGGGTCCACCAGGTTTTACAAAGATTCTCTTGATTACCATCTCACCGATTTTGAATTTTCTCTCAATTACTTTCTTTTGATAAAAACGTGAAAGCCTATTTTGATAAACACGCGCATGCTCAGCGGCGACCAGACGCTTCTCATCTAGGAGTTCCAACTGGGCAAGGAGTGAATCACGACGCTCATCAATAGAGAATTCCTTGTCCAATTGTACTCGCAAAGAGGGAATGAGAATCTCATAAGGAACTACCGCCTCCATTCCATAAGTAAAGGCGAAAGGGGTTTGCCCAGTGGGGGTACGAATGGAAGTGCGATAGGCCCAGAGAGCTTCAACTAGCTTATCTGGCCAATCCAAAAATTTGTTAGCCGCACACGTTTTCTTAACAATTTTGATCAATGTCTTATTAGTTGCCTCTGCTTGGCCATTGCCCTGCGGATAATAGGGAGAAGAATGATGCATTGCAATGCTATACCTGTTGTAGAGATCCTTGAGCTCTTGAGAGATGAATTGAGGTCCATTGTCGGTGATGATGGTACTCGGGATGCCGAACCTTATGATGATGTTCTTCATTATGAACTTGCAGACGGTTGATGCTTTGATCTCCACGTATGCTTCCGCTTCCGCCCACTTGGTGAAGTACTCCGTTGCCGTAAGGATGAATGACTTTTATTTTGTAAGGAGGTTCGAATCTCCAAGAGGTCCAATGATATCGAAAGCCCACATGGAGAAAGGCCATGGGGAGGACATAGGATGAAGTGAAGAAGCAGGAGAATGAATCTTGTCGGCGTGTAGTTGGCACTTAACACACCTTCGAACATAGATGGAGCAATCCTCTTCTAGAGTTGGCCAATAGAAGCCTAGCCTAAGGATGATGTGACACAACCTAAGACTTAGGCAAGCAAGCACATTCACAATCAAAAGGGCCAATTTTGGGCCGCCGCTCTCCCGTCGCTCACCCAAGCCCGGGGTGAGTTGGCGATGCCAAGTGGAGGATGTGGGGTTGGGCCCTTGCTGGTAGAGGGCCAGCAAGGCCAAGATTTGATTCCCAATGGATTTGGAAGCCCAATTCAACGGGGCCGACGAAGTGCCGAAGGCACCGGTTGCACTCTTCCCACGGTGATCACTCAAGGCAATGGGGCTTGAGGATCGAGCTCTCACTCGCATAACCAGCAAAACTAGAACTAATATTGAAAGACAAGCACTAAATGGAGTGAGGTGTGAGCACTTACTCGACCGGTTTGAAGAAACCGGTCCCGCACGGAGACGAGGGCGAGCGGGGAGGCGAGTGGATCCCCACACGCCGCGGGGGTGTCGCTTGACCTGCCCAAAGAAGTTACAACACTACACCTCTCGCAGGAGGGGGACCTTGGGGTGGGGGTTAATAGTGATTACAACCAAAATTACCTCCACGCAGGGAGGGGCCTTCAGCCGGCCAAGCGGGGAGGGGAAACTAGGATTAAAAGCATTGAAGATGAAGTCACCGGTTCTGCCTGCTCTCTCCGAACAGGGACAGATAGTCGATGTTTCTACTGTAGAACTCGCTCAGGAATTTTTTTGGTGGCGAGACCTGTAGGAAACTCTTCGGGACTGGTACTGGAACCCCTCAGAATTTTGTAGAATTCTTCTGGAGCCGCGGCTGGCCTGGTTGGGGGCTTGAACAGGGAGGTAGAATCTCGGACTGGCAGCTCCTGGTTTCCAACAGCAGGTGGCAGATGATGCCCCGGCAGCTCCCAAGCTTGGAATCGAGCACCGTCAGAGGCGTTGGAATCGTGGACAAGTCCTCTTCGCAGAAAAATTGACGGGGAGGCCAGACGATGCCGGAGAAGACCAGGGAGCTCTGAACACTGGTGACTTGTCGGTGCAGACTGTGGGTAGTAGGATGATGGAGCTGAGGGAGAAAAATGATAACTCCTGCCACAGGATGCTGAACAGGATTCCGCTTCTTGATTCTGAAAGTAGACAGGAAGAAGAAGAAGTTTGTAGAAGAGCTTGTGGGATGATTCCTCCGAAGTTCGTCGTGGCAAAGCTTCTAATCCGGTTCTGGTACTCAGTAGGGACAGTTCTGCGCCGTTGTGGAAGAACGAAGCTCCCGGGCAGGACACAGCTCAGATGAAGACGAAACCACTTCTGTTGTGAATAGGACAGGGAGACGCTTCTGTGGATGCCTCTTTTACCTTCAAACTCATCCGGAGGAAGTTGTGGTGGCCGCTGCAAGTTGCTGGTTCACCTGTAACTTCTGGACAACAAACTGTAACTTCGAAGTAGCTTCCAATGACCAAGAAAGAAGAAGGGGAAGGGGGTAGATGAGTATGGGAGTGACCCTTGGTTGTAAGGGGGTCTTGGAGGGGGTGTTCTAAGGTGTGGGAGGTGGAGAATAAGGTCTGGAAGAGGGTCCAACAGATGGTGGTAGTGGGGGCTGCGAATTTGGTTGGAATGGAGAGAGGGAAAGAATATTCGAAAATAGGTTTAAGGGTGGGGTTAATTTTTTATCTTGGGAATGGAGGGGTTGTGTTGGGGAAGGGAAGGGGTGCTTGGGGTAGTGGGAAGGGTGCTTGAGAAAGTGGGAGGGGTAGTTGGGGTTGGATGGTGAGGAGAGGATTGGTGGAGGGGGTCTTGGGAAGGGGTGGAGTATTGATGAGGGTTGTGGGGAATGGGAAGAGGCTTAAATGGGGTAGGTGGGGAGTGGAGGTGGTTGGGAAGGGAGGAGAGAGAAGAAACTTCAAATTTGGGTGTGGAGGAGAGAGAAAGTGGAGTGAAAAAGAGAGATTAAGAGAGGGAAGGGTGGGGAATCTCTCCCCTAGGGTATCTCACCTAAAGAATGGAATCTCTCCAATAGATAAGAAGTGTAAACTCTCAAAATGGCAAGTTTTTCATTCATTGATTCATTAAGTTGAAATGGGGGGAAATGGGGTCCTATATATAGGAAACCCACATTTCTACAAAAGTCCCTGACAATTGACTCAATGACAAATAACCGAGGGGGTAGGGGAGAGCCCTTGGGCCAAGCCCAATGAATTGGGCCCAATAGCTAACTAGACAATCTAATGACACTCAAACTTAGGGAAATGAACACAAGACCTAGGAACATGACTCAAATAAAAGGGAAAATACATCAAATGACTCAAATAAAAATTTCATAGGACTCAAAATTACATGACTAGACCATGCCGGATGCAACCGGGGCGAGGAGACGAGCTGTGAACGTGGGCATAGGAGGTGATGTCCCCATCAAAGGATCTTCTTAGCTAGTATCTGGCTATTCACATGACCACCACACACTCCTGAATGCGCCACTTCCACGACCTTCCAGGATTCATCATCGTCGAGGCATCTTAATAAAACACCCGTGAGCCCTCTTCTATAGAGCACATCTCCAACCAAAACACAACGTTGAGCCACTCTTCTAATTGCCTTCTTTTCCTCCACAATGGCTTCTTCGGGATAGGACTGATCATTGCAATATCTGGCAATCTCATAATACCAAGGTTTCTCCTCATCAGCCAATTCTTCTTCCCAATCTAATAACATGACCTCTTTGCTTTTAAGAGCTTCACTCCGCCTGACCTTCTCAAGCACCTTATCCCTAATGTCGAGGAATGCACGATCCTTAATAGTTGGAGTGTTACACTGATGAATGAGAGGAACATGAAAATCTCGTTGGGGAGGGAAGACTAAAGTAGAGGCCAATGAGGCAAGAGCGTCAGCTAAGATGTTCTGGCTACGAGGGATATGGACAAAGATCAGCTTGGTAAAGAGTTTGGCATAAGCTGAAGCAAGTTCCTGGTATGGTTTGAGTTTAGGATTGATAGTGCGGCATTTGACAAGCACCTGGCGTAGAATGAGCTGACTATCACCAACAATTCGTAATTGGGTAACACCATATTTATGAGCAGTTTGAAGGCCGACGAAGAGAGCTTCATACTCAGCTATATTATTTGTGACAGGGAAAGTAAGCTGAGCGGCGAATGGGATGGTGACCCCTTCTGGTGTTAAAAGAACTATGCCAATCCCTCTTCCTTGGGAATTTAGAGCTCCATCAAAATGTAACGTCCACATAGGATCGTGGGGTTGATTAATGGACATTAGTTCTTCATTTGGAAACTCCGAATTGACAGGATCAAATCGGGGTAGAGGATGGTGAGCAAAATGTTCGGCAATGGTGTAGCCTTTGATAGCTTTCTATTGAATGTAAGTGATGTCAAACTGTGAAAGAAAACTTTTCCAGCGTGCTAATCGGTCGGTAAGGATAGATTTTTCAAGAAGGAATTTAATCGGATTCATGCGTGCAATGAGATGAACCTCGTGAGCTAAGAAATAATGCCTTAACTTATGAACTACCTAGACTAAGGCGGCGCAAGTCTTTTCCATAGCTGAGTACCTTTGCTCACAGGGGTTAAGAAGTTTAGACAAGTAGTATGCTGCCCTCTCCTTCCCTTCTTCATCCACCTGAGCTAGGACAGCACCCACAGAGTCATCCAGGATAGAAACACAAAGGATGAGTGGTTTGCCTGGAACTGGCAGCCTCAGGACAGGAGGATTGGCCAAATAATCCTTCAATCCGTCAAAAGCTGCCCGACACTTGTCATCCCAATTAAACTTGACCCCCGACTTAGTAAGCTCGTAAAACGGACTACATCTTTGTGAATGCTGGGAGACAAAGCGGCGGATAAATTGCAACCTCCCGATTAATCCTCGAACTTCCTTCAAATTCTTGGGAGGAGGCATATCTCTGATGACCTTCGCCTTATTGGGATCAACTTCGATTCCCCTTTTGCTGACAATAAATCCAAGCAACTTCCCTGATGAAACACCAAATACGCACTTCTTGGGGTTCATTTTCAACTGATACTCTCGTGATCTTTGCAAGACTTTAGCTAGAACCCCAGGATGCTCAATCCTTGTTCTTGATTTTATCACCAGATCATCCACGTACACCTCAATATAAATGTGGATCATATCATGAAAAATTGCCATCATAGCCCTCTGATAGGTGGCTCCAGCATTCTTAAGTCCAAAAGGCATGACCACATAGCAGTATGTTCCCCACGGTGTAGTAAACGATATTTTTTCTTGATCTTCCTCAGCCAAGCGAATTTGATTATAACCCGAAAAGCCATCCATGAAGGAGAGAGTCTCAAATCCTACCGTATTATCAATTAAAACATCAATATGAGGGAGGGGGGAGTCATCCTTAGGACACGCACGGTTGAGGTCCCGAAAGTCTATACAAATCCGAACCTTTCCATCTTTCTTCATGACTGGGACGATGTTAGCCACCCAGTTAGGATAGAGGACAACTCTAACAAATCTAGCCTTATGAAGCTTGTCGACCTCTTCTTTCATCTTTAAAGTCATGTTAGGGTGAAAACGTCTCAACCGTTGTTTGACCGGGACAGACCCTGGCTTAAGTGTAAGCCGATGTTCAACGAGCGCAGGGTCTAATCCAGGCATATCTTCATAACTCCATGCGAACGTGTCCTTGTATTCTTGAAGTACCAAAGTAAGCGCCTCCTCTTCGGAATGAGGACAATCCTAGGGTCTTCTTCCGTACCCAGATTTATTTCTTTGGTAGGCTCTTCTACTGAGGCTGATGGTTAATCATATCTCCTCATGCCACTAGCAAAGGCATCAGCCTCGTCCTCATATTCTTCGTAACTTTCATCCCCCTCTTCAATAGGGTCTTCATCATTCATAATCTCATAGACACCCAAACCCTCATAAGAAGCACAAGTACCCTCATATTCTATCTCTGGCAGGATGATCGCATTCTCTAAAAATTCGGGAAGAGTTGAGCATGCCTGGCACCTTTTAGCCAATTCTAACAGGAATCTACGGGGAATCTGTTTACCCTTGGATTTCTTATGTGAAGCTACCCCATGAATTTTATTAGAAGAAGAAGAAGAGCAACTAGCTTGATCATTAGGAGAAGAAAAGGAAGGAGGTGAAAAAGTGGATACAGGAGGGGATACAGATAAAGACCCCTCGTAGGAGGGGTAGAAAAGATTTATCAATAAATCCTGGAAGAGCGGCCCCTGGGTCGGGACACACTCAGAAAGGAGATAAGAGGTCTCCTCAACGGAGATGGAGGATTGAAAAGTTAGAATTTTGGCGTTTTTTTTTCTTCTTCATTTTTCTCTTCATTTTTATTTTCTTTTTCCAATAGAAAGCAATGTGAAGGGGGAATAGTAGGAAGAGTGGAAATTGAAAGATTGGAGAAGGGTTGAATTAATAACGACCCGCGCGGGGGTGTGATGGAGAGTCTGGAAAATTGCTCGAGGAGCAAGGGAGGAATTAGAGGAGAAACTCGAAGTGAACTTGGAGAAAAGATGACCATGATTGGAGGCGGTCTAGGCACACATGGAAACATTTGGGAATACAAGGAGACAAGAAGAGACGGATGCATGGAAGTGAGAGAGAAAAGGCCGGCCCACAGCCTGTCTGTCGTGAAACCTTCTTCGTACGGCACATCAGGCTCTCCAGTGTCTGTATAATTGCTCAGCAGCTGCCTCTTATCTGTTATCACAACAGGTTTCTCAATCAACTCATGGATTAGTGGCGGCCATTCTGGGTCGGTCGGCATAAATAGACGACTCAAAGCAATAGCAATATCATTCATGTCAAACCATCTATACCAGTCACACTCTGGATCACCCATTTTCCTTCTCCTATCAGGCCTTAGAGACTCGAGGGCTTTATAGGTGGCCAATGGAGCAATATGACGAGCAAACTGTCTAGCATGAACGTCCTGACAGTCTAACATGGAAGTGACTATTGTAGTCTGCTCATTATTTTGAACGCCACCTTTAATAAAATGTGTCTGCAATGTCCAAGTAAGCGGTTGGCGATCTGTCTTCAAAGTGGATGTCATAACTGCCCATGGTTCTTCTTCATTCTTGCCCGACCCTTAATAGCCTAGGCCGCCCCGTGCAATCAATCTTTGTGGCTTGACAGGCTTGGTTCTGCCTTGGAAATTAACACCCAGGCCTTTACCAGCTTGGTACCCCATTTTCATCAGAATATTCCAGCCAGGGGTATTTATTATGCTCTTCTTCTTCTTCCCCTTGGAAGTCAGAGGTGTCATAGCAACCGTTGTGACTGTCTCTGAGGGCATCGGCCGTGGGTTAATGACATCTAACACTGATAACAACGGTTTATTGGAAGGCCAAATAGACGGAACTGATGTTGCTAAGTGTATGTCTTCATCTGGCAAAATCGGCATGCTAGTGACTTTAATAATGCGGCCTTTATGTGGAAACTTGAGGCATTGATGATTTGTAGAAGGCACCGCATCAAGCTGTTGAATATAGGGGCGACCCAGGATGCCATTGAATGTTGGATCCATGTCCAAGATGTGGAAATCTACTGTGATTGTAGCTGGACCCAAACTGACTTTTAATGTTATCATACCCAAGGGAGGCTTCTTGGTGTTATCATATGCTGTGACTGTTATAGTGGATGGCCGAACCTGACTTTTCGGAATGCCGCACATCCTTAAAGTGCCAGGCGGCAATACATTGATGGATGCCCCAGTGTCCACCAAACATTGTTTTACTGCCACCTTGTTAATGTCCATTGTGATACACAGAGCATATTTTTGAGCTGGTTGAGGTGCTAGTTCATGTTCATGAAAAATAATTGCTGGCTGACCGCTAACAGGCGTTAGGACCGTGGTTATATGCTCGGCAGGAATGTCTTCATTAACCATGACCTTCTGCAGATATTCTTTTAAGGCCAATTGATGGGTTGTCGACCTTTTGATCAGCTATAAAATAGAAATTCTTGCTGGAGTCCTGTCCAGATGCTTTAATAAATCATATTGAGTGCCCGGGATAGACTCCTGCGCCTATTCTTGCTCATTGGGCCCCTGTGTGGGCTCCTGCTCCCTCTGAGGAAAAAAAAAGTGGAATATCCGTCCACTACGGAGTACCATAGTTTGATTCGGCGGTGCCTCTGTCGGGGCAAGGGTGGAGGGAGGGTTAGAGGATGAAGAAGGGACATTAGTGTTGGCAAGTGGTGGAGAAGTGTTCAAAGAAGGAGCCCCCGTAGGGGGTGTTGGGGAAGGGTTCAAAAAAGAGGCCCCCGTAGGAGGCGTGGGAGTAGAAAGGGGTGCCCGAGTGTGGGCGGAGATAGTTGGTTGAATAAGGAGAGACCTGGGTATAAATGGTGGGTGAACTGATGGTGGAGGGGTCCTTGCCGGTGGAGGAGTAATGGTGGTGGATGTAACAGGTGTTGATGAGGGGCGGATGAGGAGTGGCCTAGATGGCAAGGGCGAAGGGTTGGTGATGGGTGGTGGAGTTTGTTGCGTGGTAGGCTGCGGAGGTGGAGAACGGGTAAGGAGAGACCGGGTTGGCAAGGATGGGGAATTAATTGGAGTAGATGGGGTTTGGTTAACAGGGCGCAGAGGGGTGCAGATTAGCTGGGGAGTGTGATGCCTGCGTAAGAGGCACGGAGGTTGGTTTGGATTGTGGTTTAGTGCCCCGACAGAGGCGTTTTCTTCGTGCCATCCTTGCCCCCTCTCCAACTCATGGAGGGTTGTGACAGGGTTCACATGCTGGTTTAGCGGGTGCTCCGGCAGTGGATTGTGGACAATCCCCATATCTTGCTGTGGTGCTGGAGCTTGCTGTTGTACTTGTAGAGCTGGTTGCTGCGGCTGCTGAGCCTGTTGTTGCCGAGGAGGTCTTCTTGTTTTCAGAGAGGCGATAAACTGCCTCATCTGATCCTAATTAATACCGCCTTGGTCATTTAAGTCATAAATATAGTCTTTGAAATGAAAGCAGTGATCAACATTGTGACCAGGGGAGCGGTGGAAAACATAATAGCGGGACGTGCCAACATTAGCGGGCCACGCCGTCCTTTCCTTTGGTAACATGAGCAAGTTGGCGGCCATAAGGGCATTGAATATATCCGGGAGACTTTCGGGCAATGGTGGGTAGTGGGCCCTTTTAGGACCTAGTGGTCTCCTCTGTTGTTGTTGTGGTGGGCCGTAGTTGGCGGGTGGTGGTACTTGGTTGTATTGTTGAGGAGCTGGGGGGTCGGGGTGCGGCGTTTGGTTTTGTGGAGGAGCAAAGGAATGTTGGGGAGCGGATTGGTGTTGTGGGGGTGCATTGAAGAGGGTGCTTTGCTGTGGAGGTGGCAGAGGTCGTGGGTTAAATTGGCGAAAGGGTGTGGGGTTGCCAACCACGCCAACTTGCTCGTTAGTAACGGTGCCCTCAGTCATGGGTCCGCTATTGTTGACATTTGTATTCTTCTTAATCAGCCGCGGTTTTGGTTCAAACATGCCCATGATGGGCGAATCTTTCATCTGGGTTTGAATATATCGAGCTCTCTCATAGAGCTCCTCCATGGTAGTCAATCTATTCATGGCCAATATATGCCGGAACTGAGGGGTTGCATTTGAAATGATCATCTTGACCTGTTCCGGTTCTGACAATGTATCTTTCAATTTTTTGGCCATTGATCGCCATCTATCAGCGAATATAATGAAGTCCTCCTCAGGCTTCATCTTTTCTGCAACCAGATCAGTAACTGATAGGGAGGGTCCGACCCGGTCCCTATATTTCTGCAAGAATTTCTTTTGGACCACATCAAAGTCACTAGCATCTGTCGGATCCAAGGAATAAAACCACTCGAGGGCTGGCCCCTCTAGAGACCTTCTAAACAAATAAGCCAATGAGGCTTTGTTGCCCTGCCAAAAGGAAGTTTCATACATAAAATCTTTCAAGTGAATCAATGGATTGCCAGTTCCATTATATCGCCGAAAGTTTGACATTTCAGAAGGTGGTAGATGAAATACTGGCAATGTAGGGAGAGAAATCTCCGGGGCATTCTTTGCAGCAGTAACTTTCTTAAGTTGTTCTTCCATGCTAGCCAACTTTTGAAGGAGTAGAGCATTGGTGTCTGACTCGACTGGGGCCGAATTTGGAATGAAAGAATTTGGCATAGGCGTCCTTAGAATTTGGGGAGGTTGAAGGAATTGAGGCCTAGCCGCAGAATAACTTGCCTGTTGGGCCGGCATGGCCACAACGGGCGTTGTTGGACGTGAAGGAGTTTTGTGCAAGACCACCTGGTCATTAACAACATGATGGCCACTCGCGATCGGAGGGGGGTTGGAAGATGAAGAGGTAACAGCTTTCCCTTTCAAAGCGGCCTGAACTGCCTACCGTTGGGAATCATCCAATTGAGCTAAAGCATGAATCAAATCATTGACATTGAATGATGGTGAGGTGTTCCCTGATGCGTTTTGGTTGGAGGGTAAAGCCTGAGAAGAGGGTTCAACCTCATGAGTTGTGGTGTCGACCACATGAACTTGGGAATAATGTGCATGAGACGGGGGGTAGTTTTCCTCGTGGTAAATGGAATCCTAGAGGGGAACCTCATAGGATTGACTGAAAATATTCTCATCCATATCATCATAGGAGTACCCGTTGTAGATCTCTAATTTTTAGAAAATCCACTTAAGGGAAAATTAAGAACATGCAATAATCAATAATGGAGATGAAACATGCACGAGGTGCACAAGGGGAGTGTTGTGATCACCAGAGACGCGACGGTCTCAAAGAGGAGATATAATAAGGAAAGGATCGCAAAATACCTCAAAGTGCGGTTGATTGTAGGTGCTCCTTTCTCTTCCAATCGGCCGGCCGATGAAGAGATTTCTTCAATTAATTACCCTTGCAAGCAAAGACAAACAAACACCACCAAAAGAATTGAATTAAAAACAAGGTGGGTGTAGCATCAAATCCATAATAAATAGATGAGCATGAAAACGTATGAGAGAACACACCTTGTGGGTGGTTGCCCTTAAACCCCTATGCAAAGAGGGTGTGGGGAGATATGAAGAATGCAAAATAAAAATAAGGAGATTGTGCAAGAGATGCACTAAGGGGAGTTATTCAACATAGTTGAAGAAAGGAAATATGAAGAGAGGAATATGATGCATGCGTATGTATGAACTAATAAAAAAAACAAACTAAAAGGGGAGAAGGAGGGATAAGAAAAATCTGGTTTTGCCCCTTTGGCGTTTGATACTCGATGGGGAGAGGCCTTCAGTTGGATGAAGCTTGAACCATGTGAAGCCCTCCTTCAGCCAGGCAGCATCCCTCGGTTCCTGTAAAAGAGGAAAAAAAAGAAGAAGAAGAAGAAGAAGAAGACAGAAGACAGAAGACAGAAGGAGAAGGAGAAGGAGAAGACAGAAGGAAGAAACAGAAGAAGACGGAAGAAGAAGAAGAAAAAACACAGAAGAAGAAGAAGAATAAGAAGACAGAAGGACAGAAGGAGGACCTCCGAACCAACCTAACAGAGATGAAGAATCTCTATAAAATAGGATCGAACTTCATAGATAGAAGGATAAGCCCAAGGAGGGAAGGATAAGAATGGGCAAGGGCCCAAGGAGGGAAGGATAAGAATGGGCAAGGTGACCAAACGAAGCAGGGACTCTCTGGGGAAAGGGGTGCGCTCGTTCAGAACACGAAAGTGAAACACGACTTGAACAAGGGCGTCAATTTAAGAATTGACGACCTGCAAGAGGGATTTTCTTAAAAACGCGACTTAGATCAGGACGTTAATTCAAAAATCAATTTTTAGAAATAAATCTTTCTTTTTTTAAAAAAATTGTGAAACACGTCTCAACCAAAGGCGTGTATTAAAAAGCGCCCTATCAAAGGACGTTAATTCAATATATTCAAAATAGGACTATTTTTCATTTCTCAATATTATTTTCCTATTTTTTAGGTGGAGGTGCATCTCTTTGTGCTGATTCCAACGACTATTTTTGTGAATTTTTCTGACACCCGGAAGACCACCAAATCATCTCTGGAAGGGGGTTAAAAATAATATTAAAATAATCAATTTGAAAAAGTGACGCCTTACATGCGTCGTTATTCAATTTTTTTGATTTTTTATTCTTTTCAAATTCAAAGTAATGTCTCCTTGTAAGTCGTTAATTACCAAAAAATTCTAAAAAATTCCCAGAAAAATACAGAAAAATAGGAATTTGAAAGAATGGACGCCCTCTACTATAGTCGTCAATTTTTTTAGAAACGCCCAAGCCTAAGTCGTTATTTAAAAGACGTCCCACTTCAAATCGTTATTCATAAAAAATAGAGAAAAATGCCCAGAAAATATAAAAAAATCCAAAAAAATAGAGAAAAATAGGAAAAGAGAGAAAAAGGGAGAAATCCAAGAAAAGTGGAAAAAACCACTCAAACAAAGGTAATTTGAGGGTCAAATCGGGGCATTACAAGGTAATATGAGATGTACTCATAGTAACGTCAATTTTGGCGTGTCTACACCCGTAGCTTGTCATGTTGATGATTTTACCTGAGCGAAGTTGCTTGTTTAAGAGGAGAGAGAGTTTGTCTTGAAGGAATTATAACCACAATAATCACTTAATTCAATCGAGTTTATGCAAACAAGTTGTGATGAGTGCAAGCTTTTAGATTCAAGTTTGAGGTTAGGGTGAATTAAGTTGAAGCACAATCCACTCTCTTTGCAGTGTGAACCCCTAGTTGTGAATTTGAGTGTGATCTTCGGGTTAACTAGGTTCTTTCTCTCTCCTCACCAACGATGGGTTGTCTAAACTCTGGGTACTTCAAGGTACAACCAGCCCGGCGTCCGTGAGGGAATCCACGGGTGCGGGGACTTACGGAGGTCTTGGAAAAGGAATTTCTGGTCCAAAGAGACGGAATGCTCAATGGAGGGTTATTACAATTCCAAGAAAGGTGTGTGGAATCCTAGTGTAGAGAGAGGAGGTCTCTCAACCAAATGCCACAAAATGTAGAATAATATGATCAGATCAAACAGGTATAATCAGATGATGAACATATAAATCAATCCAGCATGAATAAACAGAACAAACAGGTTTCTGTAAACACACAGGTAAGAAGCGACTTAGCAGTAGTCGCTAAAAGCAGAAGAAACGACAGGGGGGCTGCCGCTAATCTGTGAAGTGCTGACCGACAGTGCAGAAGAAGCGCCTCGGTGTGAGGCGCTAATTGTGAACAGGACGCCTCTGGTAGAGGGCATAAAAAAAAAGACAGTGCACAAGCTCCAAATAAAAGACGCCTTGATGTCAGGCGCTGCATTAACAAAGGACGCCCAGACCAAAGGGCGTGAATTCTCAGGGAGTGATAAACCAAATCAAGAGATATGATGAATAGCGCCTTTGCAGAAGGTGTTATATAACAGAAAGATGCCTTGGGTAAAGGCGTTAAATTATGAAAAATGCCTTGAGGGAAGGCGTCAAATAAGAAAATAGCAGCGATGCTCACAAACTGGCTAATCCGCAGTGGACAATGGAGGGTGCCCGCGGAGCACAATGGAGGGTGCCCGTGGGGCACAATGGAGGGGTACCGTGGGTACCAAAGGGAGGGGCACACGTGGGTGCCAATAGGAAAGGGCACACATGGGTGCCGATAGGAAAGGGCACACGTGGGTGCCAATAGGAGGGGGTAATCAAAAGAAAAACAGTGGAAGCCCCACCGTGATCGCCAATTTGTGAACACCTAAAGAAGAAGATGTCACACCGACATTAAAAGAAGAAAAAGAAAGAAAGAATATCAAAGGGGGAGACTAAGGGGATGAAAAAAAGCTAAACCAAAGGAGCAAGAGATTGCTATATGGAGGGTGATCGCCAGAGGGGTTACCTCAAAAAGAAGGGAAATTGATCGCGAATACCTGGTGAGAAAAGGGATGCAGGATGATTATGGATTTCTTCCTCCTCCTTCTACCGGCCGGTCGATGAAGGGGGTTTCTCTCTTTGATTACCCTTAAACAAATCATAAACAACCAAAGGTAAAATAGGATTAGCCAAAGTGTAGTATCAATCCTCAAATAGAATAAGGTGATGAAAGAAAAGCATGAAGTGTGCACCTTTTGGTTTCTTTAAAACCCCTAAGAGAATTAGGGAGAGGAGACGTGATGCAAAGCTAATGCAAGAAATCACTATAATGAACAGTGGGATGATGATGTGCTAATGTAAAGAACTCCCTGCTGTTCCTAACAATAGTAAAGGGAGAAACCAAATTTGCCTTGCAGCTGATGCAAGAGGAGGAAGCAGACCACCGAAGGATCAAAGGTTGTGCAGGAAAGGGAAGTGGTAACTCCTTTCCGCGTGAAGGAAACCTGCTGCTCTCTGTGTCGATCTCTCTGTTCTCTCTGTGTTGCTATTAGCTAAAGCTCCCTCTCTTTTTTCGTTCTACTCCCTGTTGCTTCCTACTGCTAACATGCTGCTTCTAACTCCTTCTCTAACCCTCCCACGCGAGCATAACCCATAGCTCTATTTATAGGGTTCAAAACACAGACTTGGTGGGATAAGAACAGGCAAGACTCATCTACGGCAAGGTCTCTACTTTCCCAATCGAACATGGTGACTAAAACATATCAGGGAACTCTCCAGGAAAGGGGTGTTCAAGCAGGACACGGAAGGATGAAAGACGACTCACAGAAGGTCGTTATTCGAAATTGATGACCTGGGACAAGGCGTTAATTCAAATAACGACTGAGGAAGAGGCGTTAATTCATGGATTTAACTATAGTAACAAAAACCTTCTTTATTTAAAAATGATGAAATGACGCCTGAGAGAGAGGCGTTAATTCAAAACACGACCCATGGAGGGACGTTAATTCTTATTTTCTAATTTTTGAGTAGGATTTGTAAAAGTCCAGAAACTGACGCCTTTTGGACCAGTCGTCCTTTCTTTGAGAAATGCCCCGGCCCAAGCCGTTATTTAAAACACGCCCTACGTAGAGTCGTTAATTACAAAAAATAATTAGGAAATGGCCTAAAAACACACAAAAAATAGAAAAACTTCATTTTATGGAAATATTGAAGTTCACTTTGGGGTGTTAATATGGTGACATGAGATTTAATCAACATAGTATCAATTTTGGCGTGTCTACACCCGTGTTGTATTGCGACCCGAAGGGAGGGTATTTCCAGCTCAATGGGGACGAGTGCCTCTGAGCCATACACTAAAGAGAAGGGTGAACAACTCGTCGGAGTTTTGTATACAGTTCGATACGCCCACAGGGCCTCATACATTTTCTCTTCCCAGTCCCTCTTGTTAGAACTAACAATTTTGGACAGGAGAGTACAAAGAGTCTTGTTGAAAGCTTCAGCCAAACCATTGGCTTGTGGGTTGTAGGGGGTTGACATTCTCCAGTCGATCTTGTACTTCTCGGCCAGCCGGTAGACTTTCTGGTTGCGGAAGTGACTTCCATTGTCTGAGATGATTCGGTGTGGCGTACCAAACCGGAATATGATGTTGCGTCGGATGAATCTGGCGACGATCTCACCAGTCACTTCTCTCAAAGCAACGGCTTCTGCCCAACGGGAGAAGTAATCAGTTGCCGCCAAAATGTATTTGCACCCGGTGGATGACGCGGGTAGTGGGCCTACGACGTCTGTTCCCCACTGGGCGAACGGCCAGCTGGGCAATGTCGGATGTAGCGGCACATGCGGCCTCCTGGGTGCTGTGGCATGCTCCTGGCATTTCTAACAAGACTTGGCGTACTTGCAGCGGTCATCAAACATGGTTGGCCAGTAGTATCCAAGCTTCTTTATTTCAATTTTCATCTTTGGTCCCGCCTGGTGTGCACCTGCTGTTCCGGCGTGGACTTCTTTCATGACCCTCCAAGCTTCTTCCGTGGATAGGCACCATAGGAGTACTTTCCGCTTGGCGTCCGCCATAATTCGGAATAGGATCCCGTTCTGGACCTCGTAAGAGTCATTTGTTTTGATCAGCCTGATCTTTTCTTCTCTCTGCTTGGGTAATTGCTGGTATTTAAACCATTGCATGAGGGAATCCCTCCAGTCCGGTAGGCCGACAGCTTCTGCTGCAGCGACCTCCAGTTCTTCTTCTTCTGGCTCTTCTATCATGCTAGGCACCTGGCGCTGATTCACCACCCGGATGCTAAGAGATCCATCAGGTGGAACTGCTAATGAGCTTGCCAGTTTCGCCAGTGTGTCAGCTTGTGCATTTTCTCCCCGGGCAACATGGCCTATCTCAATAAGGTAGAATTGTTCCATGAGCTACTTTGCTTTAGCATGGTAAGGGAGCAGCTCAGGTTTTCGGACATCAAACTACCCTTGGACTTGCTTGACGACTAGTAACGAATCGCCAAATACTTGCAGCATTCTAATCTCCATCTGTAACGCAACTTGGAGACCAATAATCAGAGCCTTATACTCTGCCTCATTATTTGTGCAAGGTTTATTGATAGATCAAGATGTGTGAAGCACTTCTCCCTTAGGGGATTTGAGGACGATGCCGGCCCCTGCCCGTATTTTTATATGTCCGGACGGGGTCGTTTCTGTTCTCGAAGCTCCATCAAAGTGCAGCTGCCAAGCGATCTACTGGACTTGGTCCACTTCCAGTGTTTCATCTTCGGGTAGCTCTGTAGCCAATGGGGAATCTTCGGGCACAGGATGTGCTGCAAAGAATTCGGCCACGGCTTGACCCTTAACGGCCTTCTGCGGCACGTAGGTGATATCAAATTCCATTAGCAGCACGGCCCACTTGCCGAGACATCCCTTCAGGACTGGCTGGGAGAGAATGTGTTTGACTGGATCGGCCTTGGAGATCAGGCTCACTTCATGGGAGAGCATGTAATGCCTCAGCTTCTTGACTGTGAAGACCAAGGCAAGACAGACCTTCTCGATCGGGGTGTATTTTGCTTCTGCCCCCACTAGCCTCCGGCTGAGATAATAGAGAGCCTGCTCCTTCCCCTCATCATTGTTCTGAGCGAGCATTGCCCCCAGGGAGCATTCGGTGGCGGCTATGTACAGAATAAGTGGCCCCCCCTTGACAGGTGCCCCCAGCATAGGCGGGGTCCTTAAGTAGTCCTTCAGATGATCGAAGGCCCTCTGGCATTCCTGGTTCCAGTTAAAAGGTGCATTCTTCATCATCAATCTGTGGAATGGCTGACAGCGCCCCGACAAATTGGAAATAAATCTTCGGATGTAGGCCAGCCAGCCCTGCAGGGATCTTAGCTCTCCCAGATCCTTCGGAGGAGGCAGCTCCTGGATGGCTTTTATTTTGAAACGGTCGATCTCGATCCCTCTATATCGGACAATGAAGCCGAGGAACTTCCCGTTGGAGACGCCGAAGGCACACTTCATCGGGTTCATCTTCAGCTCGTACTGCCATAGCCTTTCGAAGACGACTCTAAGGTCCTTCAGGTGATCTTCCTTTTTCTTTGTCTTGACGACCAAGTCATCAATGTAGCATTCGACTTTGTTGTATAGCAGCTCATCAAATATTTTGGTCATCGCCCGCTGGTAGGTGGCGCCGGCATTTTTGAGGCCGAAGGGCATTCTTTTGTAATGGAATATTCCTTTGGGCGACTGGAAGACCGTATGAATTCGGTCGTGTTCGGCTATCCAGATTTGGTTATAGCCGGACGATCCATCCATGAAGGACAAGGCCTCGTGGCCAGTGGTTGCATCAATCATGACTTCAGTGATGGGCACCGGGAAATCATCTTTTGGGCATGCTTTATTCAGGTCGCGGAAATCCACGTAGATCCTGATTTGTCCATTCTTCTTCTTCACCGGCACAATGTTGGCCAGCCAGGCAGTATACTGATTCTCCGCTACGAAATCGACATCTATGAGCTTGTCGACTTCTTTACAAATTTGGTGTATCAGTTCCGGTCTCATGCGCCGGGGAGACTGCTTCACTGGCTCAACCTTGGGGTCGATGGCAAGAACATGTTGAGTCACGCCAGGACTCAGGCCGGGCATCTCCTTATAATTCCAGGCAAAACAGTCCCGGAACTCTTGCAGCAACTTGATATACTATTCCCTCTCCTGTAGAGGAAGAAGGGCACTTAGAAAGATCGGCCTGGGGTCGCCTTCCGTGCCCAGGTTAATTTCAATAAGTTCGTCTACTATGGCCTGACCGCCATCTTCAATTTCTGGCGGTGCTGGCAATAAGTCGACGAAATCTTGATCTTCGCTGTCTTCTGCTTCAAGGACACCATAGATGTCACCCTGCTCCGCCTCATTGGGCAATGAGGCTTTGCTAATATCCCCCTGTTCCAGGCTTGCAGGTTGTGGCTCCGGGGGGTCCTCCTGTGCGGGGAGACAAAGAACCTCTCCGGGGTCTTCCTGGTAATCATCAAAGACGGTTGCAGCCGGGTGTTGACACCCATTTTAGCCCACAAGTCGTCATTTCTCTTATTCATCATTTTGATGTCCCGAATTAGCCATTATTTTGGAGCTTTCTTGGATGGATTTCAAGCCCATTTTTACCATTTCATATCCTTTGAGTCTTGGAGATCATGATTTCTTATAGCCCCAGAGCTTATCTTGTCAAATTCTGGCTTCCAAGTCGACTTTCGGCCCATTTAGGCCAGCTCCCCTCAAGTAATCGGCTCTCTCTCACTGTGCAGTCCTGAAAGTGGTTCTTTTTCACCCTATTCTTGTCCTCTTTTCAAAGAGTTGTCTTCATCAAAGTTGTTCCTCTTTCAAAGATCTACAATTTCTTCTTCTACACCGTTGGCCGGTTCTGCCCCGAATGTGAGTTATTCACATTTTTCCAGCAGGCTGTGCTGTTCACCTACATTCCAGAATTTTCCTCTCTCTTCCAGCCCCATTTTCTCCATCTGTCAATCATTTTCTCAAATTTCTTTCTTCATGAAAGTTGTTCCTCTCTCAGTTATCTACAACTTCTATGTTTACCACTTTGTCTAGTTCTACCCCGTTTGAGAGATACGCTTCAATTTCTAAAGTCGCGCGCAGTCTATCCGGAATCTACCTTCATCAATATGAAGGTCTACTGTAGATGCGTTACTTCACTGTGACGGTCCTACAGTAGACCGTTACATCCAAACTTGCCCGAAAACGTCCCGTTTGACCTCCATAGTGTGACGGACCTACCCTAGTCCGTTACATAACTCTGACGGTCCTACGATAGACCGTTACATGTACCAGAGAGTCCAATTCGTGCTGGACTCTGCTCCGTTTTTGTGCGCCGTGGCCCTCTTGAAGAGTCCATAACTTCTTGAATTCTTATCCAAATTGATCCCCGTTTTTTCCTACTTCTAGCCCTTGGTATTATCTTGAATTTGGTTCATAGGAATCAAATTTTCATTGGCAATATCTCTCGGGAGCTGGGTCGCAAGATCAGGATTTAAGTATCCTAGTTCAACTAAAACTCTGCAGATTAAGCTCCGGGGCTACCTTCCAAGAGCCATATATTCTAGAATCCTACTCCGAATTGATCCCCATTTGTTCCTATCTCTTGTCCTTAGTATTATCTCGAGTTTGATCCAAAGAACTCGATTTATCTTAGACTCTATCTCCGGGAATCGTGATTAGAAGATGAGGTTTTCTTGTAAAACTCTATAAAAACTGCCCAGTTCGCAGTCGCGACGGGGGGCTCTTTCCGGACGTGGGGCGAAGCCATGCTGCATTGCCAACGCACAACTTCGACCCCATCTTGAAGAGGGAAGTATTAGCTTTTCATTACATCCTTCTGGGCTTGATTTCATGGTATACACTCTTAGTTCTCTTCTCCTCAAAATCACAAATCATCACAGTTTCCTGCACTTTCTGCTACACATGCGTTTTTCTCCGTTTTGCATCATCGTTTTCTCTCTATTCTCTCAATCAAATCTCATGATTTCAAATCTCATGCATGCACAACACACCCACCTATTATTTCCACCCTTCCACAGGGGTTAAAAACCCTCCCCCGGTGCGTTCTCCCCCTTTTATTCATGCTATTTTATCACTTTGGGCAGATTTCTACACTTCATGTTCTAATGGATTTTTGCCTTTGTGTTTCATCTTTGTTTTGCAGGAGAGCATGAATATAACGTGAGGCCCTCTTCATCTAGCCGGCTGGAAGGAGAGGAGGTCGATCCCACACCATTCCCCGCATCCCGTTCTTAAGCGCGATCAAGTCTTCATCCCTTTCCAAGGTACACGGCGCCGTTCCTCTCCTTTCTTCATCCTTGCGGCGTTGTTAATCCTTGGTGGCGATCACGGTTAGTATTTCTATCCTTTCATCCCACTTGTCTTTGATTCACATGTTTATGCATGTATGTATTTAAAGGGGGCGGGATAGGAATCTAATTAAGAAAATAAATCAACAATTTTTTTGACGATCACGGTGGGACACCAATGCCCATCACGCTTGTTTTCATGCTCTTTTGTAGGTTGGGTGGGTGCATGTTCATGTTTAGGTGATATTTCTTCCATTCTCCAACTATTTTTGGTGTTTTAAGGGCTCTGGTAGTGTGACGGTCCTGCAGTAGACCGTCACATGCATTAACGGTCCTTTGGTAGACCGTTACACGGCTTCTGGCAATCTTGCGTGCATGCTCACAGGGCCGTGTTCATCGAGGCATAACTTTTGATCCCGGAGTCCGATTGAGCTGATTCTTGTTGCGTTGGATAGCCCTTTGTATTATCTTTCCATCCATATATCATTTGAATCATTTGGTTAACATTTGCATATTCTAATCTTGTCCAACTTTTTGAGTTTTGTGCATAAGTTCTGCAGGCAGGCTCAGGGAGAGGTTCACAGGTACATCTTTAATGAGTGATTTGACTGCCTTCCCGATGTCTGATTACACTGATTTTTGATCCATTGGATAGTCCTTTGTATTGTCTTTCCATCCATAGCTTATTTGCATCATTTGGGTCTCATTTGCTAAGTTAAAAATTGTCATCATTTTAGCATTTTGTCCATAAAATCTGCATGTGGTCTGCGCATAGGTTCACGGGGGCATCTTTGCTTAGTGATTTGATTGACCTCCCGGGGTCAGATTGATCTGTTCTTGGGGCCGTTGTGCAGATCTTTGTATTGTCTTTCCATCCATATACTATTTGTTTTAGTTGGATCATGTTTGCATAGTTTAATCTAGTCTTGATTTTCTAGTTTTAAGCTAGAATTTGCATGCACTCCGGTGCACATAGGGCCATACGTTGCATATCATAGTTGCATTTCCTACCTTGGTGCGTGGACCTCTCGTCTCCATATTCCTTGGAGCCGACCAGGAAAGCACATCAAGGACCTCCATAAGTCCCCGTGAGTCGTGGATTCCCACACGGACACCGGGCCGGTTGTACCTTTCCACCCCTTAGGCTTGCATTTGCATAAGTGTGAGGGAGTTAACCTTAGTCAACCCAAAGTTTGGACTTATTCCCATAGGATTCCTATCTCGAGGGAATTATTATTAATTCAAATCATTAAAAGGTCCATTGAAATCTCTAAAATATTTCCCATCATATCAACTTGTTTGACTTGGGTGAAAACTCTTACATTGCATTGATTGTGTTATTTGGGCTTGTCCAAGCCCATTAGTGGTGTTTTGTGTTGCACCCACGTCTTTCATCATTATTAGGCCCACTTAGGTTACCCCATTTCGTGTGTCTATTGTCTAGTCCATTGTCCCGTGATCCGTTGTCCATTCGTCTTTGCATTAGTGGGTCAGTCCCCTCTTGTCCTTGGGCCCATTAAGCCAGTGCTTCCCCACTTGTATTCTCCTTGACATCCTTGTATTAAGTCTCCATTTGCCCTCATGGAGCATCATTCTAACCCCTTGTATCATTCTTTTTCCCAATCTGCTTCCTATTCCCGCGTGGAATCCTCTTCCCGCGTGGGTCCATCTTCTCGTGGTCCCTCTGACCCATCTGAGGAACAGGCTAATCTCATGGCCCGTATTTCAAGCCTTGTTTGCCAAATGGACCCGGCCCAGGCCCAATGTCTTATTGCATCTCATCTTCATGGGCCTTCTTCTCATAATGGGCCATCTCCTATTCATGGGCCTCCTCCTTCTCCTTCATATGTTGCTGGCCCAATTGCTAATGGGCATTATTCTCTTAATGGGCCTCATCCTTCTGCCCATGTTGCTGCCAGCCCATTCAAACCATATGCTCATGCCTCTTCCAGGCCCACATATCCTTCCATTCCCGGAATGGGCCCATCTTCTTCTCAGTCCGGATCCTCTTATTCGGCCTAATACCATCATGCTGGTCCTAATTCACAACCTCTTGCTCAAGCTGGCTCATATTCTTCTCGATCTCTCCCTACCCAGGAGATGATTGCTCAAACCCAACGCCAACTTGATGAGCTTCAACACCAGATCGATCCCAAATCCTCCTTAAGTGTTCCGTTCGCATTTCAAGGTCTTCGGCTTCCGTCACCATCACAAATTCCCACATATCGCCGTTATAGTGGAGTCGGTGACCCGTATGTGCACTTGAAGGAGTTCGTTTATGAGTCGGCCCAATTTAGACATGACCAACACTTGATGGCTTATCTGTTTGGTCTGTCATTGGAAGGCCCGGCTCGGGATTGGTTCTTCTCTCTTCCGCAAGAGCAAGTTGTGAGTTTTCAAGCCGTTCAAGAAAAGTTTATTCAGCAGTATCAAGACCAGGTTGGGCCCAAGTACTCTATTATGGATCTGGCCCATGAGATGATAAAGCCCGAAGAGGAGTTTTCTACCTTTGCTGGTCGTTGGCGTCGCTTGGCCGCGCAAGTCCCGGGGCACATACCGGAGGGAGAACAAATCAAGATGCTGATATCCAATGCCGCGCCCGAGTATCGGTTCATCTTAGCCCTTAACGACATCACCTCCTGGCAGCAATTATACAGCCGAGCCTACTTCATTCGCCAACAAATCCAAGATTCCCTTGACCTCGAGTCTCCACCATCCACCTCCACATATCAACCTTCACCCTCCACATGTCAACCCTACGCTCCCATGAGTCAACCGGCCATGAGTCAACCTTCCGCCACATATCCCTCCATGAGCCAACCTCCCGCCTCTACGTACCCATACGCCTCCGCATATCAACCTTCCATGAGTCAGCCTCCCGCATCCACATACACGTCTCCATCTCCACTTCCGGTCAAGGGAACACCACATCCCGAGCAAGTAGATGCCGTCTACATACCCCCTCATCCTGTTCCACACATGCCATCACCGAAGCCCTCCACTACTAGCCACGTACTCCTGCCTACGCAACCTCCACTTCCGTCTCCACAACCTTCTCCACTATTACATATCCCTCGGCATCCACCTTTCCCGAAGCAGGCTCCTCATCTTCCGTTGCCGGAGTGTTTCACCGATATATTTCGGGCTTTGATAGCCACTCACGCATTGTCGCTCCCTCCGGTTGTGCCTTGCCGACCCACGGTCGGGGATATGCTACAGTTCTGTGATTTTCACCGCCAGCAGGGATATTTGGTTGAGAATTACCCTGAGTTCCGGGATTATGTTTATGATCTGGAAGATCAAAAGAGGATTGATTGGGCCGCTATTCACAAAGTCATTTTACATCTTCGCAGCCAACAGCAGCAACAAGAAGCGCCGCCTAAGCAGTCGTCTCCGTTACTTCAAGGCCAGGGGCACCCCTGTGATTCCTCGTCTAGTGCTGCACTCGCTCCGTCACCTACTATGTTACCTCTGTCATCTCCTACCCCGGCTCCATCGCCGCCACAAACCCAAGGCTCTGCTCAGGCTAGTGCCTCCCCTTCTTCTCCCGCCACCACTACCACTACTTCTATTCCTAACACCGCTCGACGCGTTATGTCGACACGTCGACGGTGGACACCACAACCTCCCTCTTCACCCTCTCCACCTCCATGTCCACTACGCCCATCGCCTTCATCACTATCCTCACCATCTCCATTGCCATCACCATCATCTCCATCTCCACCACCAATGCTTCCATCACCACCTCCATCTCCACCCTCGCCTCCATCTCTGCCATCACCTTTGACCGAGCCTGAGCAAGCCACACATTTGCCTTTACCTTTACCCTCAACCACGCCTTCACCTTCACCTTTGTCACCACCCGAGCCTATCATCGCCACATCGCCTGTGCCTTCACTTTCCATCACCACTCCCGTTGGAGCCTCCATGCCTTACAAACCTTCACGTGTTCCCTTTACTTCTCCAACCACTTCCACCCCACGGAGCGGGTGTGCGCTTCCTTTGGTGCCCCTCGGGTCTAATCCCCAGGGAGACAATAAGTCAAGTCAGGATGATTCAGTGCCGGTCGTGCATTTCAAGATTCAAGATTTTATCTGTCGGATGCCGGTTCGTGTCCTCGTCCCTGGTTATTTTGGGGATGATCCGCCTCTACTTTCAAAGATGAGAGTTGCTAAGAAGAGTTCCCTTGAGTTGATGCCAGTTTCTTCACAAGCGAGGCCGGTGGCAATCTCCTTGCTCACCGGAGAGTTCACCGTTGATGCTATTATTTCTCCTCGCTCTATTGCTGTTCAGATGACAGGCCAAGAAGGGTTCTCTACCCGCGTTGTGCTAACACATATGGCCACCAAGCAGATTATGGGTTCTATGTTCAAGGGGCAATTGGCCGTATCTTCTACACTTTCCAAGGATATTCTGCACCTGTTATGTAATCTTTCTCGGTTTATTAGCAAACCGGCCATGTCAACGCCGTGTATTACTCTCCCTCAGCTTCACCCGTCTCTTCTATCAAGGGAGTTGTGCTTCAAGACTGAGTTCCGAGTGGAGTTACCGAATCTCATGCTTCTAGTGCCGAGAGATAAAACCCCGTGGGTTTGTGATATTCATCACTCTGAAGGGTTACTCGCTCAAGAATGTTCGCATATTGCTAGCACCGGGTGTCTAGGGGCATCCGCACCGATGAAGTTGCATGTTCACAGTCGGGCCAGGTCATCTGCTAGGTGGGCCCGTTATTTGAGAAGGTATTATAGATTAAGAAGCCCGAAGGTCCAAGCCCGCACCAGGTGGGTCCATTTTCAAGAAATTTATGCCAAGAAGAGGCGGCGACGTAAACTCAATGGCTATCGGTTGTGCATTCAGGGGTCCACCTCTTCCTCCTTTTCTTTTCATTCATCCTTCCTTCTACTCAGTTCCCACCCTTGGGTGGTGTATCTTCCTCCATCTGATCCTATCTCCATCATTTTCTCCTCCTTCCATAGGTCCATGCGTCCCCATTCCTCTCTTTTTTCCCCGGATCCTCCAGATTTTCCCTCCTCTCACGATTCTAGGCCATGGCCTATGTCATCATTCCATCCTAATCTCAGGACATCACCTGATTATTCTTCCCCGAGACTTCCAGGTGTTGCCTCTGATTCTTCCCCTCCGGTATCTCCGGGTTCTTCTTATTCCCCGACCTTGGCGGGTGTCTCCCATCCTCCTTCTCCGGCACTGTCGGATGATTCTCGTCCCTCTTCTCCGACCACGTCGGATGATTCTTCTTATCATCTTTCTACTCTCTCCTCTTCACCCTTTCGGGGTCTTCACCCTTTCTCTTGCTGTTTTCGAGGCTTTAGCCCACCTTGATCTCGGCTAATCTGGTTTCTTCTGTAATTGGTTCCTTGTTATCAAGGTCTCTACGCCTTAACGAGGGAGTTCTAGCCCTCGTCTCTCTTCCTTTTTATCCTTCTTCATCCAGTGTCGTGTCTGCCGCTCCTCCATGTAGAGGAATCTTTGATCCTTTGCTATCCTCTCCCTTTCGTCCTGACAAGCAAGGAATACAAAGCTACTCGCGCTCCTCAAAGCTCGATGATCGAGATCACTTCAGGATGCCGATTTCCACGCCATGGATTTGCAAAGGTATTTTTATTTTGAGCAAAGAAACATGCTTTCATTTCTATTATTTCTATTGTTTCTGCACATGGTTATAACGCTATTCCTCAACATGGTTAAGTGGCTTTTAGAAATTTGCTTAGTTCATTTAAAATGAGTTCGCTTCTGCAGCATCCTTAGGCCAGTGATAGCTCCGCGCTGGGAGTCTAGTTCTTTCCCTGATCGTTGAGGGTGACCTTTGAGCATGGGTTTTTCACACACTTCACGGCAAGCCATAGCCGATCTCTCTGAGGCACACCGTTGCTGCTTTGGCCATACTTTGGGTATGCACAAAGGTCTTTTTCTTTTCTCTGCTCAGCCAAGTGTAGGGGCAAGAGATTGATGGATAAGATGACCAACCTAGGCGCTCCCTAATACGAGAGAGGTCTCAAATAGGGGCAGTCTTGACCCTCGAAAGTGAGCTTTCATGCAATATCTAGCCAATAAGGGCTACCAAAAATAAGAATGAATATGCAAAATTATGAAAATCAAAGGCATGGCAAGAGTGGCGAAGCCCCGCGGGATGCTATGAGCCCGGTCGCATGCGTGCTTGATAAATATGGGTCTCAAAATCAAAGACACAAAGCCCCGGCGCAACAGACCTACTCTTTGAGGGGTGGTGCCCTGGAAGGAATTCAATTCCCGATGTCTCCCATCCTGCATAAAGCTTGTCTCCAATTTTCTTCTATCTCCCTCTTAGGCTGGGTTGTATCCCGGGTATGACCTTAGTAGGGGCACCGTTCTTTAGAGGCGGTTGGTTATGGTAAGCCACCCTCACATGCACGCCCTGCTCAAGGGAAGCCTTTAATGAGAGGGGAGGGACGGCGATCCCTGGCTAGTAGTTCAAGCCTATCTTTGGGTGCTGCAGATTGCTTTGTCAAAATCCAAAAAAATGAAATATGGTTCAAAATCTAAAAAAAATGAAATATTATCAAAATTCTAAAAAAAATCAAATATGTGAAAATTCCAAAAAAAATCAAATATGTCAAAATTCCAAAAAAATCAAATATGTCAAAAATCCCAAAAATTTGAATATGGCAAAAAAAATCAGAAATATAAAAAATCCAAAAATACTTCTCTTTTGTTTCTTTTATTTTTATCTTGAGGACAGAAACGTAATCTATTTGCTAAGTGTGCAGGCTGCAGGTTCAAGCTTTCTTTGCTCTATCTTTCGCCCTACCTCTTGCTCATATTCTTCGATCTATTCTCATCTCTTCAATATCTATTCTGAAGCTCATGGCCTTCTCAGCTTTTGCTTATCTACTTAATCATATCTCCATAAGAGGCATTGTCCCATGATTTTGAACCTGGCGGTTCCGCTTCATCTGATCTTGGGCTTTGATTGAAGAATGTGTTTGTTGTCTTTATCGTGTCTTTGTCCTCCGTGGTATTGTCATCCCACGTGTCTTTGTCCCACCATGTCCTTATACCACTGCGTGTGCTGTCCCGCCGTGTGCGTATTTTCTTGTCCCACCGTGCCTTTAGTCGCATGTATGCTTGCCATTTGTTTGTGTGTTATATTTCATCCATCTTCGTTATGTTATGTTGTGCCATGCTCCGTTCATATTTCTCTTATTATGTTATGGTCATGTCATGCTCGTTCATATTCATTCATGTTCACATCATATCATGTCAAAGTGGTTGTTGTCTTATTTGAAAATCCATAAAAGTAGAAATTAGAAATTCTAAAAAAGATGCCATGTCGCTTGGCAGGTAAGTCAGGTATAGCTTTCTATCCCTGCTCATTGTTGCATTACTATATGGTATCTACATTATTATAACCTCTCAAGGACCGACTGGTTGCCCGTGTGTTTTAGGATCTGATGTTCCCCTTTAACAAAAATGATGATGGTCTAGAAGCATACGGTTAATCGTTGGATAGGCCGCTCGGTTGAGTCGAGTGGGGGACGATAGACTCTTTCTCGCACGTCGTGGTTGCAAGAAGACTCTTGACCCCGTCCTGGCTCAGTCTAGCAATATTATCCTTGAGTACTTTCTATTTTATCTTTCTTTGCATTTGTTTTGATGATTTCTTTATTTTAGCCGAGCATGCATCATGTCATTTTGAGCATTCATGCCTCGTGATCCATTCAACGATTTCTCCTCAACAATGGTTAATTGCACCTCAGTTCTCTTGAATAAGAGATTCTTCATTCCACTCTGAATTTGAACGATTTCTCTGATCTTGTCGCTTAGTCTGGTTGGCCAACGTGATTCCTGTCTGGATTTTATCTCAGTTTTATCTCTCCTTTTCCAGCTCTTATGCTGTGTTCTTTCCGACCCACTCATTGTCCGTGGATTGTGTCCCCAATGAGGCTGGTCGTGTTTCCTTTCCCTTAGTTAGTTCTCCAGACATGTCTCATCCTTGTCAATCATTCCTTGTGGTTAGTTCGGCATTTTCGGGAGAATTCCTATCGCTTGTTTGTTGCGACGAGTGTCTTTTGCCTTGATGCCCGCATATCAGTTCTCTCCGCTTCATCTCCGCTTCATCTCCATTTCACGTCGCTATCGCTTTCGCTCCATCTCCTTTCAATTTCGCCTTCGCGTCGCTTTCGCTCATTCCCTTGCAAAGCGGACGTCAAGGAGGGGCATCTGTTGACACCCGTTTTAGCCCACAAGTCGTCATTTCTCTTATTCATCATTTTGATGTCCCGAATTAGCCATTATTTTGGAGCTTTCTTGGATGGATTTCAAGCCCATTTTTACCATTTCATATCCTTTGAGTCTTGGAGATCATGATTTCTTATAGCCCCAGAGCTTATCTTGTCAAATTCCGGCTTCCAAGTTGACTTTCGGCCCATTTAGGCCAGCTCCCCTCAAGTAATCGGCTCTCTCTCACTGTGCAGTCTTGAAAGTGGTTCTTTTTCACCCTATTCTTGTCCTCTTTTCAAAGAGTTGTCTTCATCAAAGTTGTTCCTCTTTCAAAGATCTACAATTTCTTCTTCTACACCGTTGGCCGGTTCTGCCCCGATTGTGAGTCATTCACGTTTTTCCAGCAGGCTGTGCTGTTCACCTAAATTCTAGAATTTTCCTCTCTCTTCCAGCCCCATTTTCTCCATCTGTCAATCATTTTCTCAAATTTTTTTCTTCATGAAAGTTGTTCCTCTCTCAGTTATCTACAAATTCTATGTTTACCACTTTGTCTAGTTCTGCCCCGTTTGATAGATACGCTTCAATTTCTAAAGTCGCGCGTAGTCTGCCCGGAATCTGCATTCATCAATATGAAGGTCTACTGTAGATGCGTTACTTCAATGTGAAGGTCTACTGTAGATGCGTTACTTCACTGTGACGGTCCTACAGTAGACCGTTACATCCAAACTTGCCCGAAAACGTCCCGTTTGACCTCCATAGTGTGACGGACCTACCCTAGTCCGTTACATAACTCTGACGGTCCTGCGATAGACCGTTACATGTACCAGAGAGTCCAATTCGTGCTGGACTCTGCTCCGTTTTTGTGCGTCGTGGCCCTCTTGAAGAGTCCATAACTTCTTGAGTTCTTATCCAAATTGATTCCCGTTTTTTCCTACTTCTAGCCCTTGGTATTATCTTGAATTTGGTTCATAGGAATCAAATTTTCATTGGCAATATCTCTCGGGAGCTGGGTCGCAAGATCAGGATTTAAGTATCCTAGTTCAACTAAAACTCTGCAGATTAAGCTCCGGGGCTACCTTCCAAGAGCCATATCTTCTAGAATCCTCCTTCGAATTGATCCCCGTTTGTTCCTATCTCTTGTCCTTAGTATTATCTCGAGTTTGATCCAAAGAACTCGATTTATCTTGGACTCTATCTCCGGGAATCGTGATTAGAAGATGAGGTTTTCTTGTAAAACTCTATAAAAACTGCCCAGTTCGCAGTCGCGACGGGGGGCTCTTTCCGGACGTGGGACGAAGCCATGTTGCACTGCCAACTCACAACTTCGACCCCATCTTGAAGAGGGAAGTATTAGCTTTTCATTACATCCTTCTGGGCTTGATTTCATGGTCTACACTCTTAGTTCTCTTCTCCTCAAAATCACAAATCATCACAGTTTCCTGCACTTTCTGCTACACATGCGTTTTCTCCGTTTTGCATCATCGTTTTCTCTCTATTCTCTCAATCAAATCTCGTGATTTCAAATCTCATGCATGCACAACACACCCACCTATTATTTCCACCCTTCCACAGGGGTTAAAAACCCTCCCCCGGTGCGTTCTCCCCCTTTTATTCATGCTATTTTATCACTTTGGGCAGATTTCTACACTTCATGTTCTAATGGATTTTTGCCTTTGTGTTTCATCTTTGTTTTGCAGGAGAGCATGAATACAACGTGAGGCCCTCTTCATCTAGCCGGCTGGAAGGAGAGGAGGTCGATCCCACACCATTCCCCGCATCCCGTTCTTAAGCGCGATCAAGTCTTCATCCCTTTCCAAGGTACACGGCGCCGTTCCTCTCCTTTCTTCATCCTTGCGACGTTGTTAATCCTTGGTGGCGATCACGGTTAGTATTTCTATCCTTTCATCCCACTTGTCTTTGATTCACATGTTTATGCATGTATGTATTTAAAGGGGGCGGGATATGAATCTAATTAAGAAAACAAATCAACACCGGGACCGGAGTAATTGATTGCCACACCGGGGGCCGGTTCTCTGCCGGTGACCGGGGTTGCCCATTCTCCACCACCTCTTCAAAGATCTGGTGCTGGACTGACACCATGTAGATATTTCTTTCAGGGTTACCTATCGCATGAGGGCGTGGTGGAGCTACCACATAGTCTCCCATTCTGAGCTCATCTTTCTCAATCAAGTCCTGAGCAATGTCCTTGAAGACGTAGCAGTCTTCGATGGAGTGACCCAGTATTTGGTGATACGGACAGAACATAGGGTCACCACTTCTGCGAGCATCTTGCGGCCTCTTGGGCCTTGGGAGGGTAACCTTGCCATAGTAGCAAGCCCATTCGAAGATCCCTCGGGTTTTATTCCTCGGGAAGGAGTAGGGCCTCCGCATTCTCTCTTGTAATGTGGGATTCCGGTCGGCCAGCCGTCTGACTGGGTAAACAGTTGCGCCTCTGGTCTCCTTTCCCCAGTGCGTAGGGATGTTCGGGGTGGCGCCCGGGGGCAGGTGCATGCCGATATTCTACTGGCGGAAGATGCCCCCAATCAAGTCAAATATGAGTACGGTCACTTCGGCCAACCGAGCCTTTAGCATCTCGATTTCTCGCTGCTGTTGATAGCACAGGGCAAACAGGGCGGAGTCGCACCGAGGGAGGCCCGGAGTTCGACTTGCTTCTTTGCCTTTTGCATCAGTGTCCGATGAAGGCACTGACGGCCCGTCGCCGTAGCCATTCGGGGCCGGTCCCTCAGAGGAGGACGGGGCCTTCCCCTTGTTCTTGCAGGGAGGCGGTTTCCATAGGAATACCTCTTCATCCTGATCTTCACCGACTGAAGGCTTACTGTCGACCTTGCACTTCCTGTGGGCCTTGGGCGCCTGTGAGGCTGCTGCCGTTCGGGGCCGAGACCGATATAACGTCGGCTTCGTAGGAATCCTCTAATGAGAAAACTAATCCCGGGTGCCGGGTGATTTGCAACAACCTCCGGTCCAGGTTTGGTGGGTTCCACATCTTCTCGAACAAGTCCCTCCGACTGAAGGGCTGGCGAAAGGGGAGCCCTTGTTTCCTGGTCATTTTGGGTACACGACCAGTCATGTCGGGCAGTCCCGTGATCGGGACGAGTGGGTCATGCAGTTCGTCGGGGAGTTTACAATCATCGTCCCCTCTGATCGGGTGTTCATTAGCCACATAGAAAATAGTGGACCGTCCTCCGGGGTTAGGCACCTCAAAGGTCCTCAATGGTTCAGCCACTTGGCAGTCAGCTTCTACGAGAGGCTTGATGATCCCGAACGGGACCCTGATGTCCTCTAGCAAGTCTTCGAGGTGCGGCAACCCCGGTGCGGGGTAGATGGAAAGGGGAATTGCTTTGAATACTCCTTCTGCCCCAAAAACAAATGATACTTGACGGGGAGCCACATAGCCTGGCGACGGTGGAGGGAACCAACTATCCGGCTCCGCCTTCATCTTTCCCTTGTCTAGGGTGACTTGGGGAGTTTTATTCGGCTTTTCTAGATACAAGTTGGCGTCTGAGAGATGGCACTCGAACACCTCAAAAGGGTGGAGGTCAGCAAAGATTCTCTCCTCCTTCCCGTCGCCGGGGTACTTGATGCATTGATGCAGAGTAGACGGCATGACCCTGTTCTGGTGCAGCCAAGGCCGGCCGAGCAATGCTTTGTAGGAGGTACTGGAGTTGATCACATGAAATTGGACCTTAGTCGTGAAATCACCGAGAGAGAGGTTAAACTCCGCAATCCCCATGGGGACCTCACACTTCTGGTTGAAGCCGGCGATCTTAACATTCTTGACCTCGATCAAGTGCATGTCGAAGTAATGTTTTTGGTATACTCGGTAAGGGAGTATGTTCACTGCCGCCCCAGGGTCAATCAATACACTATTGATGGGGTGCCCATTCAGCTGCCCTTTCATGTAGAGTGGCCTGTTGTGACTGCAGGTAGGAAGGAGCATATCTTCTTCCGTGAAAGCCACAGCTACCTCGGGTGACATTTCCGCAAGGCAAGCCTCCACATAAGCTGACCTCTGGAGTGCCGCGATGACGGCCCGCCGTGTCTCTTCATCTAGGGATAGAATATCCCAGACGGTAAACCTGGATGGGATCTTCTTCATGTGCTTGACTATTCTGTTGCCGGCTCGGACCTCGAGCAACTTCATCTCTTCAGCTCTGCTACGCCTTCCCCCAGTTTGGGCCTGGGGAGCTGGCTCAGGGGGTGCTTCCTTTGCCGGGTCAGGTATTACTTGGGCTTACGGGGCCTGTTGGGCTTCTACCTTCTCTTGCATGAACTCGGTAAGGTTCGGGATGTTGCCAGGCTCTTCCCTTGACAGAGGAGGAGTTGCCACGAGTGGGGCCGAGAGGCTACTTGCTTCTTTGACCTGTCGAGACTCTCTGGGGCATGACTGCCTTCCCCCTTGAGTCGTGAGAAACTCAATAAATGAAGGGGTATTCTAGCTGACCGGCCCTCCAGGGTAGAGACCCGAGGGAGAGGGAATCTCCATGCCTTGGATCCTAGGTTCAGGGATATGATATGGCGGTTCTTCCCTAAGCAGGATGTTATGGTTGGCCTAAGGAGGGCGTCCCCATTTCCTTCCCGACCTGGTGGCATGCTGGGAGGTGGATGCCTCGGCCTGGTTCCCTTCTGATGGCTCAATGGGTGTTTCTTACTCTTCCTCTCCCAGAGAGAGGGCAGTGTCAAACAACACCGATAGGGTGTTGCAGGAGAGAACGACCCCGCTCTTCTTCTTGTTTCTGGGCCTTTTCTTCTTCCTTTTCTTCTTTTCTTCAGTGTCTGGCAACTGGCCTTGGGGAGGCTCACCCCACAAGAGGGGCTCTTCCCTTGCCTCAGCTTCTGTTTCTGGGGCCAGTTTGAGTGACTCGAACTCCCTCCAGGGGACATATTCCTTCAGCTCCACAGGCCGGATTTCGGGCTGTTCATAATCTTCAAGCCCATCAATAATGGCCTGGAGTCTTTCCACTGCGGGACTGGTCTCTTTGTGCACCCGCATCGGGGCATGCTTCTTCCTGTTGTTAGTGAAGCGCCGCACGACTAGCCGGGGGGCTGTATCATGCCAAACAGGCGTCACTGGTGGTGGGACTGGTCGAGGTGTGACACCCCTTATATGAACCTCCGGCGTGGGCTGGGGGGCTTGCCTTCTTCTTCTATTCCTCGTCGGCGTAGCCTGCCAACCTCCTTGGTCTTGAGCTGGTGCCATGAGAAAGGCTTCATATGTTGCAGTTGTACTGGCCTCTGCCCATTCCTCAGGTAGCTGCTGGTAAAGAGAGATCATGTTAACAGAAGTGCCGAGGTTTGGCATCTCATGCGGCTGCGGAGGATCCACCTTGTGCTCCCCCATGTCCAGCTCTCCCTTCTTAATCAAGGATTCAATGACATCCTTGAAGATATAACACTCCTCGATAGTATGCCCCAGCATCTGGTGGTACGGGCAGAAACGAGGATCATCCTTTCTTTTTATGTCGCCAGGCCTCTTTGGTTCTGGCAATGTAATTTTATTGTATCTGGTGGCCCATTCAAACAAGATCCGGGACTTATCTCGAGGAAAAGAATACAACTTATTCCTCATTTTCTCCCGCAGGGAAGGACATTCCCGCCGTTCAGTAGCCCTGGCTAGAGGTGGGTTGGCCGCCTCCTTGGCCTTTTCCGTCTGTTTCTCAAAAGCTTGAAAGTCCAATGTGTGGACTTCTGGCGGCATCGGCTTCTTCTCGGCTTGTCTGGCCCTTTGACTTGATGCAGTTGGAGTGGAAGAGTATCGATCAAGGAACGCCTCGATCTCCGCCACTATATTGTTTAAGCGGTCAAATGACTTTATTTCCGCACCGATCATTCTCTCAAGGATTTCTTTCTTCAGGTTCTGTTTACAAATTTGCACCGCGTCCTCCTGATGCGGGGGACGCCTGCATCTCATGCTGAGGTTCCTCCACCTCTTTATATAGTCGAGTGCCGACTCATCGCTTCTTTGCCTCGTGGTGTAGAGTTCTGCCACGGTGACATCCCATTCAGCTATGTAGAACCTTTCTTTAAATTTCTTCTGCATGTCGGGCCAGTCTGCAATGGACCCGGCGGGCAGGCTCGAGTACCATTCGAAAGCAAGCCCGGTAAGTGTTGAGCCAAAGAATTTGAGGAGATAGGCTTCATCTGCAGCTAAATCCCCCATAATATTCACATAGTAGGCGATGTGCTCCCTGGGAGACCCTTGCCCGTTAAACTTTTCAAATTTCGGCGGTTTGGTGATGCCGACCGGGAGTCTCCTTGCAGCATAGTGTGCCGGATAAGGTACCCGATACACATCAAAGGGCGTGCTATCACTATCGCCCCTTTCTGCCAGCTTCATGTCTATCATCTGTTCCAACATGAGTCTGTTCAGCGTCGTCGGGTCCACCGGGTTCAGGTAGAAATAAGCCGGTTGCGCTAGTGGTGTTGTTAACACTGTCGCCTGAGGCGCAATGGTGGGTCCCTGGAACGGTAGGTTCGGTGGCAGGGCCGGAGTTGTGTGCTGTGGCTGGTGCAGGGGTATGCCGGGGATCGGTGGAGACACCGTCGCCTGTGGAGAAGCTTCCGAGGCCTGACCGTTACCCCCAGGGGTCTCTGGTAGTGCTTCGGTCTGCCCGGATGTTGAAGGTTGAGCAGCCCTGTCAGTCAACTGCTTTCTTAGCAACTCGATCTCTCTTTGATATTGATGCATCATAAGTAATACAACGGGGTCACTCATTGAGAGGCTAGGGGTGCCCCCTCTTTCTTCGGCTGGCGCCTCTTCGGACGAAGTGGATGGTCCTCCCGTGGTGCCTTCAGTAATGACATTGGCAGCCAGGGCCATCGACGACTCCCCGTAGTCAGTTCCTTCAGTGTGAGCTTGTGTTTTTTTCGGTTGCTGCCTTCCCTCTTCTGGTGAGAGGTCCTGGCCTTGCCACAAGTCTGGCCATTTCTTCGGGCTCGGTCGGTAAAGCCCCGTACCGGCCGAACACTCCTGCCATATTGCAAGTGTAGACCCTTAAGTCCCTGCCTTTTCTTGCTGCTCTTCTTGACGGCCTCCCTGGGAAGACCAATCTGTCAAAGACTGACCCCCGCGGCCTCACCTCTTCCCTCGGCGGGGACAGATATCGCTTCTCAGAGCAGTTCCTCGACTCGGCACTAGGCACGGGTCGGGTTCCTTCTTCTTCAAATGCAGAGGCCACTGCCCCCAGCAATCTCTGACGACCCAGGGGAGTGCTCCCCGGGCCCCGCAGATAGTTTCTCATGGCCTACTCCACTCCTTCCCAGTCTTGATCTGGAGGAGAAGCGGGTGGTGCTGCCCTGTTGACAGCAACGGGCATGTGGATCGCAGGCTCTGCACGGGCAGCCTGATAGTGACGTCGGTGGTGTCGACGGCGGGTGTTATCCGGCGGGGCCAGTGTGGCCGATGCCGGCTGATAGACGGGGGCCGATGCCTTGACCCGGTCTGCTTGTTGAGCCCATGCCGGGCAAAGGGTACCGGGCCTTGCTTGGGTTGGTGAAGTAACCGGGCTGCCTTGGGAACCCATGCCTGCTTGCCCTTGGTCGGCCTAGGGGCCGGTTGGTGCAGTGGAACTGTAGCTGGAGATGCGAGCGTCATCCTGCCCTTCATCTTCCCCAGTGGCTGGAAGGAGTTATGCACTGGAACGGCGGGTATGATGCGATCCGAGATCACTTCGGAGCGCCACCCGGAAAGAGGCACCCGGAAAGTTCTGACGACAGTAGACTTGTCGGTGCTGGAGACCCGGCCTCGGGGCGACGTAGTTGCATGGCTCCTCCGGAGCCTTCTCTGATGGGAAGCCGAGCCTGGGCGAGATGGGCCGGTGGTTTCATGCACATGGTGCACGTTGTAGCCCAATATCTTCACAGGGGCAGCCTTGGTGGCCCCCTGGATGGAGGCGTCGTCCTTGATCCCGTCAGACGCTTCCACGTCCAACAGGTGAGTGAAGGCCACTCCCAAAATGTTGGGGAAGCCAACCGAGGGAGGGAAGCTACCGAAAGTGAGGGGGATGGCCAGGTAGCCGTTCCGCACGTGACTCTCGACGGGTTGCTGGCCGAAAGTGAGGGCCATCTTGACGTTCGGAATGCAACCTGCATTTGCAAATTAATGAATTAGTATTACAAGAAGGGGGCCGTGGAGCCCGTGATTCTGGCAAAGAGATGAAGGGTCTCTCAGTCCCACCGGGTGTACCAGACTTGTGGACGCACTTTTTATTACGTCTTAGTTTATTCATTTATCGGGTTCGTTTATCTATTTGTTGGTTTTATTAAGTGCGTGGGCGTGCCAGTCACAAAGTGACGATTTGTTTGGGCTCCGGAGAGCCCATGGTGTGCTCGATCTGACTCAGTCAGGCGATTGTGTGGTTCGGGTCGGGACTGAGACCCGTTGTGCCATAAAGGTCACAACGTCATTTCCATCCCCTCGGAGAGGGGAATATCCTTGATTAATTGCCAGAAATAAGGGCTCCACGGTCGAAAGAAATACTGATTAACACAGGAAGGAAACACCCGTCGGGCTATGCGGTAAGCCCGAGGTGGGGGCATGAATGCTCGGGTCATGTCGGTCACTGATGGACCATTTCATGTTTGGGCACAAGTTCACACGGAAAACGAGACGATAACCCGGGAGACGAATCCGTACAAATGTTTGCCGGGGGACGGCAATTTTAATGCAGGGAGGCGAATCAGATCCCAACGAGGGAGGGGACCCTGATGAATTATCGGCCCGAGGTAAGGCCGGGCGGTCACCATGACAAGAGAGAGAACTCTCGAGAGTGACTTCCGGCTTACAGGAGCATCATTAATATCCCCGGGTTCGGAATCCAGGAAGGAGAGACCGCTGCCATATTATTGTATTCACGATGATCGTCGACGCTTGTTATTATCATTTGTTTATTGACATTACCCTTTATTTGATATTATTTCCCTTGTTGTTATCTTGGTTGGGACCACCCCTTTTATCTCATTATTATTATTACGATTCATTGTTCCTTTTATCATATAGCCCCCTCCCCTTTTTATTGCATACATGTGTGTATTCGTAGGGGAGATGATGGAGACTAAGGTGTACCGCTTAGAGATGAATGGTATGTGCGGTTCAAAGTGTAAAGAAGGGTGTACCGCTGGGAAAAGTGGGAGCGTACTGCTGGAAGAATGAAGATGGGCGTACCGCTGAAGGGTAAAGGATGGAGCGTACCGTTGGGGGACTGAGAGCGTACCGCTGGAAGAATGTGGAGCGTACCGCTGGGATAGGAATTGGGAGCGTACCGTTGGAAGGGCTGGGGGAGACGATGCGTGAACAAGCCACGAGGACTGTACAGACTTTGCAAGACGGTGAATGAGACAGTGCAGTGTATGGGCTTGGAAATGCTTTGAAGCACGTGATGCACTGTACAGACTTTGCAAGACGATGAATGAGACGGTGCAGTGTATAGACTTGGAAATGCTTTGAAGCACATGATGCACCGTACAGACTTTGTAAGACGATGAATGAGACCGTGCAGTGTATGGACTTTGAATGCCTGAATGCTTTGAACAAGGGCTGTACAGACTTGACTGATGTACTGATGCGCTCGACAGTCGTCGTTTAAAAATGCCGTGCCACACAAATTTCAAAATTTATAACCGCACTCACTCACTCGAATGATTTTGAAAATACGAGTACAGTGGTGAATACGGGTCGATCCCACGGGGAGAGAATAGTTGATTTTAGCTCAAGTTGGAAATACCCTTATGTTTGGAAAAGTAAATTTTATCTTTGGAGTGCGATTATCACTAAGGAAATTGAAATTGCAACTTTAAATAACAAGAGAAAAGTAAAGGAATAATTAGCCAATTGAAGAACGCCATCGTTTCTTTGCCGAGCCTTTGATGAAGATCGCTCCGCCTTGGAAGTCGACGTCGTGAGATGATTTGAAGAAGATCACCGCTTTGGATGTGTATGAGGGACTTATGAAGAGATGTAGATAGAAACAAACACAACTTGAAAATACAACAGAATTTTGTTGAAATAAGGGTTTGGAAGAAAAAAGAATAACACACAATCTAGATGGAATTTGAAGAAATAGAAAACATGAAAGTTGTAGAGAATTGAAACATGAAGAACTTTTATGAAGAACACAAAAACAGAAAATGAGAGGAAGACAATGAAAAACTAGAAAAATCAAACTCTAATGCTGCTGGTGAACAGTAACTGACAGAAAAATAGAACCGTAAAGAATTAATTCTAGAGCTAAAACTAAGAAGAATTTGACAAAGTGCAAGAAGAACAAAAGTTAGATCTACCAGAGAGTAACAACTTTCATGAAAAACTCAGAGTTATTTGAGGACTAGAAAGACTTCAAAATGAAGAAATGGCAGAAGGTATCACCACGGATGAATAGTAATTATGTAAAACAGCACTTAAGAAAATGAGTATTAACTCTATGAATAAAGAAGAATTTAAAGAAATGCTAAACAAAGAAGTTGAAAAACACTTGAAAATGAACAACTTTTGTGAAGACAAGAATTTGAAATAGGGATCACAACAACAAGTAATTGGACCAAGAATTGACTGAATGCTCAAACCAAACTTTCATTAAAACAAATTCAACTTACAACTTTTGCGTCAAATGAACTTACAAATAACACCTTATGAAACCAAACTAAGGCCAACATGAAATAACTTCAAGAACATAAAGAACTCTCAGCAATCTACTCCTAACATCTCTTCTTTGGCTTCCTAACTCTAACAACTTAACAACTAACTACCACATTACAAAAGAATGCCCTTTATATAGGGTCACATATAACACCCACTCTCATGTGAACACTTGGTCAATGTAAACACCCAAATGGCTGCCATTTTGACCCAATTTGTTGGCTAACATGTTTTGCACACGTTTTCCCATTTTCTGGAATTTTTCTGGCCTTTTTATGGCCTCTTTTCTCTCTTATTCTCTCTCTGGCGGCGCAACGCGCCGACCACGGCCGCCCGTTCTTCTTTCCCGCCGCGTGGACCACCGCGTGGACCGGCCCGCCGTCTGCTGCCGCGTGTGAGCACGCGGGCGCGTGCGCCGCCCGTCCACTCCGACCTCGCCTCCTCGTCCGTGCCGACTGCTGCCGCGGGAGCCGCCACGAGCGGCCACGACCCCCGCCCCCGCCCGCCCCTTCGCCGACCTCGTCGCCCGTGCCGGGCGGCGAAGGCGGGAAGGGGGCGGGGCGGGTTTGAATTTTTCTTTTTTTTGTTTTTTTTAATTTTAATATATATATATTATATAAATATATATATATCTATATAACTATCTATATATACTTAAAAAATAGCAAATACTTTTATTTTTTGTTCTAAAATTTTTTTTCTTTTCTTTTTGAACAAATCCTTGGGCTTTTGGCCCATTCAAAATATAATTTTTATTTTCTTTTATTTTCTTTTTCTTAGAGTTTTTCTCGAACTGCGTGCCTGTAAAATACGTAAAAATTATCATAAAAATTTATTTAATTTCAGAAAAATAAACATTTGATACAAAATCAATAATAATTGTGAGAAGTGTATATTGATCATAATTTAAGCTCATAAATATGTGAATAATGATGAATTAACAAGGAAAAATACACACTTATCACACCCCCCAACTTACTCATTGCTAGTCTCTTAGCAATGCACATAATGAAAAAATATCGGACTAACAAGAGTTTAAAGATATTCATGCTTCATTTCCAGATCATCTTTCGTAGAATTAACTAAAGATCAGGAATCTGGAGTAATTACTACAGACTAGCCTTATATCGGAAATTCAGGTACATGATCAAGAATTCTAATCAAAATTCAGTAGCACTTGTGCGTGTGGAATACTAAATTCACAATAGAGACAATTGCGTCCCCCATTTGCTATTCAGAACAAATGCCTTTCAATTATGCACTTCTTAATCAGAGCTTTAAGCACACTAGCTTTTTGTCTGCCTTATTGCTTTTGTCCCATTTGGGATCACTATATATATATATCTTTTTCTTTTCTACTTTCTTTTTCCCCTTTTTTTTCTTTACACACATGATGCTGCACTACCCTTCATTGTTTTACGCGAACCTCAACACGTCTTAGGTGAAGTAGGCCCGGTTCCACAGATCCAAGTTCCCTTTTCCTTTTGACGCGAACCTCAACACGTCTTAGGTGAAGTAGGCCCGGTTACTCAGAATCGGAGCATTTTTCATGGTGCTTTATTTTGTCCTCATACTTTTCTATGGCAGAAAGCTTCTAACATATTTCTTCTTCAGAAAATATAAAATATCAGACAGTTTGTCTCAAATAACAGAAGGCTTGTCCTTCTTGTTTCATTAGCGTGCAACGTGATTTTATTTTTCTTTGAAAGTGCATATGAACTTTGAAAGAGATTCTTTAAATCAGTTTTCCATGGCTAGAGTAAATAAATTATCCATCATCCGAGTCTTTAGTCATTTCCATTCTAGAATTACTTTGCATGAGACATGAATCAAGAAACATCAACTCGGGGGATGTATTGTTGCAATATAAAGGCAAGAGGTCGGCAAAAAGTTGGAAAAGTCATGAAAATTTAAAAATTTTGAAAATTTTTATTTTTTGTGATTCCCTCACCCCCCAACTTAAATGACATTGTCCTCAATGGCATAAGCATGAGAAAGATCAGAGAACAATGAAACAGAGAATATAGTTGAGATGGAAGGATACAACCTAGTGAGTGGGGCGAGAGGAGGGCTTCATTGCGTTGTGGCCTGAGAAATAAACACACTAAAACAAAATATCAGATCACAAAATCTTGGGTTGCCTCCCAAAAGCGCTAAGTTTACCGTCTTCAGCCAGACGCATGAAAGCTCAAAAGGAAGCTAAGCCTGATCACATAAGGCTATGGATTCGTTAGGTGACAACAGCTCATTTTCCAAGTAGGGTTTCAACCGTTGACCGTTAACTGTAAAGATATGACCATTTTGAGGGTTCATAATTTTGATGGCGCCATGATCAAATGCCTTAACAACTATGAACGGTCCATCCCATCTGGATTTCAATTTACCGGGGAACAAGCGAAGCCGTGAATTAAAAAGCCAAACCTTTTGATTTTCATGAAAAGTTTTTCTATGAATATGTTGATCATGGAAAGCCTTGGTTTTAGCTTTGTAAATCCTTGAATTTTCATATGCTTCATTTCTTAACTCCTCTAGTTCATTGAGTTGAAGAACCCGTTGGTGTCCGGCTTGAGTTAAGTCAAAGTTGACTTGCTTAATGGCCCAGTAAGCTCTATGTTCAAGTTCGACAGGTAGGTGGCAGGCTTTACCAAAGATGAGGCGGTATGGTGACATGCCAAGAGGGGTTTTGAACGCAGTTCTGTAGGCCCATAGCGCATCATCTAGTCTTTCAGACCAGTCTTTCCTATCCGGCCGAACTGTCTTGTGTAGAATGTTCTTAATCTCCCTATTGGACACCTCCACCTGGCCACTAGTTTGGGGATGATAGGGGGTGGCTATTTTGTGGGTGATCCCATATTTCTTGAGCAAAGTGCGAAATTGGGAGTGAGTGAAATGCGAACCCCCGTCACTAATGATAGCCCTCGGACAACCAAATCTAGAGAAAATGTTCTTGCGAACAAATTTCATGACTACCTTGTGATCATTGGTCCGTGTGGCTAGAGCTTCAATCCACTTTGAAACATAATCGACCGCCACCAAAATGTATTCATTGCCAAAGGATGATGGAAACGGTCCCATGAAATCAATACCCCAAACATCAAAGATTTCCACTACAAGAATGGGATTTAACGGCATCATATCCCTCTTCGAAATATTGCCCACAGCTTGACACCTCAGACATGTTTTGGAAAATTGATAAGCATCCTTGAATAAGGTGGGCCAATAAAATCCACTTTGTAGGACCTTAGCCGCAGTTTTCTTTCCCGAGAAGTGTCCCCCACAAGCGAGAGTGTGACAAAAATTCAAGACAGATTGTTGCTCATCTTCGGGGACACATCTTCGGATGATCTGATCAGGACCAATATGAAACAGTTCCGGGTCCTCCCAAAAATAATGCTTGAGCTTAGCAAAGAAATGATCCTTTTCTTGCTTAGACCACCCAACCGGAAGTTGCCTTACTGCCAAAAAGTTGACAATATGAGCATACCAGGGGGTTGAGGTGATAGACAATAATTGCTCGTCTGGAAAAGAATCAGACATTGGAGCACTCTCAGATATCACTATTCGGGACAAATGATCAGCCACTACATTTTCTAACCCCTTCTTATCTTTTATTTCCAGATCAAATTCTTGCAATAACAGAATCCATCTAATCAGACGGGGTTTAGCTTCCTTCTTGGTAAGCAAGTACCTCAAAGCTGCGTGATCAGAATACACAATAACTTTGGCCCCCAAAAGATATGATCGGAACTTTTCGAGGGCAAAGACAACTGCCAAAAGTTCTTTTTCTGTGGTGGTGTAATTCATTTGAGCATCTCCGAGAGTGCGACTCGCATAATATATCACCACAGGTTTCTTATCAATTCGTTGCCCCAGGACAGCTCCTATGACGTAGTCCGAGGCATCACACATGATTTCGAAAGGCAGTGACCAATCTGGTGATTGAAGAATCGGGGCTTGGGTCAAAGCTGCCTTCAAAGAATGGAAAGCCTCAAGACATGACTCATCTAGGTGGAAGGGAGTGTCATTGGCTAGCAACTTTGTGAGCGGGCGAGTGATGGAAGAGAAGTTCTGAATGAATCTTCTATAAAAACCCGCATGGCCAAGGAAAGATCAGATTTGCCTAACAGATGAAGGGGGAGGAAGATTGGAAATCAGATCGACCTTGGCCTTATCTACTTCTATCCCCTTCTCGGAAATGACATGGCCTAAAACAATCCCTTCTTGGACCATAAAATGGCTTTTCTCCCAGCTAAGCACCAGATTGGATTCAATACATCGTGCCAGCACTTTTTGCAAGTTCTTCAAACAATTATCAAATGAATCTCCGAAAATGGAGAAATCATCCATGAAGATTTCCAAAAATTCTCCCACCATTTCAGAAAAGATTGCCATCATGCACCGCTGAAAGGTGGCAGGGGCATTACAAAGCCCGAATGGCATTCTTCTGAAAGCAAACGTGCCATAAGGACACGTAAACGTAGTTTTCTCCTGATCTTCCGGGTAAACTGCAACTTGATTATACCCGGAGTAGCCATCCAAAAAGCAAAAATATTTTTTCCCAGCCAACTTCTCCAAAATTTGATCAAGAAACGGGAGAGGGAAATGATCCTTCTTCGTCATGGAGTTCAATTTTCTGTAATCAATACAGATTCTCCATCCCGTTTGTAATCTCATGGCCACCTCCTCACCTTTCTCATTTTTTGTAACGGTTAGCCCAGATTTCTTGGGAACAACTTGTGTAGGGCTAACCCATTTACTATCAGAAATGGGATATATAATCCCAGCATCTAGCCACTTTACTACCTCTTGCTTGACCACTTCTTTCATGTTCGGATTCAGCCGGCGTTGCATCTCCCTACTTGGCTTAGCATTGTCCTCCAAATAGATGTGGTGCATACAGACGTCCGGACTAATGCCCTTGAGATCTGCCACCGACCAACCTATGGCCCCCCTATGTTCCTTAAGGACATCTAAAAGGTTAGATTCCTGATCGGAAGTGAGGTTGGAGGCTATAATGACAGGCAAAGTTTGGTCAGGACCCAGATAAGTGTACTTAAGAGTGTCCGGCAGAGGCTTTAATTCAAGAGTAGGTGGCTGATCCAGAGATGGAAGTGCAGGTTCGGGTTGCAGTGGAGGGAGTGACTCTACCCTACACCAGGGTGTGAGAGAGAGAGGAGAATTCTGAAGCATACTACCTTCTTCTAGGGTGTCCTTTATTGCAACCGGACTTTCATCACTCAACTCAAAAATATCAACAACATTACATTCTTCTTCAAGGTCGGGGTATTGAGAGGCTTTGAAAACATTCAATGCAATTTTCTCTCCTCCAAATGATATGTCCATCATTCCCGTGGCACAATTTATATTGGCCTTAGCCGTAGCTAAAAAGGGGCGTCCCAAAATAATAGGTGTATGTTTAAGATCCTGGGACGAGGCCATATCCAAAATGAGAAAATCCACCGGGAAGTAGCAATCATGCACTTTCACAATTACATCCTCCAACAGACTTCTTGGTGTTTTTACTGATCTATCGGCCAATTGAAGGATGATGGAAGTTGGTTTCAACTCACCCAGATCAAATTGCTCATAGATAAAGGTGGGTAAAAGATTTACGCTAGCACCTAAGTCGAGCAAAGCTCGATCAAAGGTGACTCCACCTATATCACATGAGATCAAGGGGGCTCCGGGGTCCTTCAATTTTCTCGGCAAATGATTCATCACAACGGCACTCACATCCTCCGACAAACGGACCTTTTGAGTTACCGCCCTTGACTCCCTCCTCGGAGTGCAAAGCTCTTTTAAAAACTTTGCATATGCCGGCACATGCTTGATGGCATCTAAAAGTGGAATATTGATATTCACTTGTTTGAACAATTCCACTAATTCTTCCTGATGTACCGGTGGTTTCTTGGGAGCTTTCGGCTTTAAAGCATCAGGAAAAGGGGCCTTAGGCTCATAATCTAGGGGTCCTTCATAAAGTTTCACCTTTCCTTTACCCAGCCTCTTCTCTTCATCCATCGGCTTCTCTTTAACAATCATGGGTTCTTCTTCCTCCTCATTCTCCTCTCGGGCCTCTTGGCCCGAACTATTGCCAATTCCCGTAGCCTGATAAGGGTCATCTAAAATCTTCCCACTCCTTAGGGTTGATATAGCCTTGGCATTCTCAAATTGAGGGCCCATAGGAGGAGGAGGTTGAGGTTGGTTTGGCTGCGGGAGAATAGGAGCTCTTTGAAGGAAGCCTGGAGGTTGGTTCCTCGGATTAGCCACTGGCTGGGTAGGAAGCTGACCTACCTCTCTCCGAACATTTCCTGCTGCTATTTGCCCGATCTGACCTTCCAACTTAGCAATGGATTGCTGCTGAGAAAAAATGAGTTGTTGGAGTCGATCAAACTTTTCATCAAAATTTGACTGCGGAAATTGAGGAGGAGGTTGGAAGGAGACTTGATTGGATCTGTTGGATGGATAGTGATGGTACTGGCCCTGAGAAAATTGAGATTGCTGATACGGGGCCTGAGAATAATGTGATGAGTGTTGGGATTGTTGTGGAAAAGGTGCATTGGTTTGTAAGAAATTTTGATGAGTTTGGTGAAAAGGATATTGATACTGTTGGTGAGATTGGACTGGAGCTTGGAATTGTTGTTTTTGGAATGAGGGATTAGTATGGGAAGATGCACCTTGTTGGGATTTCCAAGAGAAATTTGGGTGATTTTTCTAGCCTGGATTATAGGTGTTTGAGTAAGGATCATAAGGCGGCTTAGAAACACCCTGAGCAGCGAAGATTTGTTCTTGAATGAATGGGGGAAGTTGGGCCGTAGTGGGGCAATCAGTTACCACATGATCAGTGCTAGAGCAAAGAGCACATATCTCGTCATAATTAGGAGCTGAGAATGGTTGAGGTCGAGAACCTGAAGAAGAAGCTTCTTGCCTTGATAGAAATTGATCTAGCTTTTGAGCTACGAGATCAACATTTTCTATCTTTTGTGCCAGTAATTCCATTTTACTCAATTTCTGAGTCAAGGCATTGAGATCCATCCTATTCTCACTCTCAACGTGGCTCTTGACTTCATAAAGCCCGCCCTTCTTAGCCGGCCCAATCGTTCTCTCGTAAGATGAGAGCGAGGCATGACTAATTGAATTTTCACTAAGCATTTCAAACAAGTCATAAGCCTCTTCCTCGCTTTTACTCATAAAAGCTCCCCCACAGGATGCATCCACCATTTGACGGTAATTATCCGTCAATCCCTCATAGAATGCTTGAACTATTTGCCATTTTGACAAACCATGATGAGGGCATTTCCGTAACAAATCTTTCAACATATCCCATGCCTCATGGATTTGTTCTCCAGGGTTTTGTGAAAATCCAGTTATTGCTCTCCTCATAGTATTGGTTCGCCCTATGGGGTAGAATTTCTTCAAGAACTCCTTTTGCATTTCTGCCCATGTGTCTATGGGTTTACTCAAGGCCCCTAACCAATACTTGGCTTTGTCTTTAAGAGAGAATGGGAAGAGGGTTAGCCTGAGAGCATCATCTGAAAAATTGGGGATTTTCACAGTTGAACATATCTGGAGGAACTCATCCAGATGCCTATAGGGATCCTCATTGGTATTGCCATAGAAAGATGGCAACATTTGTATTGTGCTGGACTTGATTTCATATTGAGCTGCTTGATTTTGTGGTGCTTGGGTATAAAATGAAGGTTTATATTGATTGGGAAGAAAATATTCCTTCATTTTCTTGGGAACAACTGGTTGAATTAGCTGATTCTGATTTTGGTCCGCCATGGGGTTAGATTGATGATGAGTTTTAGAATGCACTAACCTCTCAATCTCTCCTATAGGTCCTAGCAATGATGGTTGTAGAGATCTTCTTCCATGCATAAACTAGGACAAAATGAGAGAGAAAATTGTTTAAGAATTTTTTTTTATGTGTTTTTTTTATATTGACATACTAAGACGAAGAAAGGGAAGAAAATGCTTTTGTTTTTGTTTTGTTTTTTTTTTAGGCAAACACAAACAATTTCACACACAAATTACCCTAATGACCTAGATGTGCCCTAAACCTACAAGTGAGGTTTCACAAAATGATTAAAGTGAAACTGAAGTTCACCTTCAACATGTCCACCAGCCAGGTAAGGGGTGGGGAAGTGGGAGGTACCCCCTACTTTCGTAGGGACCTAATTATGCCAAACCACTAACCCGCTTAAGGCGTTTGCCGTTCGACCGTCTTGCCTTAGGCACCGGTTTTCATAAGAGGGTAAACTCAGATAACACAAGAACCACAGTGTGATCTTAGGGCCAACGTCTACTGACTTTTATTCATGGCTTAGGTAATGCAAAGATGCGAGGAAAATGTGGTTTGTGGGCTAAGGAAGGGGTGATGAAATCCCCCACCGTATGTTGTTTAGGGGTTTTGCCCTTAAAATATTTTGAAATAAAATGCACACCACAATTTAAAACAAGGGGTTCCGATGCAATATGAATGCCAGAATGGGATAAGTAGAACGTACCTTGCCCCTCGCAATCTTCAAAATGCAATACAGAAATTAAATAAAGAAAATTCTATACTAAATGATGCATGTCCTAAAACAAGATGTGTGGTTTCTAATCTTGAAATGAATTTTTTTTTAGCTTTTGGTGCAAGTTTTTTTTTTGTTTTTAATTAATGAACCTAACTAACCAACACAAAAATTTCTTTTGTTTTTGATTGTTTTTGGATTTTTATTGAGTTTTGAAGAATTTTTCAATTTTTTCTAGATTTTTTCAGAAATTGGAAAAGTAGAACCTGTTTCTTGGTTTTAGCCCTTCAATGATGCTTCCAGGCTTTCAACAATGTTTCATATCCTTGGAATTTCAGGTTGCTTTCCCTCTTTCTTTGATTTGTTTTTGGTTTGTTTTCTTTTTCCTGCACAAGTAAAAATAGCAAAATCAATATACAAATATACAAATCAAATACAAGAATATTCAACTTTTAAAAATTCCACTCCCCGGCAACGGCGCCAAAAATTTGATGCGCTCGACAGTCGTCGTTTAAAAATGCCGTGCCACACAAATTTCAAAATTTATAACCGCACTCACTCACTCGAATGATTTTGAAAATACGAGTACAGTGGTGAATACGGGTCGATCCCATGGGGAGAGAATAGTTGATTTTAGCTCAAGTTGGAAATACCCTTATGTTTGGAAAAGTAAATTTTATCTTTGGAGTGCGATTATCACTAAGGAAATTGAAATTGCAACTTTAAATAACAAGAGAAAAGTAAAGGAATAATTAGCCAATTGAAGAACGCCGTCGTTTCTTTGCCGAGCCTTTGATGAAGATCGCTCCGCCTTGGAAGTCGACGTCGTGAGATGATTTGAAGAAGATCACCGCTTTGGATGTGTATGAGGGACTTATGAAGAGATGTAGATAGAAACAAACACAACTTGAAAATACAACAGAATTTTGTTGAAATAAGGGTTTGGAAGAAAAAAGAATAACACACAATCTAGATGGAATTTGAAGAAATAGAAAACATGAAAGTTGTAGAGAATTGAAACATGAAGAACTTTTATGAAGAACACAAAAATAGAAAATGAGAGGAAGACAATGAAAAACTAGAAAAATCAAACTCTAATGCTGCTGGTGAACAGTAACTGACAGAAAAATAGAACCATAAAGAATTAATTCTAGAGCTAAAACTAAGAAGAATTTGACAAAGTGCAAGAAGAACAAAAGTTAGATCTACCAGAGAGTAACAACTTTCATGAAAAACTCAGAGTTATTTGAGGACTAGAAAGACTTCAAAATGAAGAAATGGCAGAAGGTATCACCACGGATGAACAGTAATTATGTAAAACAGCACTTAAGAAAATGAGTATTAACTCTATGAATAAAGAAGAATTTAAAGAAATGCTAAACAAAGAAGTTGAAAAACACTTGAAAATGAACAACTTTTGTGAAGACAAGAATTTGAAATAGGGATCACAATAACAAGTAATTGGACAAAGAATTGACTGAATGCTCAAACCAAACTTTCATTAAAACAAATTCAACTTACAACTTTTGCGTCAAATGAACTTACAAATAACACCTTATGAAACCAAACTAAGGCCAACATGAAATAACTTCAAGAACATAAAGAACTCTCAGCAATCTACTCCTAACATCTCTTCTTTGGCTTCCTAACTCTAACAACTTAACAACTAACTACCACATTACAAAAGAATGCCCTTTATATAGGGTCACATATAACACCCACTCTCATGTGAACACTTGGTCAATGTAAACACCCAAATGGCTTCCATTTTGACCCAATTTGTTGGCTAACATGTTTTGCACACGTTTTCCCATTTTCTGGAATTTTTCTGGAATTTTTCTGGCCTTTTTATGGCCTCTTTTCTCTCTTATTCTCTCTCTGGCGGCGCAACGCTCCGACCACGGCCGCCCGTTCTTCTTTCCCGCCGCGTGGACCACCGCGTGGACCGGCCCGCCGTCTGCTGCCGCGTGTGAGCACGCGGGCGCGTGCGCCGCCCATCCACGCCGACCTCGCCTCCTCGTCCGTGCCGACTGCTGCCGCGGGAGCCGCCACGAGCGGCCACGACCCCCGCCCCCGCCCGCCCCTTCGCCGACCTCGTCGCCCGTGCCGGGCGGCGAAGGCGGGAAGGGGGCGGGGCGGGTTTGAATTTTTCTTTTTTTTGTTTTTTTTTAATTTTAATATATATATATTATATAAATATATATATATATCTATATAACTATCTATATATACTTAAAAAATAGCAAATACTTTTATTTTTTGTTATAAAATTTTTTATCTTTTCTTTTTGAACAAATCCTTGGGCTTTTGGCCCATTCAAAATATAATTTTTATTTTCTTTTATTTTCTTTTTCTTGGAGTTTTTCTCGAACTGCGTGCCTGCAAAATACGTAAAAATTATCATAAAAATTTATTTAATTTCAGAAAAATAAACGTTTGATACAAAATCAATAATAATTGTGAGAAGTGTATATTGATCATAATTTAAGCTCATAAATATGTGAATAATGATGAATTAACAAGGAAAAATACACACTTATCATGTACTGACTTTGATTGCGTGCATGCTTAGACCGATGTACAGACTTTGATAGCATAAGACGCTAACTAAGACTGACGGATGTACAGACTTTGCATGAGACGCTAGACGCCGTACATACCTCATGAATGTGCAGACTTGTCAGCGAGATGCACAATGTACAGACTAGCCAGCAACAAGTGTATGGACTTAACAAAGGAGTGATGCAAACTATGCAGCAACGAATGTGATGTGCAGACTTTAAATGAACGAGCATGCATTGTATAGACTTGATGGAATGCTGGGAGGATGCGCGTCGCTCAGACAGCGAGGGGGCGTACCGCTGGGTGGATGTACAGACTTTACCAATGTATGGACTTGAAGTCTGAACTGGTGGATGTACAGACTTCACCAATGTATGGACTTGAAAGCTAAACTGGTGAATGTACAGACTTCGATTGTGCAACTGCCAACGTACAGACTTGGGCTGACGGCTGTATAGACTTCGTTTAAAGCAGCCAGCCAATGTACAGACATGGGCTGACGGCTGTATAGACTTGGTGAAACCCTGAATGAAGTGTGCCGCTGAAGGGCCAAATGCCCGTACCGCTGAAGGGCTGAAGGGTCGTGCTGCTGAGATCTGAAATGCCGTGCCGCTAAAGGGCCTCAGGCTCGTGCCGCTGGAGGCACCAAAGTTGCCGTTTTGACAGGGGCCTTTGCTTTTGCTTCGGGAACTTGAAGCTGTGCATTCTTTGAGATATTTCTTCATCGTTAGGGGCCCGAGGGTGGGTCCGTAGTAGTGTGTTAATTCAGGAGGACATCCTGTGAGCGGTAGTATCTTCCCAGAGCCCTGGATGGCCAGTCTCTCCGGGTCCTCTTCCTTTGACTTTGACATTAATGCGGGGCTCAGCGGGACATATGGGCGTGCAATTTTATACGTCCACAAGCGAATGCTCCGCCGGATCGTCCGTGAATCGTGAAGAACGCTTTGGAAAGCCCTCATTCTTCAAGCTTCCCACGAGCACCGCACGTCCCCACGATCGCCTCGCCGCCGCCCACGTCGCCGCGCCGTCGCCCCGCCGTCGTCTGCAGCCGGAAGGGAGCTCGCCGCAGTCGAATGGGAGGAAGAGAGGGAGAGAGGGAGCCACGGTGGGGAGAAATGGAGGAGGAAGAAGAAGAAGAAGAAAGAGAAGGTGGGGAAGAGAGAGAAATAGGGGGGTATTTATAGAAAATCCGAAAAATTCAGAAAATACCGAAAAATAGAAAATTACGTTTCCGGAATCCTCGGAACGCACCGGTCGCAACGGTACCACTCGTGCCCAGGTGAACGACCCGGTTCACCCACAGCGAGGTTCCGAAGGAACTGCCGAAACACACACCGAAAATCGGAAAACACGCACGGAAAAGTCGCGGAACGCATTCGGGCCTCCGAAACGACTCTGGATCGCACCGATCCGAACACGAAAGATGTCCGAAATGAAATTTCAGACACAACAGAGCTGGACGCTCCGAGAAACTAGATTCGGGACCCACGAAGAAGGATCCAAAAGGTCTGGGATATTACAGGTCACCTCGGACTTCCCCTACCCCGCGGGGGTTGGGGAACTTAAGTTTCTGGTGGTAGGAAGAAGGGATGCCGCGAAGCGTGCCGAGTATTCCTCGGCCGATGATGGCATTGTACCCTGTCATTGCACGAATCACAGTAAAGTCGTCGAGGAAAGTTACCTCTTTTGGTGCCGTCCCGAACATGATCGAGAGTGAGATACGCCCTTCCGGGCGAACAGTCGTGCCAAAGAATCCGTATAGTGGCGTATGCAATGGTCCGAGTGGAGAAACGTCCACACCCATGAGTATAAGACAATCGTATGCAATAACATCGGGCCCACTTCCATTATCCACCAAGATACGTCGTACAGTACACTAGTTAATGGTGGCAAAAACTACCAGAGCATCTGAATGAGACGTCGTGACGCCTTCCAGGTCATCCTCGGAGAAGATTATGGGGTCTCCCGAATGACCTGAGGGGGAAAGTTCCCTTGGGATACCGTAGCCTTGGCCGGCCGTGTTGATGGCCGTTGCGTACCGATGCCTTCTGCTCACGCTATCACCCCCCACGGCGGGCCCTCCAGAGATCATCATGATCCTTGGAGACCGATGATCAGAGCCTCATACTCTGCCTCATTATTTGTGCAGGGTTTATTGATAGAACATGATGTTTGCAATACTTCTCCCTCAGGGGATTTTAGGATGATGCCGGCCCCTGCCCGTACTTTCGTATGTCCGGACGGGGTCTTTTCTATTCTCGAAGCTCCATCAAAGTGCAACTGCCAGGCGATCTGTTGGACTTGGTCCACCTCCCGTGTTTCATCTTCAGGCAACTCTGTAGCCAGTGGGGAATCTTCAGGCATAGGATGTGCTGCAAAGAATTCGGCCACGACTTGACCCTTAACGGCCTTCTGTGACACGTAGGTGATATCAAATTCCATTAGCAGTACGGCCCATTTTCCGAGATGCCCCTGTAGGACTGGCTGGGAGAGAATGTGTTTAACTGGGTCGGCCTTGGAGATCAGGCTTACTTCATGGGAGAGCATGTAATGCCTCAGCTTCTTGACTGTGAAGACCAAGGTGAGACAAACCTTCTCAATTGGGGTGTATTTTGCTTCTGCCCCCACTAGTCTTCAGCTAAGATAATAGAGAGCTTGCTCTTTCCCCTCATCATTATTCTGTGCAAGCATTGCCCCCAGTGAGCATTCGGTGGCGGCTATGTATAGAATAAGCGGCCTTCCCTTGACAGGTGCCCCCAGCACGGGCGGGGTCTTCAAGTAATCGTTCAGCTGATCGAAGGCCTTCTGGCATTCCTGGTTCCAGTCAAAAGGTGCATTTTTCATCATTAATCTGTGGAATGGCTGACAGCGCCCTGACAAATTGGAGATAAATCTTCGGATGTAAGCCAGCCGGCCTTGCAGGGATCTCAACTCTCCCAGATCCTTCGGAGGAGGTAACTCCTGAATGGCTCTTATTTTAAAATGGTCGACCTCGATCCCTCTATATCGGACAATGAAGCCGAGGAACTTCCCACTGGAGACGCCGAAGGCACACTTCATCAGGTTCATTTTCAGCTCATACTGTCGGAGTCTTTCAAAGATGACTCTGAGGTCCTTCAGGTGATCTTCTCTTTTCTTCGACTTGACGACCAAATCATCAATGTAGCATTCGACTTTGTTGTATAGCAGCTCGTCGAATATTTTGGTCATCACCCGCTGGTAAGTAGCACCGGCGTTCTTGAGGCTGAAGGGCATTCTTTTGTAGTGGAATATCCCTTTGGGTGACCGGAAGGCCGTATGAATTCGGTCGTGCTCAGCTAACCAGATTTGGTTATAGCCGGACGATCCGTCCATGAAGGATATGGCCTCGTGGCCAGTAGTTACATCAATCACGACTTCAGTGATGGGCACCGGGAAATCATCTTTCGTGCAGGCTTTATTCAGGTCGCGGAAGTCCACGCAAATTCTGATCTGTCCATTCTTCTTCTTCACCGGCACAATGTTGGCCAACCAAGTGGTATACTGGTTTTCAACTACAAAATTGACATCTATGAGCATGTCGACTTCTTTTCAAATTTGGTTTATCAACTCCGGCCTCATGCGCCGGGGAGACTGCTTCACCGGTTCCACCTTGGGATCGATGGCCAGAATATGTTGGGTCACAACGGGACTTAGGCCGGGCATCTCCTTGTAGTTCAAGGCAAAACAGTCCCGGAATTCTTGCAGCAACTTAATATATTGTTCCCTCTCCTGTGGAAGAAGAAGGGCACTTAGAAAGGTTGGCCTAGGGTCGCCCTTTGTGCCCAAGTTAATTTTAATAATTTCATCTACCGTGGCCTGGCCGCCATCTTCAATTTCCGGGGGTGCCGGCAACAGGTCGACGAAATCCTGATCTTCGCCATCTTCTGCTTCAAGGACACCATAGGTGTCACCCTGCTCAGCCTCGTCGGACAATGAGGCTTTGCTGGTATCCCCCGCCTCCGGGCTCGCGGGCCGTGGCTTCGAGGGGTCCTCCTGTGCGGGGAAATAAAGGACTTCTCTGGGGTCTTCTTGGTAATCATCATAGACGGCTCTAGCAGGGGCCGAGGTGATGGATTGCCACACCAGGGGCGGGTTCTCTGCCAGTGGCCGAGGTTGCCCGTTCTCACCTGCATCTTCAAAAATATGGTGCTGGACTGACACCATGTAGACACCCTTTTCGTGGTTGCATGTCACATGGGGGCGTGGCGGAGCCACCACATAATCTCCCATTCTGAGCTCATCTGTCTCAATCAGATCTTGGGCAATATCCTTGATGTTGTGCCTCTTAGGCACAAGCATGTGCTATGTTGTTTTGATGATAGCAATGCTATTTTATTTTGATGATAGCAACACAGTGAGTCAATAAATGATATTGTGTTTTGATGATTGCAACAAAGTAAGTGCATTTCTGTGCATTCTTATCCTTGAGCATTCTGCATATGATAGAAACATGAATGATGATGTTTAGCATTGATGGCATTTGTTCTTTATATATATGCATTGCATTCTGTCAGATATCATGTCTCTATATGTCTCTGCATAGTCTGAATTGCATTCTGTCAGATATCATGTCTCTGCATGTATCTACATAGTCTGAACAGCAGTGGGTCGACCCCCTTCTCAGATGGGTCGACACCCCCAAAGTACAAGTCTATACACTGTCTGTCTGTCTTGTGTCTCATGCAGCATCTTAGGCATTTTTGTTAAAGTCTATACAGTGCAGATCACACGAACACTCAAGTCCAAACATCGTGAAGTCTGCACATTGTGGCACTGTAGCATGCATTTCGTAAAGTCTATACATTCACAGTGCATTGCTTTGGCTAAGTGTATACACTGACCGTCTCATGCAAGTACATACATTGCACTGTTGCATGCTTTTGTCGAAGGCCTTGTAAGTCTATACATTGGACCGTCTTCCTAAGCGTCTTATGCCAAGTCCGTACAGTGTCCATCAGCATTTAGAAGTCTATACAGTCCACCGTCTTCCTACGCGTCTCGTTCATGCATTGTTCACAAAGTCTGCACATTGCATCACTATTCTGCAAGTCTATACACTGGCTACTGCACTCTCATGAAGTCTTCACCTGTGCTAGTGTAAGTCTATACAACGCCCAGTGCTATGCTTGCAAAGTATGTACAGCGGTTGCCTTCTTACATAAAGGCTACATTTGCACTGTAGATGCACGCACTGCTCATAAGTCTAGACATTGGAAAGTCTGTACATCGTGCATCTTTAAGTTGAAGTCTGTCCAGAGTCAGCGTCCAGTTGACCGTCTCAGGCAGTGTCTCTTTGTGCGTCTCTTGCAAGTCCATACAACGCTTCAGACTAAAGCCTGTACATCGGACAGTGTTTAGGCGAAGTCTATACATCCGTCCGTACAGTGTCTTGGCCATCATCTCACGACCACCAAGTCTATACTTTGGTCGGTGGCAAGTCTGCACATTGGACTCTTGATCAAGTCTACACATTCAACAATGTTCTTCCAAGTCTGTACATTGGAAGCTTCACCTATGTTTCCCTTCAAGTCTATACATCGGTAGCTTTACCGTCGTTTCCCTTGAAGTCTATACACTTGACTGCCTTTGCCTTGATCAAATCTGTACAGAGCTCCCTTGTTCAAGTCTATACAGCCTTTTCATCTTGAAAGTCTATACAACACACTTTACATTACAAGTCTATACATCATGATCGTCTTTACAAGTCTATACAGAGCTCTTCACTTAACCTGATATTCCGATACTCTGTCTGACAGGTGCTCTGCTCGTGGAGGCTAATGAAGGGCATGTGATCCGAGGCTGGAAGGGTAGACAGGATTGTGACACGTGTGCTGAAGCTGGCTGAGAGACTGACACGTGGTCCAAGGTTTTTGGGAGGGAGATGTGGAGAGCACACGCCCTGGCTGCTGCTGCTGCTACCGCTATATATACAAGCCTTCGTCCACATATGAAGGCTGATCGGAGGAGACAGATCGAAGCCTGTGAGTTGAACCAGAAGAGCAGAAGCAGAGAGCCCTTCGATCCAGCAGAAGAGAAGAAGAAAAGAGTGAAGAAAAGAAAGAGAGACAGAGAGCAGAGAAGAAAGAAGTAAAAGAGAAAGAGAGAGTGAGATCGTAAGAAGAAGAGTGTGAGAGAGGTTGTCTGAAGATCAGTCTTCACTGGACCGTGGATCAAATCCAGGCCAGTCAGCTCTTTGAGAGCCATATTGTGCTTGATGTTTATAGCTTTCCGATTGCTGTTCATCCTATCTTTTATTTTCTTTTTATACTTTCCTTCAAGCTGTTAGTCAGCGGGTTTTGCAGAGGTGCTGCCTCTGGACGGCTAAGCTATATTGCCCAGCGGTTTGCAGTGGTGGATTCCACTGGACAGCAAGCTGTGTTGCTCAGCGGGCGAGGAGGATTCCTCGGACGGCAAGCTGTGTTGCCCAGCTGATGTATGGCAAGCTGTGATGCCCAGCTGTTCAAGCTATGAGTCAGCGGAATCCACACTCGGTTTGAGTGTGGGGTGGATGTAAGTCTGCTGGACCGAACCACCTAAAAATCATTGTGTAGTGGTTTGATTTCTTCTATCTGATTGGCGCTAGATGAATGCTTAGGTGCGCTTTGGTTTGATGTTCTATAAGAGTTCATTTGTCTACTGCGCATACTATATGTTTGACAGTGGTATTGAGTGTATGTTTGATTTGTCTAATTGCTGCCCACATTAGATGTTCGCTTAGGAGCACTCTTCATATTTGTCTACAAGTTCAGTAGATGACTGGAGTAGTTTTCCTATAGTTAGTCTTAGTGTTTTTATTCCGCAGTTCTGAGCACTATAATTCTAATTGGGCGAAATTTTTTTAAAGGGTATATTCATTCACCCCCCCTCTGAATACTTGCACCGAACCCAACACTTGAAGACGTAGCAGTCTTCGATAGAGTGGCCCAGTATTTGGTGATAAGGGCAGAACAAGGGGTCACCGCTTTTGCGAGCATCCTGCGGCCTCTTGGATCTTGAGAGGGAGACCTTGCCATAGTAGCAAGCCCATTCAAAAATTCCTCGGGTCTTATTTCTCGAGAAAGAGTAGGGTCTCTGCATCATTTCTTGCAATGTAGGGTTTCGCTCGGCCGGCCGTCTGACTGGGGAAACAACTACATCCCTAGCTCCCTTTCTCAGGTGCATGGGGGCATTCAGGATGGTACTCAGGGACTGGTGCATGTCGATGTTCTGTTGGCGGAGGATGCCCCCGATGAGGTCGGACACGAGTGCAGTCACTTCGGCCAAGCGGGCCTTCAGCATTTCAATTTCTCGCTGCTGCTGATAGCATAGGGCAAACAAGGCGGCGTCACACCGAGGGGGGCCCGGGGTCCAGCTTGCTTCCCCATCCTTTGCATCAGTATCAGATGAGGGCAATGGCGCACCGTTGCTGCAGTCATTCGGAGCCGATCCTTCAGAGGAGGACGGGGCCTTCCCCTTGTTCCTGCAGGAAGGTGGATTCCATAGGGATACCTCTTCATCCAGCTCTTCATTAGCCGGAGGCTTAAGGTGCTGGCGACCTTCAACTTCTTGTGGAGCTGCGACGCCTGTGAGACTATCGCCAACCGAAGCCGAGACTGATATCACGTCAGCTTCGTAGGAGTCTTCCAATGAAAAACCTAATCCTGGATGCCGGGTGATTTGCTGCAATCTCCGGTCCAAGTTTGGTGGGTTCCACATCTTCTTGAACATGTCCTTCCGACTGGAGAGCTGGCGAAAGGGGATCCCTTGTTTTCTGGTCATTCTGGCTACACGGCCGGTTATGTCAGGCAGTCCCATTATCGGGACGAGTGGGTCATTCAGTCCGTCAGAGAGTTTGCAATCATCGTCCCCTCTGACCGGGTACTCATGCGACACATAGAAAATAGTAGACCATCCACCGGGGTTAGGCACATCGAAGGTCCTTAATGGTTCAACCACTTGGCAGTCAGCTTCTGTGAGAGGCTTAATGATCCCGAACGGGACCCTGATGTCCTCCAGCAAGTCTTCGAGGTGTGGCATTCCCCGTGTAGGGCAGATAGAGAGGGGAGTGGCCCGGAACACTCCTTCTACCTGGGAGACAAATGACACCTGACGGGGAGCCACATAGCCTGGCGGTGGTGGAGGGAACCAGCCGTCGGGCTCTGCCTTCTTCTTTCCCTTGTCGAGGGTGACTTGGGGAGCTTGCTTAGGCTTCTCCAGATACAAATTGGCGTCCGAGAGATGACATTCAAACACCTCAAAAGGGTGGAGGTCAGCAAAGATTCTCTCCTCCTTCCAGTTGCTGGGGTACTTGATGCATTGATGCAGAGTAGACGGCACTACCATGTTTTGGTGCAGCCAAGGTCGGCCGAGCAATGCCTTGTAGGAAGTGCTGGAGTTAATCACATGAAACTGGACCTTAGTTTTGAAATCACCGAGGGAGAGGTTAAACTCTGCAATCCCTATGGGGACCTCGCACTTCTGGTTGAAACCAGCAATCTTGACATTCTTGACCTCAATCAAGTGTACGTCAAAGTAATGTTTATGGTACACTCGATAGGGGAGTATATTCACTGCTGCCCCAGGGTCAATCAATACTCTGTTGATGGGATGCCCATTCAGCTGCCCCTTCATGTAGAGCGGCCTGTTGTGACTGCAGGTAGGCAGGAGCATATTTTCTTCTGTAAAGGCCATGGCTACCTCGGGTGACATTTTTGCAAGGCAGGCCTCCACATATGCTGGTGTCTGGAGCGCTGCGATGACGGCCAGCCGTGTCTCTTCATGTAGGGACAGGATCTCCCAAACGGTGAACCTGGCTGGGATCTTCTTCAGGTGCTTGACTATTCTATTGCTAGCTCGGACCTCGAGCAACTTCATCTCTTCGGCTCTACCGCGCCTGCTGTTGATTTGTTTTACTTCTCTTCTTCTTTTTTGTTTTGATGTGTAATAAAGATGATAAGCAAAAATCAAATATCTCAATCAACCCAAGGACATGTGAACCATGAACCTAGGCAACCAGAACAAGCTCTAGCATGGGCATGCTATCTCAATCATCAAACTAAACTAAGGGAATAAAGAAAAACACACGCCGGGGCGTGGAGCAAGAACAAATAAAAACACACCGCAAGGGTGGAGCAAATAAAGGAAATAAGGGATATGAGATGGAAATCAATGCCCAATACTAAGGAAAGAACGTGATCGCCACCAAAGTAAACACAAGCCAGAGACTTGAAAATACCTTGGAAATAGGTGGATGAAGCACCCGCCCACGGGAGAGAGAAAACCAGTGAAATCTGCAGATCAACCGAATATAACGGTCCAGACCCTGTGCGTCACAGGAATGTGACGGTCTCCAAATAAACCGTTATATGAACCTGACGCGTCTTCTCAAGACCGTCAGAAAACCTGCAGAAATAGCTTGTGGACCCTTTTAACTCCAACTCTTCCAGCCGGCCAGAAGACTTGGGCCTCGTGTAGTGAACCTGTAAACCTGCCAAAGAACGTGAAACACAAGAAAACAAACCCAAATTAGCCCTTTAAACAAGCGTAGTATCAACTCTCAAAAGAAATAAAGATCATGCAAAAGGAAAGGGAAGTACCGGGAGAGTTTTGGTTTTTTAACCCCTCTGGGCGTTTTTAAAAGATAGGTGGATGTTTAGATGATGAAAAACAGATGCAGAACGTGGAATAAGGAAGAGGGACAATGCTTTTAATGAGAGGGAGGAGGAAGAACACGTGGAATCAAGACTCAACCCCTTGCCTTGAAGCAAGTTAGATAATGATCGTTCCTTGATATTTGGTCAAGGGGTGGAGCCTTATTAAATAGGCGAAAAAAAACATAATAGAACTAATGCGATGCATGCACATGATGGTATTTTTTTGGATTTTGGAAAATATCTGAATTTTTGTGAGTTTTGGAAATATTTGCTGTATTTTGGGTTTTGAAATATGTGATTTTTTTTGTTTGATTTTGGATTTTTGATGTTTTTGGTGTTTTAAATATGTGTTGTTTCTAGATTTTGAAATATATGTTGTTTTTGGATTTTGGATTTTGAAATATATGTTGTTTTTGGATTTTTAAATATATGTTGTTTTCAGATTTTGAAAAACCAATGCTTTCCCCTAACAACGTGAGCCCTCCGTATTGCATTGAGAGTTCCCGAGGTTGGCGTGCAATGAGGTGACAAACCTTGATCAAGGCCCAGATTTTCATGACGGTGTTTCTACCAGGGCCATACCCAGGGTACTAGTTTCAATCCTAAAATAGAAAATAGAATACGGGGGTAAGCTTAGGCCAGATTTGAAAGTTTTTAGGACTTGGGTTCCTCTCCAGACAACCCATTTAGAGATTTGGTCTGTTGCGTCGGGGCTTTGTGTCCGTCATCGAACCGTTGTCCACTCTAGGCATGCATGCGACTGGGCTCATTCGTCCCGCGGGGAACTGTACTGCCACTCTTGTCAGGCCTAGATTCTTTTTCTTGCCTTTCTTGGAGCTTTGGAATCATATTCAATAGACCTTTGAGATGATGCTTTTGATTTTGTCACAGAGATTGCTTTCCTTTTTTTTTCTTGTTTCTTTGCTTGTGGCATCAGGTCATAACAGACTGCCCCTATTTGAGACCTCCTCTTGTCAGGGTGCCTGGATTGGTTGTCGCCTCCTTATTCACCTCTTGCCCCTGGATTCAGCCGATGGAAGGAACGAACAGGGACTTCAACTTTCCCCCAAAGCATGGCCGAGGAGAAACGGTGTCTTTTAAAGCAGGAAACCTGACCAGGGATGTTGTGTAGTGTGTGGTTGCCTTACTCGGGACCCTTTTAGAGAAATGGAGGAACATCTTGCTGCCGGGGTGGCACGGATCAGACTCTTAAGGAAAGAACCGCTTAAGGTACAACCCATTCCACGGGTAAGAGAGCTCCTCACCTTCCGCGTTTACTAAGCGATAAGCATTCCCTGGATAAGCCTCTTTTACGACGAACGGCCCTTCCCAGTTAGGTTGCAATTTAGACCTAGGACCTGCAGACCGAATGAATTTGCGTTTCAAAACCATCTCCTTTTTGAAATTTACGTTCAATTACCTTCTTTTGAAAATAACGTGAAACTCTCTTTTGATAAACGGATACGTGATCGGCCGCATTCATCCTCTTCTCATCCAAGAGTTCTAACTGGACGAGCAACGCCTCTCGACGTTCATCGCGATTAAGTTCCTTATCAAGCTGCACTCTAAGGGAAGGGATCAACCGCCAGAGACTTGAAAATACCTTGGAAATAGGTGGATGAAGCACCCACCCACGGGAGAGAGAAAACCAGTGAAATCTGCAGATCAACCGAATGTAATGGTCCAGACCCTATGCGTCACAGGAATGTGACGGTCTCCAGATAAACCGTTATATGAACCTGACGCGTCTTCTCAAGACCGTCAGAAAACCTGCAGAAATAGATTGTGGACCCTTTTAACTCCAACTCTTCCAGCCGGCCAGAAGACTTGGGCCTCGTGTAGTGAACCTGTAAACCTGCCAAAGAACGTGAAACACAAGAAAACAAACCCAAATTAGCCCTTTAAACAAGCGTAGTATCAACTCTCAAAAGAAATCAAGATCATGCAAAAGGAAAGGGAAGTATCGGGAGAGTTTTGGTTTTTTAACCCCTCTGGGCATTTTTAAAAGATAGGAGGATGTTTAGATGATGAAAAACAGATGCAGAACATGGAATAAGGAAGAGGGACAATGCTTTTAATGAGAGGGAGGAGGAAGAACACAATATGCAATGATGAACTTTGAAACTTAATAGAACGAATACTCCATTCACCGTGAAGTAGATGGACGTGAAAGATAAGTCTCCTTGGTTAGATGTGGCTCCAGAATGCGGCAACACTTCGACGCGAACTCCAGATCTTCCTCTCTCGGGCCATGAAGTTAAGGGTGCTATTTATAGGCCCTCAAATTCTCTGGTCGAGCAGAGGATAATCCAGCAAGAAAAGAAGATAACTCTTAGCAAATCCTTGAAGATAATATCACCAAGAGTCCATAGAAACAAACAGAAGGTTCTGAGGATCAGATTTGGAAGAGAAATCACCAATTCAAACTCTTATCTCGACCACGGAGTAGCAGAGAAAAGGCATGAACTCCCAGGACTCTCTGTTGGATGTAACGGCTACACGACAGACCGTCATATGTAAATAACGCGCCAGGGGGATACCGTCACTATCAACCTTATCTCAAAAGAGATAAGATCAACGGGAAGAAGATCAAACAAGTTGGACTCTGCAAGATAAGTAACGGCCATGAGTGGACGCGTTGGAGGGAAGTAACGGTTGTACGACAGACCGTTAGAATCAATGGGCAGGCCAACAGATAAGCATTGAAACAAAGACCTCAAACTTCAAGACTCTTCAAGAAGTAACGGCCTAGGGCGAATGCGTTAGAAGAATGTAACGCCCATGCATAGGACCGTTAGAAATAATGAAGATCAAAATTGATAAGAGCTTGCTAAACTTCATCCAATGAAAAGCCACAAGGAACCACACTCAACTAAGGAGAGAAGACCCATAAAATGAGCTTCAAACTGACGAAGGAAACTCAATGAAGAGTGAACAACTTGGAGCATCACATGGATAGAACAAGGAGATGACCCGACTTATTGGTCATAAAATGGGTGTCAACAGATGCCCCTCCTTAACGTCCTCTTTGCAGGGGAGCGAGCAGAGGTGAAGCGAAAGTGAAAATGGAACCTGGAGATGAAGCGGAAGTGAAGCGGAGTGGACCAAAAAGTGGGCGTTAAGGTAAACGACACCCGTTCTTTACCAACAAACAATAAGAATCTTCTGGGAAACTTCAAACTGATCACAAGGAAAGAGCCAACCAAAGGATGCCAGTCTGGAGGAACTAACAACTAAGGAAAGGAAACACGGCTAGCCGCCGGAGGCAACGGAAAGGAAAGAGAACTGACTTAACTCCAGACAGGAATCTTCAGTCAACCAAATCAAGCAAGAGATCGAAGAAAAGCTTCTAATTCGGAATGGAATGATTCTCCTTATTCGAGATCAAGAACACAGCTATTCACCATCATTAAGACACCTTGAATAGATGAAGCACATGAATGCTCAAAAAGATGCGTATGATGCATGTTGGGCTAAAGAGAAAAAGAAATCATCAAAATGAATGCAAAGAAAGATAAAATAACAAAGATACTCGAGAATAGTATTGCTAGACCGAAGAAATCAGGGTCAGGACACCATCTGCAACCACGGCGTGCAAGACAGAACCATCGTCCCCAAACTTTTCCGACCTAACGGCCTATCCAACGATTAAACATGTGAACTTAGATCATCATCATTTTTGTTTAAGGGGAACATCAGATCCCAGAACACATGAATGAGCAGCCGGTTCTCAAGATAATATATCATAGATAACATATAGTAATGCATTAAGGGGTCAAGGGAACGAGATACAATACCTGACTTACCTGTCTGACCGGCAAAGCGCGACGTTCATAACTTTATTCATGAGAAAGAGGTTAGCCAATAATAATATGAGCATAAAACAAGGCATAACCATTTGTACGCATGAGAAGCATTAATAATATGTGCCATGGCAGAAAATGTGGTCATTTAATCATCAAATGGACCATTTTATTCATCAAGAAACTTGCAAGCTGTAACGGTCTGCAGAGAGGGCGTCATATGAAGTAACGGACTAGCCCTAGGCTGTTAGAGATTGGGCGGTTCATATTCTTCAATAAAATAATTCAAATCCATGTGACGGTCTTAGGAGTACGCGTCATTGACGGTAACGGTCGGACGACAGACCGTCATATTTCCTGAGCATTCAAAAAAAACAAACCGAACGGTCACGGCCTCATTCATTCAACACTGAAGCCTTAGCACCCAAAAAAAACCCAAACGAGAAACCCCAAGACCACCGGCGACCACCGAAGGAGATGGCCGGCGACGAGGGCTCTCAGCCACCGAAGAAGAGGGAAAGAGGGATGAAGAAGAAGGCGATTCGCCGCCTTCACCGCCGGATAGAGCGGGAAGTGGAACGACGGCCGGAGGAAGAAAAAATGAGGAAGAGAGCTCCAAGGGTGGAAGAAGAGGCTCCAATGGCCGAGGAGGACCAAGGGGAAACTCTCCTGGACGAGGGAGAACCCAAGGAACAGGAGAAGAAAAGGAAGAGGGGCCAAGACCATGAGGTAGGCCTCTGCCCTAATTTTTTTCAAATTTTAATTTTTTGTGTTCTTTTGTATGAATGCATGTGGGAATGGATATGTAAATGATTGCAGACAGATGAGTATGAATGAAGGCAGGAATGAATGTGTGAATGTGTGATGGAATGCAGGAAACGCATGTGGATGTGTGGGAATGAATGCATGTTAAGGAACGAGTGATTGTGTGGATGAGAAAAGTGCATGGTGAGATAATGTGTGGACGGGTAGGATGAACGGAAATGAAAAGCATGTTAAGACCGCCAGGTCTAAATAGAGGCAGATAGGAATAGCCCAAATTTTAGCAGCAGACAATGTAACGGTCTAGGTCCAGACCGTCAAGATCAAGTAACGCGTCAAGTGAAGGCCGTTAAAGAGGACAGAGCTCAATTTTGCAGAACTGAGCAGCAGAAAGAGTAACGGCTCAGAGCTGGTGCGTCAGAAGGATGTAACGGTAAGTGCTAGACCGTTAGACTTGACAGAACAAGACTGAATTATGAATGCACTCATGAGTGTACAGACCTTGTCCAAGTGATGTATAGACTTGGAGTGCAGATGACCAAACGATGTGTAGACTTCGTTTTAGCCAAAGAATGCTCAGACTTGAAGGATGTATGGACTTCGGACGAGGAATGTGAAGACCTGGGGTTGTGCACACATTGGGCAATGTATAGACTTGGATCAAGAACGTACAGACTTGAACGACGTGTGGACTTTGGATGAAGACTGTACAGACTTGGAGAATGCATGGACTTGAAACTGTGGAATGTACAGACTTGAGAAATGGATGTATAGACTTGACAAACGTGCAGACTTGGGGAGAATGTATAGACTTCACCGAATGTACAGACTTGGGGAGACATGGAATGTATAGACTTCAACGAATGTACAGACTTGGGGAGACATGGAATGTATAGACTTCAACAACGGTGTGTAGACTTCAACACGAAGTATGAATGTGCAGACTTCAAGATGCTGTACAGACTTCAAAGTGATGTATAGACTTAAAAATGCTGTATAGACTTAACAAAATGTTGTACAGGCTAGGATGACGAATGGGATGTATAGACTTTAATCAAATGTGCAAGAAATGTGATGGTCCACGCATAGTGCGTCGGAGATAGATAACGGTCATGAGCAAGACCATTGAGCATGATTGACCAAGAAGAAACCAAAATTGATCAGCAGAGAATGTAACGGCTCAGAGAGAACGCGTCACAAGAATATAACGGTCTGATGCTAGACCGTTAAGCTTGACAGAACAAGGTTGGACTAAATTTAAAACCCACAAGAAATGTGACGGCCCAGAGTTGGCGCGTCATAGTCAAGTAACGGTCCGACGATAGACCGTTATATCATGAATTGCACTCCGAGACGGATTGAGCCGTAAGGGGCAAAACCCGAGATAAGAAGCCCTTGATCCGTTCTAGACTTCTCCCAAACTTAAGATAACGCCTTCCAATCCGAATCTTATCACTTTAAAGCCAAAACCAAACCTTTAAAACTTGAAAACCTAGCCAAAATCGTATCTTTCTGAATTCTCTGCTAGAAGGCTGAAAAACCCCTCCTAAGGGCAGGAGACAAGATGAAGAGAAGCTTTGAGGCGATGGCTATGGAGGAGAAGGTCTACACTGGACCCAAAGCTGCAAGAAAAGAGTATGGAGAGCTACAAAGGCTAACCTCAATTCCCAAGCATCTAAGCTCTAATGCTCAAAGAGTGGTAAGCTTTCATAACCTAACCAAGTTCAGAAATTTCTGTACTTCATCTTCTTCCTCATGATTTTCTTTTTCTTCTTAGCCCCTTCCCGGTCCAAGATGCTATTCTAATCTGAGGTGGGTGGCTCCCATGGTAAAGGCACTCCCTTTAGAGGTTACATCAATTCTTAAAGCATGGCACCTTCAACCTCTCTTGGTCTTAGGCAAGAACTTCTAGAAATTGACATTAGATTGGCCTAGTATTTCAGCCCTCGTAGAATTGTGACATCCACAAACACATACCTTCATCTTCCCTTCCTTTGAAGCAACAGTCCTATTAGAAGAGGTAGAAACCTACCTAGCCCTTCCTAAAACTAAGGCGGGGGATGAAGACCTAGTTTGCTACACGATTGAGCCTATTGACCCGTCCTTGATCTTGAGTGATTTCATCCATAATCCAAAGGACGTGAGGACCATGATCAGCCCACACCACATACACTTGATACCCTTGGCACAGTGGATAGTGTCTCATTGTAAAAAAAAGTGGGAGAGACATGAAGCAATAGCCAAGGCGGTGGCGGTTTGCTTATGCGGAGTTTTCCTTTTCACCACGACCGACCACCTCTTAGATACCCAAAATCTCAGCATAATCAGTGGATTGTGGCGGGGAATGTCCCTCTCTCAAGCGATCCTCTCATACCTCTATGAAGGACTATCCTCGGCTTGCCTAGGAGGACCTTTGTTCGGTTCCATGATACTCCTTGAGTGTTGGATGGGAGTGAGAATCAAATTCCAACCAATGGAAGACATAACTTCTGCTAGCCGGATCTTCGGGAGCCACCCTCTTTTCTTCATTGGCGGGGCATCTGGATTTTCTTCACATGTTGAATGCAAGACGGCGGACAAGAAAACTCGGGATGAATGGCGCCTCTTCTTCAACACCTTTCCAATAGACAAGTTCATCATGCGACCAAGAATCCTTCGGAGCACTCTTCTTAGAATATCGCGGCGTCAAGGCCTGGACCTCCAGCTAGTGGGAAATACTACCATGGCGATCTACAACCCACACCGATGCCATCTTCAGATCGGGCTACCTCGAACTGAAGTTACTGCACTATCACACTACCCTCCCCTTCTACCTAGGAAGATGGGGACCGAGGAAGATGAGAGAGCAGTCCGGAACGTGCTGACCATGTGGGAGATCAGCAAGGTGCGTCCGTGGCAAGAAAAAGTGGAAGAGAACGACGAAGCGTGCCGTGGTTATGTGAAAGAATTGAGGAAGATCCGCCCTCTTGCGGATAAGAAACTGAATGTAGCTTGATTTTCCTTTTGAACGATGTAATTGACAATCAGAGTTGGAATTTTATCAATCTTGTGTTTCATTAAGTTCACTTGAAATAAGATGGGATTGCCTCAGTTGAATGGACATGAACTTTGTGTTTTGATTGGGCTAGAATGATCAGCAGAACAGAGTTTCTGAAGAATGTAACGGATCGGATCAGGGTCGTTAAAAACATATAACGGTGAGGAGACAGGCCGTCATAATGTGTGTTCTGAGAATCCTGTTCTCTGGAGGATATAACGGTCTAAAGATGGGCCGTTAGGAGGAAATGACGGTCTGCCTGGGGCCGTCAAAGATAGATCTGCTGAAAGAATAGAGCCGACATCCGAAGGAAAAGTAACGGTCAAGGGGGAACCGTTAGATGACCGTGGCGGTCCACTGATGGCGCGTTACAGCTCTGAACCTGCATAGTTATGAGATTTCAGCTTTGTCGTGATCCTGCCTTCTGCACACACTTAAACACGGAACAAGTTAGATCTGTTCTTAGACTCAACCCCTTGCCTTGAAGCAAGTTAGATAATGATCGTTCCTTGATATTTGGTCAAGGGGTGGAGCCTTATTAAATAGGCGAAAAAAAACATAATAGAACTAATGCGATGCATGCACATGATGGTATTTTTTTGGATTTTGGAAAATATCTGAATTTTTGTGAGTTTTGGAAATATTTGCTGTTTTTTGGGTTTTAAAATATGTGATTTTTTTTTATTTTGGATTTTTGATGTTTTTGGTGTTTTAAATATGTGTTGTTTCTGGATTTTGAAATATATGTTGTTTTTGGATTTTGGATTTTGAAATATATGTTGTTTTTGGATTTTGAAATATATGTTGTTTTCGAATTTTGAAAAACCAATGCTTTCCCCTAACAACGTGAGCCCTCCGTATTGCATTGAGAGTTCCCGAGGTTGGCGTGCAATGAGGTGACAAACCCTGATCAAGGCCCAGATTTTCATGACGGTGTTTCTACCAGGGCCATACCCAGGGTACTAGTTTCAATACTAAAAAGGAAAATAGAATACAGGGGTAAGCTTAGGCCAGATTTGGAAGTTTTTAGGACTTGGGTTCCTCTCCAGACAACCCATTTAGAGATTTGGTCTGTTGCACCGGGACTTTGTGTCCGTCATCGAACCTTTGTCCACTCTAGACTTGCATGCGACCGGGCTCATTCGTCCCGCGGGGAACTGTACTGCCACTCTTGTCAGGCCTAGATTCTTTTTCTTGCCTTTCTTGGAGCTTTGGAATCAAATTCAATAGACCTTTGAGATGATGCTTTTGATTTTATCACAGAGATTGCTTTCCTTTTTTTTCCTTGTTTCTTTGCTTGTGGCATCAGGTCATAACGGACTGCCCCTATTTGAGACCTCCTCTTGTCAGGGTGCCTGGATTGGTTGTCGCCTCCTTATTCACCTCTTGCCCCTGGATTTAGCCGATGGAAGGAACGAACAGGGACTTCAACTTTCCCCCAAAGCATGGCCGAGGAGAAACGGTGTCTTTTAAAGCAGGAAACCTGACCAGGGATGTTGTGTAGTGTGTGGTTGCCTTACTCGGGACCCTTTTAGAGAAATGGAGGAACATCTTACTGCCGGGGTGGCACGGATCATACTCTTAAGGAAAGAACCGTTTAAGGTACAACCCATTCCACGGGTGAGAGAGCTCCTCACCTTCCACGTTTACTAAGCGATAAGCATTCCCTGGATAAGCCTCTTTTACGACGAACGGCCCTTCCCAGTTAGGTTGCAATTTAGACCTAGGACCTGCAGACCGAATGAATTTACGTTTCAAAACCATATCTCCTTTTTGAAATTTACGTTCAATTACCTTCTTTTGAAAATAACGTGAAACTCTCTTTTGATAAACGGATACGTGATCGACCGCATTCATCCTCTTCTCATCCAAGAGTTCTAACTGGACGAGCAACGCCTCTCGACGTTCATCGCGATTAAGTTCCTTATCAAGCTGCTCTCTAAGGGAAGGGATCAACCGCCAGAGACTTGAAAATACCTTGGAAATAGGTGGATGAAGCACCCGCCCACGGGAGAGAGAAAACTAGTGAAATCTGCAGATCAACCGAATGTAATGGTCCAGACCCTATGCGTCACAGGAATGTGACGGTCTCTAGATAAACCGTTATATGAACCTGACGCGTCTTCTCAAGACCGTCAGAAAACCTGCAGAAATAGATTGTGGACCCTTTTAACTCCAACTCTTCCAGCCAGCCAGAAGACTTGGGCCTCGTGTAGTGAACCTGTAAACCTGCCAAAGAACATGAAACACAAGAAAACAAACCCAAATTAGCCCTTTAAACAAGCGTAGTATCAACTCTCAAAAGAAATAAAGATCATGCAAAAGGAAAGGGAAGTACCGGGAGAGTTTTGGTTTTTTAACCCCTCTGGGCGTTTTTAAAAGATAGGAGGATGTTTAGATGATGAAAAACAGATGCAGAACACGGAATAAGGAAGAGGGACAATGCTTTTAATGAGAGGGAGGAGGAAGAACACAATATGCAATGATGAACTTTGAAACTTAATAGAACGAATACTCCATTCACCGTGAAGCAGATGGACGTGAAAGACAAGTCTCCTTGGTTAGATGTGGCTCCAGAATGCGACAGCACTTCGACGCGAACTCGAGATCTTCCTCTCTCGGGCCATGAAGTTAAGGGTGCTATTTATAGGCCCTCAAATTCTCTGGTCGAGCAGAGGATAATCCAGCAAGAAAAGAAGATAACTCTTAGCAAATCCTTGAAGATAATATCACCAAGAGTCCATAGAAACAAACAGAAGGTTCTGAGGATCAGATTTAGAAGAGAAATCACCAATTCAAACTCTTATCTCGACCACGGAGTAGCAGAGAAAAGGCCTGAACTCCTAGGACTCTCTGTTGGATGTAACGGCTGCACGACAGACCGTCATATGTAAATAACGTGCCAGGGGGATACCGTCACTATCAACCTTATCTCAAAAGAGATAAGATCAACGGGAAGAAGATCAAACAAGTTGGACTCTGCAAGATAAGTAACGGCCATGAGTGGACGCGTTGGAGGGAAGTAACGGCTATACGACAGACCGTTAGAATCAATGGGCAGGCCAACAGATAAGCATTGAAACAAAGACCTCAAACTTCAGGACTCTTCAAGAAGTAACGGCCTAGGGCGAATGCGTTAGAAAAATGTAACGCCCATGCAGAGGACCGTTAGAAATAATGAAGATCAAAATTGATAAGAGCTTGCTAAACTTCATCCAATGAAAATCCACAAGGAACCACACTCAACCAAGGAGAGAAGACCCATAAAATGAGCTTCAAACTGACGAAGGAAACTCAATGAAGAGTGAACAACATGGAGCATCACATGGATAGAACAAGGAGATGACCCGACTTATTGGTCATAAAACGGGTGTCAACACCTGCCCCCAGTCTGGGTCTGGGGAGCCGGCTCAGCGGGTGCTTCCTCTACCGGGTCAGGTATCACTTGAGCTTGCGGGGCCGGTTGGGTCACTTCCTTCTCTTGCATGAACTCGGCAAGGTTCGAGATGTTGTCAGGTTCTTCCCTCGATCGATAAGGAATTACCACTAGCGGGGCCGAGAGGCTACTTGCTTCTTTGATCCGCTGAGACTCGCGGGGGCATGACTGCCTTCCCCCTTGCGTCGTGAGAAACTCAATAAATGAAGGGATATTCCGGCCGACCGGCTCTCCGGGGTAGAGACCCGAGGGAGCGGGAATCTCCATGCCTTGGATCCTAGGTTCAGGGATGTGATATGGTTGTTCTCCCCCGAACAGGATGTTATGGTTGGTCTGAGGAGGGCGTCCCCACTTCCTTCCCGATCTAGTGGCATGCTGGGAGGTGGATGCTTCGGCCTGATTCACTTCCAACGGCCCGGCGGGCGTCTCTTGCTCTTCTTCTCCCAGGGAGAGGGCGGTGTCAAATAATGCTGAGAGGGTGTTGCAAGAAAGAACAACCCCATTCTTCTTCTTGTTTCTGGGCCTTCTCTGCTTCTTTCTCTTCTTTTCTTCAGTGGCTAGCAACTGGCCTTGGGGAGGCTCACCCCACAAGAGAGGTTCTTCCTTCGCCTCGGCTTCTGCCTCCGGAGCTAGTTCTAGTGACTCGAGCTCCTTCCAAGGGACATACTCCTTCAGCTCCACAGGCTGGATTTCGGGCTGTTCGTAATCCTCGAGCCCATCAATAATGGCCTGGAGCCTTTCCACTGCAGGACTGGTTTCTTTGTGCACCCGCATTGGGACGTACTTTTTCCTGTTGTGAGTGGGGTGCCTCATGACCAGCCGAGGGGCTGTGTCATGCCAAACATGTGTCACTGGTGGTGGTGCTGGTCGGGGTGTAACACCCCTTATGTAAACCTCCGGTGTGGGCCGGGGAGCTTGCCTTCTCGTTCTATTCCTTGTCGGCACAGTCTGCCAACCTCCTTGGTCTTGAGCTGGCGCCATGACGAAGGCTTCATAAGTGGCCTTTGTGCTAGCCTCTGCCCATTCTTCAGGTAGCTGTTGGTATAATGATACCATGTTAACACTGGTACCGAGCCTCGGTGTAGCGACCCGAGAATCCGATTACCGGGAAGGCCCGATAACTCGAGACTCGAACCACCGCCCACGAGCCGGGAGGGCTCGGAAGGGCTAAAAGAAGTGTGGAGGCACAAAGAAATAGGAAATAAAGCAGGACAACCAGCAACAACTAGCTGAAAGAAAGAACAACAACAGCTACAACAGAGTCCAGTCCAACAGAAAGTACAGTCAAAAGTAGTAAAAACGCACTACATGTCGAGTGAACACTCGGCCCCGCGAGCTGGCAACTGAGAACCTCCGCACCGCGCCCTCGAACCTCGAGGAAGAAGAACCGCCAGACCTGAAAAGTAGGGAATGAGTCTCCAAAATAGAGAGTCAGCAGGGATCCCGCGGAACCCCAACCGGAAACAATGGCGGTAGCGGAATGGAGAGCTACAACTACAGCAGGAACAGCGAACCAGTGGCCGGTCAAATCTCGGCACTACAGCTACTCCTACTATACCAGAAACACACCACGGATTCACGTTCGGGGGCTACTAAACTACACTAGTAACGCTTACTGAAGTAAAAACTCACGGCAACCACGCCGTAGAGGCCTGTCTCCCAGAACACGGCCAACCTGGTCACGCTGTCTAAAGTGCAACCCTGACACCAGGTCACGGGTATCGCACGACAAGACACAACCTCGGTAAAGCCGCTAGCACTAGTCTCGCGGTGCGAAAACCAACACATGCGCCACGGTGAAACAACCGAAAACTCAACGGTCGACACGACCGAAAAATCGAAGGTCAAAGTCGGGGAAACCGACAGTCCGTCACTCCCGACTCGACAGGAGTACCTCCCACTAGAAGCAAGGCCGGTAGCATCCCCTGACGACTTACACTGCACCGCAGGTGAACTGCCTAGCGTGGTAGCGCCTACCAGAGGCACAGACACCGAACAAAAACCACAACGAGTGACTAGCTGGGGTCACGCCCACCGGCGTGGGTCCAACTGCCCCCAACCACATGTGCACACACAGACCATGCGTCCTAGGTATGGCCCTCTGACCGAGTTTCCCCCGTAGCCGGACTCTGGCTAACGACGAGCGGCTCGACGGAAACCAGTCCAAAACCGTCCTCTAGGTAGCCTCTCCACCACTCCCTGGTGGGACCACACGCGTGTAAACAAACTACGACTAGTGGAGGGTCACTGAAGGAGTAGAGTCTCGAGTCAATTTAAAACAACGTCCGAATCCGACGACGTATGGGGACCATCCCACGTACCGGCACCGTCGCACGGCGGCCACAGTCGGAGAAGGAATGGGACTCGCAGCCCACTGCTACGCACGCACCCTACGCGAGAGTCGAGAAAACTCAAGTGACGCTAAGCCACTGCACTACAAGAAAAAGTGGCTATAGCGACCGAATTAGCGACCGATTTAATCGGTCGCTAGTCGGTCCCAAATAGAGACCAATTCGGAGACCGAAATAATCGGTCGCATAACCGAGACCGTTTCAGCGACCGCATGTATATCGGTCGCGAATCGGTCGCTATTATTGCGACCGAATTAACTTCGGTCTCCAGTCGGTCGCTGATGCCGTTATACTTCCTACTACGACCCCCGCCCGCCCGAGCCCTCCCGCCCGAGCCCCCCCCCTCCCGCCCGAGCCCCCCCTCCCGAGCCCCCTTCCCCTGCGGCCCCCTCTCCGCCCTAGCCCCCCTCCCCGCTCCCGCCCGAGCCCCCTCCGCCGGAGCCCCCCCTCCGCCCGAGCCCTCCCGCCCGAGCCCCCCTCCTCCGCCGGAGCCCCCCTCCCCCGCCGGAGCCCCCCTCCCCGTGCTGCCTCCCGCCCGAGCCCCCCTCCGCCGGAGCCCGTCGCCGCGCCGCTCGCGTCGAGTCGCCGTCGCCGCTCGCCCTGCCGTCGTCGCCCTCCGCAGGTACCTCTCTCTCTCTCTCTCTCTCTCTCTCTCTCTCTCTCTCTCTCTCTCTCCCTTCCCCCTCCGTCACCGGCCTGCTCCCCTCCCCCGCCGGCCTACTCCCCTCCCCCCTGCGGCCCCGTCGCCGGCTTGCTCCCCTCCCCTCCCCCCTGCGGCCTGCGCCCCCGTCCCCCTCAGATCTCCTTCCCATCCCCATGCCCCTCCCCCTCCGGCCTGACCCCTCTGATCCCCCTCCCCTTCCCGTCCCACTCCGCCTCCCCCTCTGCCTCCGACGGTCTCCTCCCTTCCTCCCCTTCCCGTGTCCCCCTCTGCCTCCCCCTCCCCTTCCCGTCCCCCTCCACCTCTGGAAACCCCCCACCAACTCCCCTTTGTGAATATTTGTGGTTCGATCTTCATGTGCATATAGTGGGGAAGATATGCTTATAGTTATCCCACCAAATATAACATGAATCTTAAATTTATGACAATGCAGCCATATTTTATTCCTTCTTTTATTTCAGGTGTGCTTATACGAGATACCTTGATAGAGTACTGGAAGAAGCTGCTTCTGAGTTTTATCCACATATAAAATTTGTGCGAGTATGCCCAAAAGACTTACTGTAAATTTGTTATAAATATCTCTCTTTCTTTTCTTTTCTTATGATTTTTTAAAATCAGGCATGCTCTTAGGTTTCGAGCATTTCAGTTCAATCTGTTAATTACATTTTGTGAAGCTGCCTTGTGAAAACTTGCATCTGCGTTTACTCTCATCAGAAGATGTCCTGCTATATCTTATATTCTTCTCTGCATCCCCAATTGGATTTCACACGTAGGAGTTAGCCAAAATGGGGACGTCTAATAGAACTTTTCAAGTGGCCTTGCATCCTTGCCAGCCTAATTTTTAGGTTCTGCAAGTCTGAACAAATTCCAGCATAGTGAACATTCTTGGCCAGTTTAGTTCTTGTAACCAAAGTCATTAAGGCCATTGGAACTTTAATGTCTGCCATTTATTCCGTGTCCGCTTTTGCTATTTCAGTCTTACCAGACCACGTGCATTGGGTATGCCCTTTTTTATCTATGTATACGCCCATCTGTGTATGTATAATTTGTTTTGAGGATGGCACATCGAGCCCCTTGACAATCTTCATTCTCCCACAACTGTGGTGTTTTTTTAATATATAAAATTGTGGTCAATGGTGTGAAGCATCAACATTTCAGCACCTGTTCCAAAATTTGTTTATTTTTGTTCCATGGGATTTACATTGTTGGTAACGTGCACATTTTTTTGTATTGTGAATATCTTATTTTCAGCATCTTGTCCTCTGCCCATTCCTATTGTCCAGTGCAATCTGACATATTATTTGGGTTGATTCTGTGATTTTGCTACCACAATTCTGGCTGTTGATGGTTGACGCAAGTCACTAATTGAACGGCTCTATGGTTATGCTTGACTTGATATTGCTTACATGTTTATGCCAGGTTGAATGTCCAAAGTATCCAGGATTTTGCATAACCAGGCAAAAGAAAGAATATCCTTTCATTGAAATATTTCATAGTCCCGAGCAAGTAGGTTTTATTTTATTTACCATCTGTTTACGTTTTTTCAAATTCATTGTTATCTGTGCTACACTGTGGATCTTTCTCCACGAGATTATGGATTTGAAACCTCATGCCACTTTTATACTGCTGACCTTTAAATGGCAGTGGGTGCCCCCTTCTAAAAAATATTGGCCACATGATCAGGCCCAACAGTAGCCTAGTTGGCTGAGTTTGCAAATTTAGCCTTCCCAAAAGTTAACCAGAACATTTCTCTTTGTTAGTGTTTGTGGGGCATGCATTAGCAGGAAAGCATGCATTTCCTGATTAGATATTTCGTATGCGACTAACTGATTAAGTGGGCATTGATGTATGTATATGTTTCTCAAGAAATTTCTGCTCCTGGTGCAGGCTGCTAATCAAGGAAGAATTGTTGATCCAAACATAACAAAATACTCCGTGAAGGTGTTACCTGTAAGTTTAGACGTTTGTATTTTCTGTTCTGTCAGAATGTTTTTCCCACTTTTCATGATCATTGACATCTTAAAGCTTTCGACCTTGTGACACCGATTTTGTTCTGTTTCTATGATATATATGATTCTATGATATATATGCTTCCAGTCTGGTTTTGAATTCTGAACAATTCAAACGTTAATCAAGTTAAAATCACCAGCTCAAGAGGCCAGTTGGACTAGAAGCATATGATCTGATTGCTGGAATACTATACCTCCAGAAGGGCCATGTTAATAAACTGGCAACAGTTCATACAACAATTCTTTTTTCAATCCTGTGTCACTAACTTAAGATAAAAATATAAAAAAGTCAATATTTTGTTCATGGGTTACTATTTCCAGCTTAAGATATCTCCCTGCAATTTTTTTTTCTTAATATATGTGGCAACTTGCTTCTGTAGTTCAGATTGTTTTAAATCACATTTTATCAGGCCAGTTGGACAATAGCAGGAATGGCCCAAGTACGTAAACTGAATATCTATGATCATGCTGTTTGTACTTTTTGCTTAAACTAGTGATGCAAAAAGGATGTGTTAGTTGTGTACAAGGTAATTAATAAAAGTCACCTCCTAGTTGTGCATTGGTCCCCCCAATGTACCTAGGTAAGGTTTTTGATAAAAAAAAAATTTTAAAACTCAATATTCAACGAGGTATTTTTTTTGCCAGTGAAGTATTTATATTTATTGTCCCTGTTGTATAAGTAACTAAAGGAGACAATGTTCCCTGAGGTAATTTTCCCTGCATCTTTTTTCAGTTTAACTATGATTTGAGCGCATACGGACTCCGAGAGTTCTTCAAGAAGAATGGAATGCATGCATCTGACTCCCAAGTGAAATTCTACCTGAACTAATCTCTGAGGATGTTTTGAACTTGAATGTTGGGTTCTGAGCTTAAACAGAACATACCGGTCTGCCGAAGGGGTTTTGATCGAGAACACTACTATTTGATGGCGATGATCTTGCACCACCGGTAGAGTTGAACTATCCAATTGTGTTGCATGCTTTCATTTTTTTGTACACCACCGGAATATGCACAGACCTTCGTGAGGCTTGTGCTTTGTGGAGTCGCATGTTGAGAAGCTTGTGTCGTCTAAGTAGTTAACAACTGATATGTGAAAGCTCTTAAGTTCTGACGGCGGTTTCTTCTCCCTCAGATCTATAAATATTCATAAAGCTAGAATAATATAAGGAAAGTAACATGTAGACATGAATAAAATATGCCAATTTAGGTGAAAAGATCTCCCCAAAGTCTGGTAACTGTCATGGCAGGAAGCCAGGAACAGCACCTCTAAGCAAAGGAAGGGCAGTTCATACAAAGGAGCATAGGTCATAAGTTACAAGAAGTGAAGGATATTATATATAGTCGGCGGCGGCCGCCATTGGGGCGTATCCCTGCAAGGGAAAGGCGGAGAAGATACCATACAGAAATGGCTATGGAAGTTACCCAAGTTCTTTTGAATGCACAGTCAATAGATTCAGCGGTTCGCAAGCATGCTGAGGAAAGTTTAAAACAATTTCAGGATCAAAATGTTACTGGGTTCTTGCTATCTCTTTCGAGTGAATTAGCAAATAATGACAAGCCTGTTGTTAGCCGTAAATTGGCAGGCTTGATTCTCAAAAATGCCCTGGATGCAAAGGAGCAACACAGAAAATTTGAGCATGTGCAGAGATGGTTATCATTGGATGTAGCTGTTAGGGCCCAGGTCAAAGGATGTTTACTACAGACTCTCTCTTCACCGGTGATTGATGCAAGATCTACTGCATCTCAAGTTGTTGCAAAGATTGCTGGTATTGAGTTGCCTCAAAATCAATGGCCTGAACTTATCAGTTCTCTCTTGTCAAATATTCACCAACTTCAGCCAGATGTTAAGCAAGCAACTTTGGACACCCTAGGTTACATGTGTGAAGAAGTCTCCCCTGATGAAGTTGATCAAGAGCAAGTCAATAAGATATTGACAGCGGTTGTTCAAGGCATGAGTGCTTCTGAGGGAAACATTGATGTTAGGCTGGCTGCAACTCGAGCTCTGCATAATTCTTTGGGATTTGCTCAGGCAAACTTCGGGAATGATATGGAGAGGGATTATATCATGAGAGTCATTTGTGAAGCTACTCTGTCCCCTGAGGTGAAGATACGGCAGGCTGCATTCGAATGCTTGGTCTCCATATCCTCCATGTATTATGAGAAGCTTGCATCGTATATGCAGGACATATTTACCATCACTGCAAAAGCTGTGAGGGAAGATGAGGAACCTGTTTCTCTACAAGCTATTGAATTCTGGAGCTCAATATGCGATGAAGAGATTGACATCTTAGATGAATATGGAGGGGATTTTTCTGCTGATTCTGACACCCCTTGCTTTTATTTTATCAAGCAGGCACTACCTGCGCTTGTCCCTATGCTGTTGGAGACACTCCTTAAGCAAGAAGACGACCAAGATCAGGATGAAGGAGTTTGGAATCTTGCAATGGCTGGAGGAACATGCTTGGGTTTGGTTGCACGGACCGTGGGAGATGACATTGTGCCTCTTGTTATGCCATTCATAGAAGAAAACATTAACAAACCTGAATGGAGGCAGCGAGAAGCAGCAACTTATGCATTTGGTTCTAAAATCTGAAATACCGGTCGGATGGCCGTGCCGGTCATTCCAATACGACCGGGGAGATGAAAGTGACTTGTCAGAACTGACGGAATCCAAATCGGATGCCCGGTTTGAGCTCGGCGCTCAAACTTCATTTTTAAAATACACTTATTTCAAATGAACTGTTAGGACGGGTCCGGGGGTCTAAAATCTGAAATACCGGTCGGATGGCCGTGCCGGTCATTCCAATACGACCGGGGAGATGAAAGTGACTTGTCAGAACTGACGGAATCCAAATCGGATGCCCGGTTTGAGCTCGGCGCTCAAACTTCATTTTTAAAATACACTTAGTTCAAATGAACTGTTAGGACGGGGCATTTGGTTCTAAAATCTGAAATACCGGTCGGATGGCCGTGCCGATCATTCCAATACGACCGGGGAGATGAAAGTGACTTGTCAGAACTGACGGAATCCAAATCGGATGCCCGGTTTGAGCTCGGCGCTCAAACTTCATTTTTAAAATACACTTAGTTCAAATGAACTGTTAGGACGGGTCCGGGGGTCTAAAATTCGAAATACCGGTCGGATGGCCGTGCCGATCATTCCAATACGACCGGGGAGATGAAAGTGACTTGTCAGAACTGACGGAATCCAAATCGGATGCCCGGTTTGAGCTCGGCGCTCAAACTTCATTTTTAAAATACAAGATGAAATTTGAACTTATATTGTGTGTGTGTATTTATATATATGAAAATGAGCTGGCTTAAACTATTGGCATACTCTTGTTAATGCTTGATTTCTTTATTAAGTCTTGTTAATGCTTGATTTCTTTATTAAGGATTTGATTATAATTTTTTTAAATGATATACAGGATCATCCGTCGCGAGATGTTGGACGAGACGACGACCAGGATGATGTTGGACGAGACGACGACCAGGATGAGACATATGTGGAGGATTTGTGATTTTATTTTAGTTGTGTATGTTGTCATTTTATTATTATGGATGTATGATTAATTTGTGATTTTATTTTAATTGTGTGTAATTTGAGGTTCGTGGAGATTGTGATCCGTGTAGTTGATTTATTATTGTTTTATGAAATTGTTATTTATCAGGTGTTTGTATGTGATGAATTTGAGATTTGTCGATATTGTTGTCTGTTGTAGTTGATTTTATATTTATGTTATGAATTTGTTATTTATCAGGTAATTTATTTATCAGTTTAAATAAATTTTTAAAAAAAAAATAATGCAAAATTAGCGACCGCATGGAGACTGAATTGCGACCGAATAGCGACTATACGTTATATTTCTTTTATTAAATAATTATACTTGGCGACCGACTGGCGACCGACTAGCCACCGAATCAATCCGATAGGTTAATTTTATTTTTAAAAATACAACAAATTTAGCGACCGAATAGAGACTGAATTGCGACCGAATTATTAGCGACCGGTCAGGCGACCGATTATAATCGGTCTCTGATAACGACTGATACTGCGACCGAATTATGTCGGTCGCTATATAGCGACTATTATATAGCGACCGACATATTCGGTCGCTAGATAGTATCTGTTCGGTCGCAATGCATATTTGCGACCGATCGACGACTGAATAGCGACCGCTAGGTCGGTCGCTATCCGCGATTTTTCTTGTAGTGCTGGACTCTGGGAAGTCCTCTAGACGCACTACAGCCAACGGTGCTTGAGTCAGAAGACTCGGGGTCAAGACCGTCGCACGTAACAACACAAGGCCGTCAATCTAGTCCAATCTCTAGGTCTAAAACCACTGTAGCACGCGTATCGAGGTAGCTTACGAGCCGCCGAGACCATTCCCTCGGGAAGGGAACTCACAGGACTAAGGCCACACACACGGCCCACGCGAAAAGCACAGAAGCACGATTCCAAAGGCAACTTGCACACTGCCAAGCTGCAACCCAAGTCAAGGAGAAGAGGGAAGCCTCTAGCCCCAGACTGGACAACTTGGCTCGCAGCCCAAGGGCTCCTACAGGACCCACTCGGGAATCGCTTTCCGGAGAAACCGACGACGCACGCCAACACACGGTGACACGAGTCGAGAACGCTACACCCGGGACTACAACGAACCACGACACCTGGCCCCGACGACGTGCACAGCATCCGTCAGGCCATGGGTCGGCACGTGGTTCGAGAACCACACACCCGGGACTCGATTCGATCAAAACGGAAACACCAGGTTAGACTGGCACATGTGTGGTTCACCCTGGGCCGCTCAAGGGATGTTTGGATGGGGCACAGCCGCTCAAGAGACATGCGGTCAGGCAGGAGCCGCACAAGGCCCTAATTAGACTAACCCAAACGGAGGATGGACGGTTAGGGCTGGACCGCCCAAGGGGATGTGCGGCCAAGGATCGTCCGCACAACCCAACCGACCTACTCCAGTGCCGGTCAAAACGGCTTTGACCAAACCGCACAACCCAACCGACACTAAACTGTTGACCAAGGGTCAACTGGGATATGCGGTCAACTCCTGGCCGCACAAGCCCACGGAAGGACAGACGGCTGGGGACCAGCCGTCCATGGGGGAGACATGCAGTTGTCACCTGGCCACACATCACATGTGCGGTCTATCGTGCGACCGCACAACCCCAAAACCATGAGAAGATGAACGGGCCAAAGGCAGTCGCCCATGCGATGGACGGGCCCGGTTCGACCGCCCAACCGTCACGGCGGGTAAACCCAGGGGGTCACCCGATCGCGGCCTTTCCACGCCCCGTTCATGCCGAAACGAAGGGGATACAACCAGAACCACCCTGGCATTCACATGGACTCCGACCAGAGTCAAAACGACGCACGAATCGCGAGAAACGAGCGATTCTACCGAAGCTACCCAAAAAGGGTTATCGAGCTTCTCGGAGCTCTACCGGTCCAACGGGACCACCAATCGAGACGAAATTAGGGGGAAAAGAACGCTCTCGTCCCAAGTGATCCGTTGACAGTAACCGATCTGGAAACCGTCGCCGTTTCCCGACCGACCCTACGAAACCTACAAAACCATGGTCTCGCTAGAACGGACCCAAACACAGCCGTTTCCACGCCGAACGACGTGCAATGGCAGGGAAAATAAGCAGAATGTAGCAGTGTTCCGTCACCCTACCTCCACCGAAGAAACCGCGCGCCGATGAGACTAATCCATGCCGAAAACTGCCCGGAACGCGAACGACACCATCTCAGAATCCACCGAGGGATCGCGCCCGCACCGCCTCGATCCTCGCCCATCCTCGCCCGCGCCGTCTCCACCTCACCCCCGCCTCGCTCCGTCGGCCGCCGGAGAAGAGAGGGGAGAAAGAGAGCGTGAGAGAAGAGAGAGGGGAGTGAGTGAGAAATAAGAGGGAAGAGAGAGAAAGGGAGTTTATATAGGAAAATCTAGAAATTCAAAAAAAAACTGAAAAATAGAAAATCACGTTTCCGCGATCCTCGGAACGCACCGATCGCAACGGTACCACTCGTGCCCAGGTGAACGACCCGGTTCACCCGCAACGAGGTTCCAAAGGAATTACCGAAACACACACCGGGAATCAAAAAACACACGTGAAAAAGTCGCGGAATGCTTCTGGGTCTCCGAAACATCTCCGGATCGCGCCGATCCGAACACGAAAGATGTCCGAAATGAAATTTCAGACACAATGGAGCCATATACACTAGAAACGCAGATCCGAGACCCGAGAAGAAGGATCCAAAAAAATTCGGGGCATTACACTCGGCATCTCGTGTGGCTGCGGAGGATCTATCTTGTGCTCCCCCATGTCCAGCTCTCCCTTCTTGATCAAAGACTCAATGACATCCTTGAAGATATAGCACTCCTCGATAGTGTGCCCCAGCATCTGGTGGTATGGGTAGAAACGAGGATCATCCTTTTTCTTTATGTCACCGGGCCTCTTCGATTCTGGCAACGTGATTTTATTGTATTTGGTGGCCCATTCAAACAAGATCCGGAACTTATCTCGAGGAAAAGAATACAACTTATTCCTCATCTTCTCCCGCAGGGAAGGACCTTCCCGCCGTTCAGTAGACCTGGCTGGAGGAGGATTGGCCGTCTCATTGGCTTTCTCTGTCTGTTTCTCAAAAGCTTCGAAGTCCAATGTGTGGACTTCTGGCGGTATAGGTCTCTTTTCGGCCTGCCTGGCCCTCTGGGTTGAGGTAGCTGGAGTAGAGGAGTATCGAGCAAGGAACGCCTTGATCTCTACTACATTGTTGTTTAGACGGTCAAATGATCGCACCTCACCGCCAATCATCCTTTCAAAGATTTCCTTTTTCAGGTTCTGTTTACAAATTTGCACTACATCCTCCTGGTGCAGGGGGTGTCTACATCTCATGCTGAGATTCCTCCACCTCTTTATGTAGTCGAGAGTCGACTCATCATTTCTTTGTCTCGTGGCGTAGAGTTCCACTACAATTACTTCCTGCTTCGCTATATAGAACCTTTCTTTGAATTTCTTCTGCATGTCGGGCCAGTCTGCAATGGATCCGGCGGGCAAGCTCGAATACCACTCAAAAGCAAGCCCAGTAAGTGTCGAGCCGAAGAATTTGAGGAGGTAGGCCTCATCTGCAGCTAGATCCCCCATAACATTCACATAGTAGGTAATGTGCTCCCTGGGAGACCCTTGCCCGTTAACCTTTTCAAATTTCGGTGGCTTGGTGATGCCGGCCGGAAGACTCCTGGCAGCATAGTGTGCCGAATAGGGTACCCGATACACATCAAAGGGTGTGTGATCACTATCGCTCCTTTCAGCCAGTTTCATATCTATCATCTGCTCCATCATCAGTCTGTTCACTGTCGCTTGGTCCACCGGGTTTGGGTAAAAATGAGCTGGCTGCGCCAGTGGCGTTGTTAACACTGTCGCCTGAGGTGCAATGGTGGATCCCTGGAATGGCAGGTTCTGTGGCGGGGCCGGAGTTGTATGCTGTGGCTGGTGCAGGGGTATGCCCCCGGTGTAGTTGGGGATCGGTGGAGACACCGTCGCCTGTGGAGAAGCTTCTGAGGCCTGACCGTTGCCTCCAGGGGTCTATGGTAATGCTTCGGTTTGGCCGAATGTCGAGGGCTGAGCAGCTCTCTCGGTCAGCTGCTTCCTTAGCAACTCGATCTCCCTCTGATATTGCTGCATCATAAGTAATACAGCAGGGTCACTCAGGGAGAGGCTAGGGGTGCCCCCACTTTCTTCAGCTGGCGTCTCCTCGGACGACGTGGATGGTCCTCCCGTAGTGCCTTCAGTAATGACGTTGGCAGCCAGGGCCATTGACGACTCCCCATAGTCAGCTCCTTCAGTGTGAGCTTGTGTCTTCTCAGTTGCTGCTTTCCCTCTTCTGGTGAGAGGTCCTAGCCTCGCTGCAAGTCTGGCCATTTCCTCGGGCTCGATCGGTAAGGTCCCGTACCGGCCGAATACTCCTGCCATGTTGCAAGTATAGACCCTTAGGCCTCTGCCTCTTCTCGCCGTTCTTCTCGACGTCCTCCCTGGGAAGACCAGTCTGTCAAAGACCGACCCCCGTGGCCTCACTTCCTCCCTGAGCGGGGACTGATGACGCTCTTCAGAGCAATTCCTTGACTCGGCACTAGGCACGGGTCGGGCTTCTTCTTCTTCAAATGCGGAGGCTACTGCCCCCAGTAGTCTCTGGCGACCCAGGGGAGTGCTCCTCGGGCCTCGCAAGTAGTTTCTCATGGCCTGCTCCACTCCTTCCCAGTCTTGATCAGGAGGGGAGGCGGGTGATACTGCCCTGTTGACAGCAACGGGCATGTGGGCTGCAGGCTCCGCACGGGCAGCCTGATAGTGACGTCGGTGGTGTCGACGGCGAGTGTTCTTCGACGGGGCCAGTGTGACCAATGCCGGTTGGTAGAGGGGGGCCGATGTCTTGACCCGGTCTGCCTGTTGAGCCCTTGCCGGGCGAAAGGTGTTGGGCCCCGCCCAGACTGGCGAAGCGAACCGGGCTGCCTTGGGGACCCATGCACGCTTGGCTTTATTCGGCCTGGAGACCGGTTGATGTTGTGGTGCCATTGCCGGAGTTGTGGGTGTCATCCTGCCCTTCATCTTTTCCAGTGGCTGGAAGTAGTTGCTCACTGGTACGGCGGGGACGACGCGTTCCGGGATCATCTCGGAACGTGGCTTGGTGAGGTGCACTCGGACGGTCCCGATGACAATAGACTTACCGGTGCTGGAGAACCGACCTCGGGGTGATGTGGTGGCGTGGCTTCTCCGGAGGCTCCTCTGATGAGAGGCCGAACCCTGGCGAGACGGGTCAGCGGTATGGTGCACGTGGTGCACATTGCAGCTCAGCGTCCTCGTGGGGACGGTCTTGGGAGATTCGGACATTGGTCGGCCGGCGGCAGCTTTGGCGTCCCCCCAGATGGAGGCATTGATTTCGATCCCGTCAGACGCCTCGACGTCCAGCAGGTTCGCAAAGGCCACTCCCAAGAAGTTGGGGAAGCCAACTGAAGGAGGGAAGCTCCTAAAGGTGAGAGGGACGTCCAAGTAGCCGTTCCGAACATGGCTTTAGACGGGCTGCTGGCCGAAAGCGAGGGCCATCTTGACGTTCGGAATGCAACCTGCATTTGCAAACTGAGGAATTAGTATTACAAGAAGGGGGCTGCGGAGCCCTTAATTCTGGCAAAGAGATGAAGGGTGATCTCGGTCCCACCGGGCGTGCCAGACTTGTGGACGTACTTATTTTCATTATGATCGTGATTTATTTGTCTATCGATTTATTAAGTGCGTGGGCGTGCCAGTCACAAAGTGGCGATTTGTTCGGGCTTCACAGAAGCCCATGGTGCGCTCGATCTGACTAATCAGACAATTGTGTGGTTCGGGTCGGGACTGAGACCCGTTGTGCCATGAAGGTCACAACGTCATTTACATCTCCTCGGAGAGGGGAATACCCTTGATTAATTATCAAAAATAAGGGCTCCACGATCAAAAGAAATACTAATTAATCCAGGAAGGAAATGGCAGTCGGGTTATGCAGCGAGCCCGTGGTGAGGGCATGGACACTCAGATTATGTCGGTCGCCGATGGACCATTCTATGTTCGGGCAAAAGTCCAAACGGAAAACAGGACGGTAACGGGGGACGAATCCGTACAAATGGCTGCCAAGGGACGGCAATTTTAATATAAGGGGGAAAGTCAGATCCCGGTGAGGGAGGGGACCCTGATGAGATATTGGCCCGAGGTAAGGTCGGGCGGTCACGATGACGAGGGAGACGATTCCCGAGGGTGACGCTCGGCTTACGAGGGCATCATTAATATTCCCGGGTTCAGAATCCAAGAAGGAGAGACAAGGGTCAAACCGTTATGTTCGTGGGTTGCCTCGAGCGACATTCATCATTATCGTTCATTTATTAGCATTACCCCTTTCGCTGAGAACTTTGAACCCCTTTGGCATATTCATTCACCGTTAGGGACTCGAGGGTGGGTCCATAGCAGTGTATCAATTCCGGAGGGCATCATGTGCTTTCTTGGTCTTTTAATGCGCCCCTGTAAATGTGGGGATTTGTCGGACGGTAGTATTCTCTTGGAGCCCTGGATGGCCAGTCTCTCCGGGTCTTGACTTTGACATCGGTGTGGGGGCTTGGTGGGACATATGGACGTACAATTTATACGTCCACAAATGCCCCCCACCCACGGGCAGCGCGGGCAAAGGATGAGCCAGATGGTGCTCGTGGGTGCATCTATGGAATTAATGTACGTTGCTGGGAGTACGTACGTAAGACGCGTGATGTAGATATTATTATATCTATTTATCATTTATTATATATATGTATATATATATATATATATTCCTTTCCTTCCTTTTCCTTTCTTTCTCTTTATATATATATATATATATATATATATATATATATATATATATTATTTTCCTTCTTTTTCCCTTTTTTTCCCTTTTTTTCTCTTCTCTTTTCTCTTCTTCTTTTTTTTTATTCTCCTTCTTGTCTATTTTTGTTTCTTTCCCTTTTCTTTTCTTTCTCTCTTTTTTTTCGAAGTGGCTATAAAAGGGGCGGGGGAGTTCGAAACTCCCCCCTTTTCATTTTCAAACCCTCTCCCTCTCTCTTCCTCTGTCTCTTCAGCTCCCATTCCCCCTTCCTCTCTTCTCCCTCTCCTCTGTCGCCATGGGACACCGCCGCCGCTCACCGGCGCCAGGGGCGAGGCCGCCGCGCCCCTCTCCCCTTTCTCCTCTCCCCCCTCCCTTCTTCTTCTTCTTCTCTTCTTCCTCTTCCTATCTTCTTCTCCTTTCGTTCTCCTCTTCTTCCTTCGCTCGGGGGACGACGGAGCCCTAGGATCCCCATCGTCCTCTTCCTACTTCTTGTTCTCTTCTTCTTCCTCTTTTCCTCTCTCTTTTCCCCTTCTTCTTCCCCTTCATCTCTTCTCCTTTTCTCCTCTTCGGTATAAGGTGGAGGCGGTCATGGCGTCGGAGCGTGCCGCTGACGGGGCGCGGGCGTGCCGCTGGGGAAAGGGGCAGGTGTGCCACCATAGAAAGGGGCATGAGAGTGTGCCACTGGGACTGGGGCACGGGTGTGCCGCTGGAGAAGGGCACGAGGGTGTGCCGCTGAAGCGAGGCACGGGTGTGCCACTGGAACTGGGGCACGGGTGTGCCGCTGGAGAAGGGCACGAGGGTGTGCCGCTGGGGCGAGGCAGGTGGTGTGCCGCTGAAGGGAGGCACGGGGTGTGCCGCTGAAGGGGGCACAGGGTGTGCCGCTGAAAGGAGAGGAAGACTTCTTCAACCGGAGGATCTCCGGTGTCGCCCGTGGGCATGCCGTGACTTTGTTGGGGCCGTCACTCCTTGTGGACGTGCACCCATGTTTTCCCCTTACGCCTCCGGCCTAGGGGAAACTCTGCCAAAATTTCGTCAGAAATTATTGGCATTCTGTTTAGTTCAATTGTAGCGTAGCCCCTTCGTAATTTCCTTTCTTTTTCTCCGTTTATGTCTTATTCTGACTTGAGGTATCTTGCAACTTGTAGAAAGATGGCTGCCCCAAGAGATTCTGCTGCTTCTGTAGCTTTCGGTGCCGAGCGCGTTCCCCCACCTCTGGTGCCAGTGGTTACATGGTTTAATGTGGAGGACTTGGACAGGGAGCATGCTGAGATAGCGGCCTTGGTCGGATCGTCGGGCTCCGATACTGAGACGATGGACTTCCGCAGGCTTACTCAGGTCGAGGGTAGCATGACCTTTGACCAGGCTGCGGGGGAGTACCAGAAGGATTACCCGAAGGACAGGCACCTCATCCGCTTTCTGAAGCATCTCAGCCACCAGGAGAGGCAGAATTTCCGAGTTGTCAAGGACGCCGAGCGGGCAATTTTGCGGTCCCGGGATAGCTTGCTATACAGTGTCCCAAGGAGCATCCCAATGTATCTAGTGGGAGAGGCTAGAGAATGGAAACCCGTCTTGGGGCTCGAAGCCGTGTTACCGGTAGAAGATAAATTAGTGCGGGCGCCTCAGTTTACCCCTGCTCGGTTGCTGGGCGGGTCCAGGATGAGCGGCCCCAGTTTGGTCTGTTCTTGGCTTCATTGAAGTGGGGGTACAGACAAGAACCCTTTCTGCTGGATTGTTTGACCATCCGATTCAAGCACGAACTAGCGCTGGGCTGGTTCGGGGAGCTAAGGCTTAAGGACGCGCATAGCTTCCGGGAGGGAGGCGTGGAATTCACGGAGTACGTGTTGTTCAACTACGCCCCGATCTTTATCCGGGCTGACGTTTATCACAGTGTCTATGCCTCCTGGTACGGCTACCCTATCTCCAGGGGTTTCTGTTGCGGGATGATTGAAGTGTTCAATGCAGAGACGAACACCTTCTATACGGTAGAGGGCGAGACTTCATTGGATTTATGGAGTCTTAGTCAACTCAGCGGCTTGCCCATTGACGGGGAGCCCTATGAACAAGTCTGCCTCCCGAAACTGATCAAGGACGAGACCCACGGGGATGGCTACTACTCCTTTGGCTATTCGTATCGGTATCTTATGAAGGCGTACCGAGACCTGTATCAGTTGGCGCACGGCGGGAAGCAACCCCCCCGTGGAGACCGAAAGAGAGTCCGCATGACCTTGTGGCTACAGTACTTCTATGATGGTCTGAAACAATATGAGGACTTCCCGCACATAGGCACTGCCGTTGCCCGCAAGAAGCGTGCCAAGCCGAATGCTGATGTGAAGATTTCTTCCCGAGGGCGCCGAAGCGGACCCAATCCGGCAGGGGTCGACCCGCTGACGCATTGTGCAGCGTTCTTGACTTATTGGTTGTGCTCGTTCGCCATGCCGTATGGAGATGAGACTGTCATTCGACCGGACGCAATCCACCCGGCCTGCCAGATGGCCTGGGGTATCAAGCTATCTTTGTGCCCTGCTACCCTGTGTCTGATATATAAGGCACTCGGGGATGTCAGCACCCACTAGTTCCCGCGACAAGTGCGCTATGTGTGCCCACTGCATTTTTTAAATGCGTGGGTCTCTTCTCTATTTCCGGAATTTGCCCCACGCACCATTCAAGGCTGGGGGTTGGTTCCACGGATGCTGGAGTTTGCGAGCGTGGAGTCGAGCTTGACGTCCATGCGGCTATACGACATCCGGGGCAGGCTGACGACGGTGCCTCTTGATACTGTAGGCACTATCCACTTCTGGACCCTGGCCGCTCATTCGAGTCCATTGGTAAACCACAACCGGGAGTGCAGAGACGACCAGGTGGAGAAATACGTGCACCCGATCAGCCAGGAGAACGTGATTCGCATGTTATTGGAGCCGGAGCTCAGAGCCTGGGCACTATCCATTCGGCCAAGTGTGCTGGGTTTCCGAAAGGGGGACAATCTGTTGCTGGAGCCGTACTACCCATTTCGCTTCGGTAGGAATTTCGGGTATGATCAACACATCCCGATGTACAGCGCTCGCTTCGATCTACCGATGTGAAGCCTCCGGGGGAGTCCTACTGTCGAGACCGCCCGAACCTGGTGGGATTTCTTTCATCGGGCAGACACCGCCGTCTTCAGGGTGCCAGCCCCGGGTCAGATTCCGCGGGTGACCCCAGAGTATGTGAAGTGGTGGAATGCCCGGACCGCCTTTTATGGTTTATGCCGGACCGACTGCTGGGATGGGGTAGAAAGGAAATTTCTGAGCTGGCAGCCAGTGCCAGTACTTGATATTGACCCGGAGCACCTCCTCCGGTTGAGACGCGACAAGGAGCAGGAAGTGGTTGCGTACATGATCGCACGCAAGAGGGCACGAGAGGCGAAGCCAGCACCATAGGCTAAGCTGCCGCCGGTGGCGAAGGATGATTTCAAGAAGACCCTGCGGGACCTTTGTCACGTTGGGAGTGACCACCTGGAGCTGACTAATTATCCATTTCCCATGGAAGAAGAAGGCACCCCCGCGAGAAGCTGGCGTCCGGAGAGGGATCCAATCTGTCCATACCGCACGTTCGTGAGGAGGGAGGAACGGAAACCAGAAAATTACAAGGACACCACATGGCTCTACGTCCTCCTCCGAGTGCATGGGTTGAAGATTGAGGATTCGGCAGCGGCCATCTTGGGCAAGCGCCTACATATTGCTTATTATTATGCCGAGGGATGGGGGATGGACCATTTCAACCTCTTCTGCCACTTGGCCGCCAGGAAGCACCCATACCTGACCGCCCTTGCCGATCGCTGCCAGACAATCGAAGATGTATGCTGGCCGGTCCGGGAGGCGGCTCGCCGGGACAAGGAGCCGTCCCTCAATTATTGGCCGATAACGTTGCGGCTGTACACTGGCCCACCTGGTGCTTAGTGTTTTCTTCTTTTGCTTGTGTTCTTCAATGTTGACCTTCCCTGGATACTGGACACTGATCGGGTCTTTCGTTCTTTTTTTTAAACAGATCACCCCGACAGCACCCAAATGGCGACGTATCGCAATCTCCTCCGACAAGCAGGGAAACCTACTTATTTCGAGGCAGCGCCATCGGCTCCGACTACAGCTCCTCTACCCGCACCTGCGAAGAGGCCCCGGGCGAAATCGCCTATGAAGAAGGCGGTAGATGCCACCAAGGCAGCCAGGCGACGGGAGGCAAAGCGACGAAAGATGGAGTCCACCAAAGCTGCGTCGAATACTCCCCCGGCACCTTTAATCTCTTCATTCAAGGAGTTCGAAGCTGCCCGAACCGCGCCGAGTCGGCCTGCAGGTTGGGTCTTTTCCGATCTTCGGGGCTTTTCGAGGTTTATTTAGATGCTAAGAGGGACGCTTCTTGTAACACATGTGTTTTTTGTTTCAGCTGTCGTAGAGAAGCCCGCGTCCATATCTATCCCCGACGTGGGTGAAGCTGCGACTCACGGGGCAGTGGAGTTCGTCGAAGAGACCTTCTTCGCCCTAACTCCCGCTGTCGAAGTTGAAGGAGGTATATTATTTCCCCTTTTGGTCACTTTGATTAATCTTCTCAATTCCTTGAAGCCTTACGGGCCCGGTTGAACCTGGATCTTGCTCTGCTTGGCAGAAGCGGATGCGGCAGCCCCTCAACTGGAGGTGGACCCCGAGACATCTCGGTTCAGGCAGACATACCAGAAGAAGGGGTGGCGGTTAGGGAAGTCACGGTTTCCTGTCCGGCGCGACGATGAGCCGACCCCGGATGCTGAGGCGGGGGCTCCCTTGACAGCGAAAGAGTTGCCCACTAACACTAGGTCGTCGTGGGGCGAGAGGGTAGATTACGGATACTCTTCTGACGAAGTAATCTCAACTAAGGGTGTGCCCGAGTAGCCCAGTTTTAAAGTTCCCGCCTGGAAGGCCCCGGTACTACCCGTTTCTCTTAGCCTGGTGAAGCAGGCACCCATAAGTGTGAACCTGTTTATTCAGGTTTCTCTCTTGAGGCCGTCGACTGACCTCTTTACTGTTGTCGCTCTTTGGCTTCGAACAGGAACAGGCTCCGCCAGAGAGTATAGAAGTCCATGTCCCGAGCTCAGAAGCCGCCAGGTAAGAGAAAAGCACCGCGGCTTTGGACAGATTGGCGTCCCTAGTCGAGGCTTTGCGGCAGGAAGAGGTCGCAGTAAGCTCGGGTGCCTCCATCTCGGCAGTCGAGGTCCTGCCCCGGGAAGGAGTAGTAGTTGCTGTAATTGCATGCCTTCCTCTTTTCTCTTCCTTTCTCGTCTTCTCCTCTTTACGTCCTTTTTCGGGGTTGCTGATTTATTTAAGGCCATACATGATCATGCTTCCCAAGGAGTCGTGGAGACCCTTGTTCTGGCACCTGAGGCCCTGGAGGAAGGAGAAATAACGCCAGAGATGGAGGCCCGAGAGCCAATAGTACCCGAAGCTGAAATTCGGGAAGAGGGAGAGGTGGTGCCGGCGATCGAGACCTGTGAGGAGATGGTGCCTGAAGCCGACACCCGGGCAGAGACGACGCCGGAGAGCAGCATAGTGCCGGCGGGCGAGGTAAGTATGGGGACCCATTCGGCTCCTTTGAGAATTCAGCGATTTACTTCACCTGGAAAGCGGCTAACCTCTCTTTACATGGTCAGATAATAACAACACCCCGCGGAGCGCGCGCACCTCGGGTTCGTAAAGCGGTCCCCAGGTGGAGCTCATCCTTCCGTGTGCACGCGGCGAAAAGTCTGAAGATGCTCCGGGGATCGGACGAGGGATCCTTGGCATATCTTTTGCGGATGGGAGCTGTCCCGCGGCTGGTGATCCCACTGCCACCAATCCCGGCACCGGTCGTACCTGAGGAAGCCCGACTCATGGGGAGGATATTGACGCTCCTCAATGCACATTCGGGGGGATTCCAGGCGGGAGAAGATGGAGCCCTTTCGGGAACCATAGTAGACCCGCTCGTCGTTGATACCCTGTCTGCCGCGGTCGCCATTCCTACACTTCCGGTCCGCGGGGCGGCCGTGGACTTAAATCCTACTGAGGAAACAGAGACCGAAACAACTTCGTCCGCTGCAGCACCAGATTTGGTCTCTACGAACGCTCACTCTTCCGACAAGACCGTGGCTCTCGTTTCGACGAAGGGGGCATCACTGTCGGACTCGGAACCCACCCGGTCGATGGAACTAGAGCAGCCGCTGATCACAGCGACGCCAGACGTCTCCGTTGTGGTATCTCCTCCACCTTTGGTGGTGGATGGCCAGGGGTCATCCTCGGAGCCCGAGAGGCCACTCCTTTCGGCCCTGACTCTTCCAGGTAGCTCGGCCATGGTTGACACGGAGCTGTGGGCGGTCGTGGACAGCCAAGTTAGCTTCGACCCACTAGTCATCCGTTCTATCGGCCACGTGAGCTCAGATCTGCCAGTCCGCCAGACCCTATTGGTACTGCGCTCTATGGTCGTTGCTGACCCAACGCTCACATATCAAGGCGTAAGGGCCATCGTGGAGCAGCTGACCAAAGCACTGCAAATGATGGGCTGCCCGTTGGAGGAATGGTCACGACGTGTTCTGTTACTATTGAAATATGTAAACTATCGCGCATTCCTTGAGATGCAGGCCCCAACTAAGCTTGCGGCCGTTGGCGCTCAGAGGGATGAATATCTGGAGGCTCTGGCGGTGCGGAGGGACAGCAAGGAGCAACATCGGAAGGTCTTGGACGGGTGCAATGCCCACATCCACGCCTTGGGGAACCGGATAGAGAAACTCCAGGGTTGGCTTGCCCAGGCTGAGTCTGACCTGCTCGAGGCCGAGACGAGCAATGCCATGGAAACTGAAGAGTTGGCCGTTGCCGAAGCAGCAGTGGCCTCTGTGGCGACCGAGCTGGAGCGCCTCGACGCGCAGGAAGACCGCCTATGTGAGATGATGAGCTTCCCCTGCGTCGGGATCCTTCCCTTCGAGGACATCTTCCGGGGGCTAGACTAACTGTCGGTCCCCTTTCCATCCGTTTTTTTGCATGTAACACCGGGGTATTCCCCGAGGCCCGTGTAAATTTTTTCAAAAAAAAAGAATACAATATAATTATTCCACGTGCCTCTTTTATGTGTATGGTGTTGGGAAATCTCTTTTATTTTTTTGCTACGTGATGGAGTGCGGGTTCGCACTAATGGCTCATTCGGGGAACACCCAGTGGGGTTCGCGTAGGAGCACAAGAGAGTGCTCACCCTTCCAGAGGAGGGACGAGGAAACCACTCCACCATGTCCGTTGTGCGATTAACCATATGATACCACCGGTATGGTTGACCTGAAAAGGTTGACCCGACCTTGGAGAGGCGGAGAGAGGAGTTTGTTCATTCAATGACCTAGACGGGAGGTCTTGGACCAAAGAGGGTTGTCCATCACCCGAGGGGACGGAGAGAAGAGTTTGTTCATTCAATGACCTAGACGAGAGGTCTTGGTCAAAAGAGGATTGTTTGTCTATGCCGACATGGTGTCGGGGGCTGATGTGGTTTGTTTGTCTCTTGATATATTCGTCGGCACGGGGCCGGTGCCAACGCAAGGAGGTGGGTTAATTTCCCAACCCCGAACGAAAAGTTCGAGTGGGGTGTTCTTCGTCAGTGCCGACGGAACGTCAAGGGCTGACAGGGTTGATTTGTTTATTGAAATATTCATTGGTACGGGTTGGTGCCAACGCAAGGAGAAGAGTTGATTCCCCGATCCCAGGCGAAAGGTCCGGCTGGGGTATTCTTCATCAGTGCCGACAGAATGTCAAGGGCTGACAGGGTTGATTTGTTTATTGAAATATTCGTTGGTACAGGCTGGTGCCAACGCAAGGAGAAGGGTTGATGCCCCGATCCCAGGTGGAAGGTCCGGCTGGGGTATTCTTCGTCAGTGCCGACATAATATCCAGGGCTGACAGGGTTGATTTGTTTATTGAAATATTCGTTGGTACGGGCTGGTGCCAACGTAAGGAGAAGGGTTGATTCCCCGATCCCGAGCGGAAGGTCCGGCTGGGGTATTCTTCGTCAGTGCCGATAGAATGTCAAGGGCTGACAGGGTTGATTTGTTTATTGAAATATTCGTTGGTACGGGCTGGTGCCAACGCAAGGAGAAGGGTTGATTCCCCGATCCCGGGCGGAAGGTCCGGCTAGGGTATTCTTCGTCAGTGCCGACAGAACGTCGAGGGCTGACAGGGTTGATTTGTTTATTGAAAGAAGGGCTGAGTCCCCCTCCCCTTTTCTTTCCTCCTTTCTCTTCCCCCTTTTTTCTTTCTCTTCTTTCTCTTCTTTTCCTCTCCTTTTCTTCTTTTTTTTCTTCTTTCTCTTCTTTTCCTTTTCTTTTCTTTTCCTTTTCTTCCCTTTTTTTCTTCTTTTTCTTCTTTTCCTTTTCCTTTTCTTTTCTACTTTTCTTTCATTTTTTTTCTTTTTTTTTGAAATGCATGGTGAATAATGACAAACCATCCAAGCAATCGAAATGCAAATTCGCCCGCTGTGGGGCGAGAGACTGTATTATTCATTAAAAGGGAGAATCAGAGCGTGGTACAACCTCAGATGCCTACCATTAAGGGGTGGAAACTGGACCTCCCCCCGATGATCGACTATCACATATGCTCCGCCTTCATAAACCTTTTGGATTACATAAGGTCCAAGCCAATTCTCATTCAGCTTGTCCTTGGGGTTGGAAGCCATGACTTCCCTCCTTTTGACCATAACTAGGTCACCCTTCTAGAATTCACACTCCTTGACGAGCTTGTCGAAGGCGCGAGCTATGCGGGCCTGGTAGACCTGAATGTTCTGTTGGGCCTGGAGCCGCTTCCCCTCCAAGTTAGAGAGCTCTTCGAGCCTTCGCTCGACATTTGTCTGCTCTTCCTGGACTAACCCGTGTTGGATTGCGACCCGGAGGGAGGGTATTTCTAGCTCGATGGGGACAATTGCATCTGAGCCATATACTAAGGAGAAGGGTGAACAGCCTGTTGGAGTTTTGTACACAGTTCGATATGCCCATAGGGTCTCATACATTTTCTCTTCCCAGTCCCTCTTGTTAGAATTAACAATTTTGGACAGGAGCATACAAAGCGTTTTATTGAAAGCTTCGGCCAAGCCATTGGCCTGTGGGTTATAAGGAGTCGACGTCCTCCAGTCGATCTTGTACTTTTCTGTTAGCCGGTAGACCTTCTGGTTGCGGAAGTGGCTTCCATTACCTGAGATGATTCGGTTTGGAGTGCCGAACCGGAATATGATGTTGCGACGGATAAATCTGGCGATGATCTCCCCAGTCACTTCTTTCAATGCAACAGCTTCTGCCCAGCGAGAGAAATAATCAGTCACGCCAAGAGATACTTGCACCCGGCGGATGAGGCGGGTAGTGGGCCCATGACGTCTGTCCCCCATTGGGCGAAAGGCCAGCTGGGTAGTGTCGGATGCAGCGGCACGGGTGGCCTCCTGGGCACCGTGGCATGCTCCTGGCATTTCTGACAAGACTTGGCGTACTTGCAGCAGTCATCAAACGTTGTCAGCCAGTAGTAGCCAAGCTTCTTTATTTCAATTTTCATCTTCGGTCCCGCCTGGTGTGCGCATGCTGTCCCAGCGTGGACCTCTTTCATGACTCTCCAAGCTTCTTCAGTGGATAGGCATCGCAGGAGCACTTTCCGTTTGGCATCTGCCATAATTCGGAATAGGATCCCGTTCCGGACCTCATAGGAGTCCTTTGTCCTGATCACCTCGATCTTCTCTTCTCTTCGCTTGGGTAGTTGCTGATGTTTAAACCACTGCATAAGAGGGTCCCTCCAGTCAGGTAGGCCGACGGCTGCTACTGTAGCGACCTCCAGTTCTTCTTCTTCTGGTTCATCTACCATGCTAGGCACCTGGCGTTGATTCACCACTCAGATGCTAAGAGATCCATCGGGCGGTACTGCTAGTGAGCTTGCCAATTTAGCCAGTGCATCGGCTTGTGCATTTTCTCCCCTGGCAACATGGCCTATCTCAATGAGGTAGAATTGCTCCATGAGCCGCTTTGCTTTAGCATGGTAAGGGAGCAGCCCAGCTTTTCGGACATCAAACTGTCCCTGGACTTGCTTGACGACTAGTAACGAATCGCCAAATACTTGCAGCATTTTAATCTCCATTTGCAAAGTGACTTGGAGATCAATGATCAGAGCCTCATACTCTGCCTCATTATTTGTGCAGGGTTTATTGATAGAACATGATGTATGCAATACTTCTCCCTCAGGGGATTTAAAGACGATGCCAGCCCCTGCCCGTACTTTTATATGTCCGGACGGGGTCTTTTCTGTTCTCGAAGCTCCATCAAAGCGCAACTGCCAGACGATCTGTTGGACTTGGTCGACCTCCAGTGTTTCATCTTCAGGCAACTCTGTAGCCAGGGGGGAATCTTCAGGCACAGGATGTGCTGCAAAGAATTCGGCCACGGCTTGACACTTAACGGCCTTCTGTGGCACGTAGGTGATATCAACTTCCATTAGCAGTACATCCCATTTTCTGAGATGCCCCTTCAGGACTGGCTGGGAGAGAATGTGTTTAACTGGGTCGGCCTTGGAGATCAAGCTTACTTCATGGGAGAGCATGTAATACCTCAACTTCTTGACTGCGAAGACCAAGGCGAGACAAACCTTCTCAATTGGGGTGTATTTTGCTTCTGCCTCCACTAGTCTACGACTAAGATAATAGAGAGCTTGCTCTTTCCCCTCATCATTATTCTGAGCAAGCATTGCCCCCAGTGAGCATTCGGTGGCGGCTATGTATAGAATAAGCGGCCTTCCCTTGACAAGTGCCCCCAGCACAGGCGGGGTCTTCAAGTAATCCTTTAGCTGATCGAAGGCCTTATGGCATTCCTGGTTCCAGTCAAAAGGTGCATTTTTCATCATTAATCTGTGGAATGGCTGACAACGCCCTGACAAATTGGAGATAAATCTTCGGATGTAAGCCAGCCGGCCTTGCAGGGATCTCAACTCTCCCAGATCCTTCGGAGGAGGTAACTCCTGAATGGCTCTTATTTTAAAATGGTCGACCTCGATCCCTCTATATCGGACAATGAAGCCGAGGAAATTCCCAATGGAGACGCCGAAGGCACACTTCATCGGGTTCATTTTCAACTCGTACTGTCGGAGTCTTTCAAAGATGACACTGAGGTCCTTCAGGTGATCTTCTCTTTTCTTCGACTTGACGACCAAATCATCAATGTAGCATTCGACTTTGTTGTATAGCAGCTCGTCGAATATTTTGGTCATCGCCCGCTGGTAAGTAGCGCCGGCGTTCTTGAGGCCGAAGGGCATTCTTTTGTAGTGGAATATCCCTTTGGGTGACCGGAAGGCCGTATGAATTCGGTCGTGCTCAGCTATCCAGATTTGGTTATAGCCGGACGATCCGTCCATGAAGGACAAGGCCTCGTGGCCAGTAGTTGCATCAATCACGACTTCAGTGATGGGCACCAGGAAATCATCTTTCGGGCAGGCTTTATTCAGGTCACGGAAGTCCATGCAAATTCCGATCTATCCATTCTTCTTCTTCACCGGCACAATGTTGGCCAACCAAGTGGTATACTAGTTTTCAGCTACAAAATCGACATCTATGAGCTTGTCGACTTCTTTGTAAATTTGGTTTATCAACTCCGGCCTCATGCGCCAGGGAGACTGCTTCACCGATTCCACCTTGGGATCGATGGCCAGAATATGTTGGGTCACAACGGGACTTAGGCCGGGCATCTCCTTGTAGTTCCAGGCAAAACAATTCCCAGAATTCTTGCAGCAACTTAATATATTGTTCCCTCTCCTGTGGAGGAAGAAAGGCACTTAGAAAGGTCGGCCTAGGGTCGCCCTTCGTGCCCAAGTTAATTTCAATAAGTTCATCTACCGTGGCCTGGCCGCCATCTTCAATTTCCGGCGGTGTCGGCAATAGGTCGACGAAATCCTGATCTTCGCCATCTTCTGCTTCAAGGACACCATAGGTGTCACCCTGCTCAGCCTCGTCAGACAATGAGGCTTTGCTGGTATCCCCTGAAGTCCCGCGATCAATGACACCCAAGAGGGAGGTGAATTGGGTGATTACCAATTTTAGGAAAACTTTTGGCCTTTTAGAAAATATGTGATACAAAGCTATTTAGGAGATTCAAAGTTATATGAACACAAATTGGATTTAACAAACTTTATATGATAAGATATAGATTAAGCAGGATAGACGAAGATAAAACCAGAACAACAATTTAAACTAACGTTTATGTAGAATGGAGAAAGAGGAAATGGAGAAAACCACACAATACAAGCACAATGCACAGCGGTTTTTAAGGTGGTTCGGATGCACGACGACAATCCTACGTCCACCCCTCACCAAACTCGGTGAGGCTTCACTCGGGGATAAATCCCCAAACGGAGACGACGCTCTAGCCACACACGCAGGACGACACCTACACACACACACGGGGACGCGCCCCAAACTACACACGGAGATAATCTCCAACACACACACACACGGAGATGAACTCCAACACGATCTGACAACCGGATCACTACCACACACACATGCTGCGACAAGTGCAGCAAACCACACACTAAAACAACTGGATATAAGAGATCCACACACACACACACACGTAGATCTAGGAAGATCTACGCACACACGAATGGAAAACAACACACACACACGACCACGTATCCAACACGATTCACACACACACAGATTCTTCAGTTTATGATGAACATAAATACAATACCCAAAAACATAAATATGATGTGGCTTTGTTTAGAAGACTCCTGTTTTGGGTTCCCCTTGAATGCATGTTACGGATCTTGAACATATCTTCAATCTTCACTTGAACACCTCCTTTTGATCTCCACTTGAATCCGCTTGGATGGCCTACTTGCTTGCTTGCTTGCTTCTTCTTCTTTCTTCTTTGAGCAATCTTCCTTTTAATCCTTGCTTCCTTGCTTGCTTCTTTTCCTTGGAGGATGTTGACTTCAGATCTACCTTGAATGGCTTGAAGTTGGATGAAGATTGTTACTGCACGAGGTACTGTTCACGGAGCTACAGTACCCTCTTCCTCCTCCTTGGATAGCCTCCCCTTGGATCTCTTGGATGATTAGGGTTATGTCTCCAAATGAGATGTTATATAGCCCTTGAATGGTCTATGGACATCCCCCAGACCAGATCCACATTTTGTGGGTGATTTGGTGTCATTAGGATTAAAGAATTACAAGGAGAAGGGCTCTTCTCGAAATGGAAAAAGTCAACAATTGTGGGCAGCTCGGGGCTGGCGGTCGACCTGCAGCTTCTGGCGGTCGACCGCTGCTGAAAAACTTGCGAACGGGTGATCCCCGGGAATTCCGGTCGACCGCTAATGGGCTGGCGGTCGACCGCCACTGAGAGAGCTGCAGGCAGTGGGTTCCTGGCAGGGGCGATCGACCGCCCCTGAGCTGGCGGTCGACTGCCAGCTGGGCAGACCCCCCGGGAGTCCCGGTTCAACATGCAATTCATAGGAAACCATCTTCTTTTCACACCAGTTTATACATCTTTTGTGCATAATTCAAACATTGCCAGCACATCAAATGGGTCCCCAAATCAATCTTCTTCACAGACAATAAAAAGATCAAATGAAAATCTGAAAAAGAAAAATCATGTTGCACACATACATGCATCCACAAAGAAAATCAACCTGCATCAAAAACCCAAAAATGCTGCCAGCACACCCATGCATGTTAAACATATTTCTGTCGCGCACACACAACCACATAGAAAGAAACTCTCTTATTTTTACTGTGGTAAATCTGGACATGTTATGCATGATTGTTTCATTATGAAGAATGATGACTTAAAAGTATGTGGAAACCAAGCTATTTTGAAAAATACAAAGAAATCCTTCACCACAAAATCTTCCATACATTGCAATCACTATGGTAAAAGAGGTCATGCAACTCTACATTGCTGGTTATTGTTGAAGAGAAAGAACTCCAACACAACACATCAGGCTCACACACACAAATCAGTAGAACAAATGAGAAGGAAAAATGCGATACCACGTGCTTCCCCCTATCACTTTGGAAAATCTCGGAATGTTAAGAATGATTATTTTCTCATGAAAAATAATGACTTGAATGTTGTTAAGAGTTGGAAATTGCATGCGAAAGTTGATGCTAACCCACAAGGACCCAAAATGATTTGGGTACCTAAAAAGGCCAAATGAGAAATCTGTTTTACAGGTGTGCCTTGAGAATGTAAAGCATGAAATTTATTTTCACCAAAAAGGTAAGGCACACGAGTCAAGTGACTCAAGAAAGGCTAAAATAGAAAATCAAATGGAATTTGGAAACTCAGGTGATATCCCTCTCACTCTCTTCAGTAATGGTGTCATGGCTTTATTCATATTGTGCTGAATAGTCTTGTGATAATGCACATGTCCGTACATGCATTTCATTCATTGTTGTTTGCATACTCGTGCATATATCACTTGTCATATAACATCTTGTGGTATGAGAGTTTGAAGATTCTTCAGATCATATTTTCACTACACATATTGAGTTTGCATACACTTTCATACTCTGTCATGCATAAGTTGAACATTGTGTATTCATGCCATAATGCATTACAATTCTCCTGCCTTCATCATCCATGATTACATAATATATCAAATGGTGACATGTGGAAGGGCAGGTTAAGCCTGTCTGAAAACTATCACTAAGCGTGAGGTAATCTTCGGATCTAAGTTCTCCGCCTGGTACTATGAGTCATTTACTTAAAAGGCTGCATATAGGATCGGATTGTCACCAAACATCTTGCATTCATGCACACATTAAGGGGGAGCAATCACATTCGTCATATGGGCTTAATGTTCAGGTTCACACATGAGTCATGCATTGCATCTAGAGCTATCTAGGGGTGTTAGTTGTTAAACTTATTTGTCATATCATTATTAATAAATTTGAATCGAAATTGACAAATCAAACCTTTCTGTCTTTGGATGCAGATTATACTTCCAAGATCCAAATCATGATGGGCTAGTCATGACCAAGCTTGAATCAACTGGGAGAATACCCTGCAAGGATGAAAATGAGGAAAACCCTCTCAAGTTGCTACAAGAAGATGGGGTACTTTGTGTAGAACAATCTCCAGGATCGACTCAAGTACTAGGTGGAAGGCTCGGAAGAAAATGGATTCTCAAGGCAAAGGTAAGAAAGTAAATCTAAAATACTAACCTCAGTGAGGTCAGTGATCTTGGCGCTTGAAGGCCTTCGGTATTGTCCTTTGAACTAAGGTAATTCACCCTCTTACCATGGAAATGAAAATTCATGCATTAATCTATGGGACTCTGTGATGTTATTCTGATGACAGGTATTGTTTCTACATACCTGAAATGATTACTCCTCCATTCTGCTGTGGTTAACCTGCTTATTGGTTAAATGAAACTGAAAATCTTGAATTTCATGTTGACCTTTGAACATCCTTCAATCTGATTGCTTGAGCACATTTAAGCTTAATTGAGTATCTGGTATATCAAATACTGAGTAGTGAAAAGGTGGATTATCTTCACCTGAAAACTCTCACTATGCGTGAGTTGATCTTTGGACCAAAGTTCTCCACCTTGTACCAGAACTGAAAGAAATTGATTGTTTGGCCGTGAAAGACTTCTTCTGATGCTACTTTTTTCTCCTTATTAGCTAGCCCCATGTCATAAGAGAAACATTGCACTTTCACTGAATTTTTTCTAAGATTCATGTTTTTGTCAAAGGGAGTCTTGCTAGCTAAACAAGTTGAAATGAATGCTATTCTCTATTGACTAAGTGAACTCCAATTGGAACATGTAGCATGCTCATGATGAATTACTTCAAAATTTCTAAAATTGATCCTTGTTAAAGTGAAGAGTTCTGCAATGGAAATGTCAATTCCTGAATGGCTTGTGAATGTTTTCAAAACCCTTGAAAATCTGCTCTTAACAACTTCTGACAATAAATGGCTTCCCTTTGTATATAAGCCACTTGTGATGGATTTTGTCCCATGCTCATCTTTTCAATCTGATTTGCTCTCTTGTACGTAGTGTCATTTTTCACCTTGCATCCATTCTCATATAAGAATAGACTGCATGCATTAGAATTCATACATTAAGTGCAGTTAGCTCACTCATTTTGTACCAGAAGTTTTACAGCACTGCATTCTGTCTTGTCATGTTACATCTGATTATTATCTGATCAAAGATTGCATTGCACTAGAACTCATGAATTAGCCGCATTCTGTTCGTTCAATTGGTATCCGTTTGATTGGTATCAGCTGCATATTTACATTGCATGTTGCATACATTCCCTTTGTGTGCTTGCTTGATATTATATGCTATTCACCCTCATTCCTTGGCACTTCTATGGCCTTATGTCCTCTTGATAAATAATGCTGCATTTGAGTCTTTGTTGGAGTGTTTCTTGTCGTACACTCTGGGGAGTTTTTATTTCATAAGTGCATCTATTTAGGGGGAGCTGCCTTGTTATGTGTTCATGATATTTTCGGTATACATGTTGAATCAAATTCACACACTTCATGCACAAAATGTGAAATTGAGTGTTAAAGATAAGGATATATGAATTTATTTTCAACACTCTCGAGATGTTAAACTTGCTGCATGTATGTAGAAGAGACAGTTGAGGAAAAAGCTGCCTATCTATCTTCATTGAAAAATCTCTAAGGTAAATGAACGGTAGAGCAATGCTTGGTCTCACTGAGTAAACTGGGCACATGTCACCTGAGACGTGATATGGTTCATATCTGAAAAGTGTGGACTAGTACCTCTGTTCAAAATGAAGTGAGATGGTTCAGTATTCTGAGTAACCGGGGATTCTGGCATGAGCTCCATGCGTCTACTCGCGTAAAAAGGAATCATTGTGAACCTGATCACTCGTGAAAAATTCTGCCTATCACGTGATACTGGTTGAGTTAAAAAAAAATGATGGTGAAAACTCATTGTGGTAGAGCGAAGCCTCCAATACGCTATTCTCAAAATTGAAGTGCAGTATGTGAAATGTCTCCCTGTGTTGATCTGAAAATCTAAATATCCATGTTGAAACTATCATTTTTCATGTTACTCACTTACACATCTATGAATTTGATTTAATATGTATTCAGAAAATTGATTGACTGCATCAGCAATTGCACAAATCTCCTATATGATTGCACGATCTCCCATGTGCTACACATGTGCATTCTGGTGAGCATGACTCTCTTGCATCTTTCTTATACCCATTCCCTGTTTATATATGTACGGGGGAGATTGCATGTATGTTTATATGTAAATGTTTGGTTGCATTGTGTGCACTTCAATAGTCATCATATGCATATTCATAGCTTCATGCATTTAAACAGAAAATGTAAAAATCAGAAAATTTGACAATCAAGAAAAATTCTTTTGATATGCCCTCATGCTCTTGTTTGTGTAAAAATCTGCCATGGGCTCTAGACTTTGAATGCTATCATGCTGAACACCTCATCTTGTAAACATCTTCCTCAATTGGTTCATATCGTTGAGGCCAATCACCACTTTCAATTGGTATCAATACATGCTTGACTATAATTGCCTTGGATGGTATCAAGTTGATTTGTGCGAATAATCACCAATTGGTTCCCTCGGATTGGAATCATATTACTTTGTTCATCCATGGTTTGCCTCGCTTCTTCTGATTTGATAAGATGGGCTTTTTATACTTCAAAGGGAGATAAACTTGTTCTTCCTCATTTGGATTCTTCCAGCTTTTTGATTATGTCAAAGGGGGAGAGAACTTGATGATTGTGTGTGTCAAGGGGAGAAGAATATCTGTGTCATTCCATTGTATATCATCTATATCATCATTAAGTTTGTCATCATCAATAAGTTTGTCATCATCAAAAAGGGGGAGATTGTTGAGTTATTGTTTTGATGAATGTTGTGTTTGTTAAGCTATGGTTTTGATGATAACTAAACTTAATGTGTGCTTTAATGATGATAACTAAACCTGTGGTTGATTACACATGTTCTTGATGATTATGTTCATTCATCTTGTTGCTTATGTTGGGTTTGAAAGAGGCAAGAGGTTTCATAACCTCTTTAATGTGAACAAGCATGGTATTAACTCTGACTATTTTGCTTGCAGGATTAAAATCACGGCAGTCACTCGGTGAACCTACGTGTGTATAAGCACCTTGCTGTTCTACAATCCAAAAAAGGTGGTATATGTCATTTACTATCAAGAACCGTTGGTGAGACTCTTACCTTGTGTATCTCATATATACACCTCATTCATCGCACGATGGCCAGAAGGGTTTCATCTTTAATGAGCATGAATGAGGTGTATATATGAGATACACAAGGTAAGAGTCTCACCAACGGTTCTTGATAGTAAATGACATATACCACCTTTTTTGGATTGTAGAACAGCAAGGTGCTTATACACACGTAGGTTCACCGAGTGACTGCCGTGATTTTAATCCTGCAAGCAAAATAGTCAGAGTTAATACCATGCTTGTTCACATTAAAGAGGTTATGAAACCTCTTGCCTCTTTCAAACCCAACATAAGCAACAAGATGAATGAACATAATCATCAAGAACATGTGTAATCAACCACAGGTTTAGTTATCATCATTAAAGCACACATTAAGTTTAGTTATCATCAAAACCATAGCTTAACAAACACAACATTCATCAAAACAATAACTCAACATCCCCCGCCTCCGGGCTCGCGGGCCGTGGCTTCGAGGGGTCCTCCTGTGCGGGGAAATAAAGGACTTCTCTGGGGTCTTCTTGGTAATCATCATAGACGGCTCTAGCAGGGGCCGAGGTGATGGATTGCCACACCAGGGGCGGGTTCTCCGCCAGTGGCCGAGGTTGCCCGTTCTCACCTGCATCTTCAAAAATTTGGTGCTGGACTGACACCATGTAGACACCCTTTTCGTGGCTGCATGTCACATGGGGGCGTGGCGGAGCCACCACATAATCTCCCATTCTGAGCTCATCTGTCTCAATCAGATCTTGGGCAATATCCTTGAAGGCGTAGCAGTCTTCGATAGAGTGGCCCAGTATTTGGTGATAAGGGCAGAACAAGGGGTCACCGCTTTTGCGAGCATCTTGCGGCCTCTTGGATCTTGAGAGGGAGACCTTGCCATAGTAGCAAGCCCATTCAAAAATTCCTCGGGTCTTGTTTCTCAGGAAAGAGTAGGGTCTCTGCATCCTTTCTTGCAATGTAGGGTTTCGCTCGGCCGGCCGTCTGACTGGGGAAACAACTACATCCCTAGCTCCCTTTCTCAAGTGCATGGGGGCATTCGGGACGGTACTCAGGGACTGGTGCATGCCGATGTTCTGTTGGCGGAGGATGCCCCCGATGAGGTCAGACACGAGTGCAGTCACTTCGGCCAAGCGGGCCTTCAGCATTTCAATTTCTCGCTGCTGCTGATAGCATAGGGCAATCAAGGCGGCGTCGCACCGAGGGGGCCCCGGGGTCCAGCTTGCTTCCCCATCCTTTGCATCAGTATCAGACGAGGGCAATGACGCACCGTTGCTGCAGTCATTCGGGGCCGGTCCTTCAGAGGAGGACGGGGCCTTCCCCTTGTTCCTGCAGGAAGGTGGATTCCATAGGAATACCTCTTCATCCGGCTCTTCATTAGCCGGAGGCTTAAGGTGCTGGCGACCTTCAACTTCTTGTGGAGCTGCGACGCCTGTGAGACTATCGCCAACCGAAGCCGAGACTGATATCATGTCGGCTTCGTAGGAGTCTTCCAATGAAAAACCTAATCCTGGATGCCGGGTGATTTGCTGCAATCTCCGGTCCAAGTTTGGTGGGTTCCACATCTTCTTGAACATGTCCTTCCTACTGGAGAGCTGGCGAAAGGGGATCCCTTGTTTTCTGGTCATTCTGGCTACACGGCCGGTTATGTCAGGCAGTCCCGTGATCGGGACGAGTGGGTCATGCAGTTCGTCGGAGAGTTTGCAATCATCGTCCCCTCTGACCGGGTACTCATGCGACACATAGAAAATAGTAGACCGTCCACCGGGGTTAGGCACCTCGAAGGTCCTCAATGGTTCAACCACTTGGCAGTCAGCTTCTGTGAGAGGCTTAATGATCCCGAACGGGACCCTGATGTCCTCCAGCAAGTCTTCGAGGTGTGGCATTCCCGATGTAGGGCATATGGAGAGGGGAGTGGCCCGGAACACTCCTTCTGCCTGGGAGACAAATGACACCTGACGGGGAGCCACATAGCCTGGCAGTGGTGGAGGGAACCAGCCGTCGGGCTCTGCCTTCTTCTTTCCCTTGTCGAGGGTGACTTGGGGAGCTTGCTTCGGCTTCTCTAGATACAAATTGGCATCTGAGAGATGACATTCGAACACCTCAAAAGGGTGGAGGTCAGCAAAGATTCTCTCCTCCTTCTCGTTGCCGTGGTACTTGATGCATTGATGCAGAGTAGACGTCACTACCCTGTTTTGGTGCAGCCAAGGTCGACCGAGTAATGCTTTATAGGAAGTGCTGGAGTTAATCACATGAAACTGGACCTTAGTTGTGAAATCGCCGAGGGAGAGGTTAAACTCTGCAATCCCCATGGGGACCTCGCACTTCTGGTTGAAACCAGCAATCTTGACATTCTTGACCTCAATCAAGTGTACGTCAAAGTAATGTTTTTGGTACACTCGATAGGGGAGTATATTCACTGCTGCCCCAGGGTCAATCAATACTCTGTTGATGGGATGCCCATTCAGCTGCCCCTTCATGTAGAGCGGCCTGTTGTGACTGTAGGTAGGCAGGAGCATATCTTCTTCTGTAAAGGCCACGGCTATCTCGGGTGACATTTCTGCAAGGTAGGCCTCCACATATGCTGGTGTCTGGAGCACTGCGATGACGGCCTACCGTGTCTCTTCATCTAGGGACAAGATCTCCCAGACGGTGAACCTGACTGGGATCTTCTTCAGGTGCTTGACTATTCTATTGTTAGCTCGGACCTCGAGCAACTTCATCTCTTCGGCTCTACTGCGCCTGTCCCCAGTCTGGGTCTGGGGAGCCGGCTCAGCGGGTGCTTCCTCTACCGGGTCAGGTATCACTTGAGCTTACGGGGCCCGTTGGGTCACTTCCTTCTCTTGCATGAACTCGACAAGGTTCGGGATGTTGTCAGGTTCTTCCCTCGATCGAGAAGGAATTACCACCAGCGGGACCGAGAGGCTACTTGCTTCTTTGATCCGCTGAGACTCGCGGGGGCATGACTGCCTTCCCCCTTGCGTCATGAGAAACTCAATAAATGAAGGGATATTCTGGCCGACCGGCTCTCCGGGGTAGAGACCAGAGGGAGGGGGAATCTCCATGCCTTGGACCCTAGGTTCAGGGATGTGATATGGTTGTTCTCCCCCTAACAGGATGTTATGGTTGGTCTGAGGAGGGCGTCCCCACTTCCTTCCTGACCTAGTAGCATGCTGGGAGGTGGATGCTTCGGCCTGATTCACTTCCGACGGCCCGACGGGCATCTCTTGCTCTTCTTCTCACAGGGAGAGGGCGGTGTCAAATAATGCTGAGAGGGTGTTGCAAGAAAGAACAACCCCGTTCTTCTTCTTGTTTCTGGGCCTTCTCTACTTCTTTCTCTTCTTTTCTTCAGTGGCTGGCAACTGGCCTTGGGGAGGCTCACCCCACAAGAGAGGTTCTTCCTTCGCCTCGGCTTCTACCTCCAGAGCTAGTTCGAGTGACTTGAGCTCCATCAATAATGGCCGGGAGTCTTTCCACTACGGGACTGGTTTCTTTGTGCACCAGCATCGGGACGTACTTCTTCCTGTTGTGAGTGGGGCGCCTCATGACCAGCCGAGGGGCTGTGTCATGCCAAACAGGCGTCACTGGTGGCAGTGCTGGTCGGGGTGTAACACCCCTTATGTAAACCTCCGGCCTTCTATTCCTTGTCGGCACAGTCTGCCAACCTCCTTGGTCTTGAGCTGGCGTCACGATGAAGGCTTCATAAGTGGCCTTTGTGCTAGCCTCCGCCCATTCTTCAGGTAGCTATTAGTATAAAGATACCATGTTAACACTGGTACCGAGGCTCGGCATCTCGTGTGGCTGCGGAGGATCTATCTTGTGGTCCCCCATGTCCAGCTCTCCTTTCTTGATAAAAGACTCAATGACATCCTTGAAGATATAGCACTCCTCGATAGTGTGCCCCTGTATCTGGTGGTTGTAGACACGCCAACATTGACGTTACTGTGAGCACATCTCATATTACCTCGCAATGTCCCAATTTGACCCTCAAATTAACTTTGTTTGAGTGGTTTTTCTCACTTTTCTTAGATTTATCCCTTTTTTTCTTCCTTTTCTTATTTTCCCTATTTTTCTAGATTTTCTGGATATTTTTCTTCATTTTTTTGGATTTTTCAATAATTAACGGTGTGAGGGTGGGCGTCATTTATTTTTAAGAAAATTAAAGAAAATAAAAAGGAAAATGACGCCTCTTTGAGGAGGCGTCCGTTCTTTCTCTTTTCCTATTTTTTCTGTATTTTCTGGGTTTTTTTTGAATTTTTTTATGAATTGACGACATGTAAAGGGGTGTTGTTTTGATTTAAATAAAATAAAATTGAAAAAATGGAATTAACGACATAGTGTGTGGCGTCATTTTCAATTTGGTAATATTTTAATATTATTTCTGGCCCTCTTTCATGGGTGATTTGGTGGCCTTCCGGATGTCAAAAAAATACAAAAAAATAATAATTGGAATCAGCACAGTTAGAAGCACGTCCACCTAAAAAATGGAAAAATAATATTGAGAAATAAAAAATGGCCCTATTTTGCATGTTTTGAAATAACGTCCCTCACTCAGCCGTCAATTCAATTGACGCCCGAATGCGCGGTCGTCATTTCCTTTTGGCTTTTTTTTATTATTTTGATTCACGACACTGTGCAAGTCGTCATTTTCAATTGACGTCCCTCGTCAGGTCGTCATTTTCAATGTTATATTTTGAGATTTTAAATCCGCCCAAAATTCGTATTAAATTCTAAATAGCGTCCCCCTGAAAGTCGTCAATTCTTTAAATGACGACGCCTCCGCGGGCGTCATTTTAAAACACGACTGTTTATTCGGTCGTCAATTCTTGTTCAAATTTCGAGCTCTCGCAGAACCTCCTTCTTTCCTCATTTTGAGCCCCTTTTCACTTCGGAAAGGACTCTAATGGCTTTCCATGACTGGAGGGATTCCTTCCAATGTTTATCTCTTGCTAAAATCAACTATCCTAATTGTTCTTGGACTTAAACTCCATTCTCCCCTATAAATAGAGCCCTGCGGCTCATGCTAAAGAGAGGCCGATTTTCACACACGAAGGGGAGGTGCTGCCTGAGTTTTGACACATGAGGGAGTGCCCTGCGCGCTCAAAGCTTCATCCCTGAAGGAGACTTCCTCCCGAGCTTGCATCAAAGCCAAAGGAGAAAAATACACAAGCTTCTTTATCTTTCTTTAATTATTTTTTTGTTTCATTGCATTAGTTCACACGCATGCATGCATCTTGGTTATTCATCTGCTGTTAATCTTATTTCTCAACCACGTTTGAGAACCTCACTCCAACAGTGCAACACTTGCACTTATTTTATATCATTCATCATATTATATCCTTCCCATTGCATGGGGTTTTAAGGGCAACACCCAACAAGGTGTGTTCTTATACATGATTTTCATGCTCATCTTTATTGTGAATTTGATGCTACACTCACCTTGGTTCTAATCCATATTCTTTTATTGTTACCCCTCTGGCGATCACACTCCTCATTAGCACCACGTGCTTATTTTTACCCCCGCCCATTAATTCCTTCATTTATATATATATATATATATATATATATATATATATATATATATATATATATATATATAACTTAATGTTATTAAATAGAATTTTCTTATATTTTAATTGGGATCTACAAATTGACGATCACGGTGGGACTTCTCTTATTTTTCTTTGATTACCCTTTTCTTTGGGCACCCACGTGTGCCACCTCCCTTTTGCATCCACGTGTGCAGCTCCTTTAGTGCTCCACGTTGCACACTCCCTCCTTCTCACTCCCTATACTCCCTATGTGATTTGTTAGTTTGATAGATTTATTTAGAATTTCATTTTTCTATCCATCTCTAAGAAAGGAAGTGCATGTGGTGCTTTGTTCTTATTTTATGATTGCCATTTGTGGAGTTTGTGAGGTCTTTTCCTGTTGATTTCCCTCACTGTTTAAAGCTCTCTCACCATTAAGATTCTTGTCCACAGGAACAATTGACGCCCCTGGAGGGGGCGCCCTTTTTAAGAATTGAAGTCAAGGGGGAGGGCGCCAATTCCCTGTTGCATACGTTGGTGGTCTCAGATTTCACAGTTTCTGTTTTATCATACCATTATCTTTCATAGACCATTAGCATCATTCACATCATGTTTGCACATCGCGTATCATATTTTGAGTATCATCTTCTGTTTTCTATATACATCCTGTGCATATCATATTTAGCATGTGGATATTATATATATATCCTGTGCTTCTTCTGTAGATTTGGTGCATTGGTATTTGCATTGGCATTTATAAATATCATATCATCATTTTGTGTTCTTTATTTTTCTTTTTTGCATTGCCATTTACATTGGTTTGGGAGACCTCCTCTCCCCACACTTTTTAGGAGCCACACCCCCACTTGGTGAAGGAAGGACCCTCCTTTGAGTATTCCGTCTCATCGGACCGGAAATTCCTAAATCAAGCCTCCGTAAGTCCCCGCACCCGTGGATTCGCTCACGGACGCCGGGCAGGTTGTACCTTTGAAGTCCCGGGTTTAGTTGGCCTATGCATGGTGAGAGAGTGTTCTTAGTAGGCATCGAAGTAAACTTACATTGAAACTAGGTTCCTCCCTTGTGTGAATCACTCCGAAGTTTGTTAAAAGTCATTAATTCACCAAGGTTCAAATAAATAAAAATCAACGATAATCATTCCAACTCGTGTGCTTCTTTGCAAATTATTTTGCTTGAACTTTGATTGCATAATGGCTTACCTTGATAGACAAAATAACATGTTTAATCTTAATTATGTTCATGAGGATGCACAACCTAGCATATCATATAATCCTCAATTCCATAATTCTCACCACAATCATTCTAGGGGACCACACTCTCATTCTTATGGTGTTGCCCGACCCATGGGCAATGTCCAATCTCATGGTCCCTTGCCTCAATCACGAGCCACTACCCCCTCGGGACCGTCTCCTCCCAATGACGAGAAGGTCTCTCAATTCATCTGTGCATTGGATCATCTCACCCCTCAACAAATCCAAGCCCTTAAGGCTATTGTTGAGGGCACATCCTCTCCTCATCCTCCTCCGTCCACACCTACTCCTATTCGGGTGGCCCATCACCCGCCTCCTTCATCCACACCTACTCTTATTCGGGTGGCCCATCACCCGCCTCCTTCATCGTCACATACTCCTATTAGAGTGGCCCATCACCCGCCTCCTTCTATTTCTCATCCTTCATGGCCCCAAGGTCCATTTATTCCTTGTAATCCGGCCCGTCTGGGTCCTTTAGCGGGTCGTCCTATTAACCCTCCTCCACGGCCGTCATATCAAGCCACCCCTCCAAGGCAATCATGCCAACCTTCCAATGTTCATGTTACACCCCTCCAGCAAAGTATCTTTGATAGAATTGCTTCCATGGAGGAACAACTTAAGAGGCTCACCAGCCCACGGCCCGCTCCTCCTCCATCTCAAGTCAATCCTCTTCATGATTTCATGAATAACATCGCTAAGTTAGAAAAAGATTGGAAGGAGATAAGAGAGAATGACATCAATAACACGTGTGAGCAAGATATCAAAAATCAAGTGGACGTCGTTCACCCTCCACTCATCCACCCTGTTCATTTATCTGGCCCTCCGTCTCCACCTTCACATTTACCTCCATAGAATTTTCCACAATATCATGACCATCTGCCTCCACTTTCACATGATCCTCCACAAAATCCTCCACCACCTATTATCATGCCTCCACCACGGTGTCCATTTGATGTTTTTGATGAAGATGAGGATTTGGAGACGTCACGAAATGTTGAAATTCCTCAGGCACCCCTTTCAAGTTTCCTTCGTTTCCCACTCCCTCCATTGCCACCCGACGAACCCCTTGCTCAGGATGAAGCCACTATCCCTAACCCCATTTATGAGACCAATTGGTGCTATGATGATGGGTCGATAATCCAGTCACCCACACTGGTGCATCATGCGCCTTCCCCTGTACCTAATACTTCTCGCATCATCCGACGCTTCCTACGCACCAAACCCTCTCCTTTTACACCTTCGACCTCTACTCCATCGGCCTCCGCCGAACCTCCACTAATCTCCACTCCACTAACTCCCGCCAAGCCATCCAAGCTTATCTCCACTCCACCGGCCTCAGCCGAGCCTTCCACTAAACCTCCACCCAATCCGCCATTAGCCTCTACCCCATCGGCTTCCACCGAGCCCACCATCGAACCTTCCCCAATTAACCTTCCATCACCGCCACCTCGGCCCTCCATTATCCCTTTAACCCCAAAACCCACTTTGCATGTGTAGACACGCCAAAATTGACGTTACTATGAGTGCATCTCGTATTGCATCGCAATGCCCCGATTTGACCCTCAAATTAACTTTGTTTGAGTGTTTTTCTCACTTTTCTTGAATTTCTCCTTTTTTCTCCCTTTTCCTATTTTTTCCCTATTTTTCCAGATTTCCTGGGTATTTTCCTCTATTTTTAAGAATTCACGACTTGAAGTAGGGCGTGTTTTAAATAACGGCTTGGGCCGGGGCGTGTTTAAACGAAAGGACGACCGCAGTGCAGGGCGTCATTTCCTAGATTTTTTTTTCGATTTCCAAATGGAATAAAAATTAGAAAATCAAGAATTAACGTCCCTCCCTGGGTCGTGTTTTAATTAACGCCTCTCCCTCAGGCGTCTCTTCATCATTTTCAAATAAAGAAGGCTTTTATTGCTAAAATTAAATCCATTAATTAACGCCCTTGTCCTAGTCGCGTTTTTGATTAACGCCTTGGCCCAGGTCGTCAGTTTTCAAATAGCGCCTTGCTGTGGGTCGTCTTTCACCCTTCCGTGTCCTGCTTGAACAGCCCTTTCCCTGAGAGTTCCCTGCTGTGTTTGGTCACCATACTCGATTTGGGAAGGGGAAACCTTGCCGTAGATGACTATTGCCCGTTCTTATCCCATTGATCTATGCTTTGCACCCTTTAAATAGGGCCCTTGCCGCTTTGTCAAAAGGGGATTATTTTTTTTTTTACGGAGAGGTGCTGCTGGTTGCTTGGCTGAAGGAGGAAGCTTTGCGTACAAAGCTTCATCCTTATTAAGTCTTCCTCCTAAACGATCATCAAAGCCAAAGAGACACATGCTCCTTTACCTTTTCAATTTCTTCTTTTGTTTTTGTTGCATTAGTTCCTACGCATGCATACATATTGTTTATATATTCCTCTCACTCAACCACGTTGAGACTCCCATAGTGCAACACTTGCGCATTTTTTTTAATTTCTTTATATCATTCATCATCTTTTACCTACCCTTTTGCATAAGGGTTTAAAGGCTAAACACCAATAAGGTGTGTTCATATCCATGCTTTATATGTTCATGTTTACATTTGGATTTGATGCTACAGTCACCTTGGTTCTAATCCATATTATTTTATTGGTGTTTGTTGATTTTGCAAGGGTAATCAATCAAGAAGAACTCTCTTCATCGGCCGGCCGATCGGAAGAGAAAGGTGCACTCACAATCTCCCCCGCATCCTTTTAAGGTATTTTTCGCGATCCCTCCCTTTTATCATTGTTATACCCTTTGAGGCCCTCGCGTCTCTGGCGATCACTCTCCTTATTAGCACCTTGTGCTGCATTGCTTAATAATACTTTTTATTCCCTAGGTGGATTTCACGATTCACAAATTGGCGATCACGGTGGGACTTCCACTGTTTTTCTTTTTGATTACCCCTCCATTGTGCCCCACGGGCACCCTCCCACACTGCACTGTGTTAATTGACGCCTTCCCTCAAGGCGTTTTTCATAATTTAGCGCCTTCACCCACAACGTCGTTTGTCTATTTAACGCCTTTTGCAAAGGCGCTATTCACCATATCTCGTGGGCTGGTTTGTCACTCGCTGAGAATTAACGCCCTGCCCTCTGAGCGTCTTCTCTTCATGCAGCGCCTGACATCAAGGCGTCTGTTATCTTGAGCTTGTGTCACCATTTATTTTGACGCCCTCTGGCAGAGGCGTCTTTTTCACAATTAACGCCTCACACCAAGGCGTCTCTTCTGCACTGCCGGTCGGCACTTCACAGAGTAGCGACAGCCCCTCTGTCGCGTTTTCCTCAGATAGCGACTTCTGATAAGTCGCTAATTACCTGTGTGTTGATAGAGGCTTGTTTGCTGTGGGTATTTTGCATGTTTGATCATTGTATTCATCGTCTGATTATACATTATTTGATCTGATCATATTATCTTGCATTTTCGTGGCATTGGTTTGGGAGACCTCCTCTCCCTACACTAGGATTCCACATATCTTTCTTGGAATTGGAACAACCCTCCATTGAGCATTCCGTCTCTTTGGACCGGAAATTCCTTTTCTAAGACCTCCGTAAGTCCTCGCACCCGTGGATTCCCTCACGGACGTCGGGCTGGTTGTACCTTTGAAGTCTCTGGGTTTTAGTTGGCCCATTCGTGGTGAGAATCAACCTAGTTGGCACTGGAGAAAAGAGCATTTGAAATTAGGTCCAAGACCTTGAGTGATCACATCAACTTTGTTAAAAATCACTTTAACTCACCAAGGATCAAACAAAAGAAATCAAAGGTAACCATCCCAACTTGTTTGCTATCTTTGTGAACTGTTTTGATTGCACATTGAATTGTTTGGATTACCTTGATAAGGAAGTCAACATGTTTAACTCAATTAATGTTCATGAGGGTGATCAAACTAGCACATCTTATTCCCTTCAATTTCAACATATTCATCACAACTCTCACCATAATCTTTTAAAGGGACCACGCCCTCACTTTCACGATTTTGCCCCACCCATGGGCAATATCCAATCTCATGGTCCCTTGCCTCAGTTGCGAGCCATCACTCCTTCGGGGACGTCTCCTCCCGACGATCAGAAGGTCTCCCAGATCATTCACGCCTTAGATCATCTCACCCCTCGACAAATCCAAGCCCTTCAGGCCGCTGTTGAGGGCACATCTCATTCATCTCATCCTCCTTTTACTCCTATTCGGGTGGCCCATCACCCGCCTCTTTCATCCACACATACTCATATTCGGGTGGCCCATCACCCGCCTCTTTCTATTCCTCCCTATTCACGGCCCCAAGGCCCATCTGTTCCTTCCAACCTTGCCCATCCGGGTTCTTCTATGGGTCATCCCATTAATCCCCCTCCACGGCCTTTTTATGCGGCCCCTCCTTCAAGGCCCGGCCAACCCTCTGTTGCTCAAGTCACACCTCTCCAAAAAACTCTTCTCGACAAAGTCACTTCGTTGGAGGAACAATTTAAGAGGGTTACGAGCCCACGGCCCGCTCCTTCTACTCTAGTCAATCCCCTCCGCACCGCTCTGAATGACATTACAAAGATGGAGCAAGCTTGGAAGGATAGGAGAGACGACTACGGCATCGACAGTACGAGCAAGCAAGAGCCGGCGGGTTTCAACGTTCTAGTGGACGCCGTCCATCCTCCACCCATTCACCCAATTCGCCCTCCACCTCCACATACACAATACCATTACATTCCACCACCTACATGCACGCCTTCACTACGGTGTCCACTTGAACCTGCTAATGAAGAATCGGCGATTGAAGAATTTGAGGCGGCATACGATGAAGCTCTGCAAGCACCCCTTCTGAGTTTCCTTCGCTTTCCCCTTCCTCCACTGTCAGAAGACCCCTATGCTCAGGACTATGCCACAGTCCCCGATCCACCCCCCATTTATGAGACCTCTTGGTGTTACGATGATGAGTTGATATTCCAATCACCCATACCGCCGCATCATGAGTCTCATCCTATCCCTAACACCTCTCGCTCCATCCGGCATTTTCAACGCACTAAACCTTCACCTCCCGTAACCACACCAATATCCTCCATTCCATTGGCCTCCGTTGAGCCTCCATCACCCTCCACTACGCCGGCCTCTGCCGAGCCTTCTATTACTCCTCCTCCTTGTTCGCCACCTCAACCCTCCATTATCCCTTTAACCCCAAAACCCACTATGCCTATAACCCCTACTCCACTACTTAACCCTTCACCCTTACCCGTGGCTAGTTCTGAGCAAGGTCCACCCCTTTTTGCACTCGAGCCAACCCCGACTACTTCCGAGCAAAGGGAGAAGCTCGATGTGTTTGAGCCTCCACCTCCACTCACCCTTTCTTCAACACTTTCCATTATACCACCACCATCCATGGAGCCTTCCGCCTCCGCTTCACACCTCTTTACTACTCGGAATGGGAGTGCTTCTGCAAGTACTTGTACCGAAGATGATCAAGAGCCGGGCAAGAAAGATTTGGCCACGGACGAGCTATTCAAGATGCAAGAGTTTATTTTCCGGATGCCAATCCGGGTTGTTGTGACAAGCATGGTCGAAGAGGCCAAGTCCCCGCCACTGCTCACTAAAAGAGAATGTCAAGCTTTGATGCCATGTAAGTTTGTGCCCAAGGGCCGGGCAGGGCACCCCTTGTTCCAACTTTCAAACCTCAAACCTTTTCTTCCATACAAGGGGCGAATGCCTATCCTATTCAACATTCTTTATATGCCACGACCCCTGGGCAACATAATGCTTCTTATCCCGACTTTCCAACTCTCTCACACTATTACTTTTCACTCTTCAAGGGAGTTGTCATTTACCATTGAAGCTTTGTCATGGGCTCTTGCTTTATCCATTGGGCCAATTGGCTATACACTTTCATTACCATGGAGGGGCGATTATCTTGGTGCTAAGGGGCCTTCCACTATTTCGTCTACCTTCTATTCAATGTCATCCACATTCTTGGCTATCACATTTTCTTCATGGGTCACTCCAAGGGTAAGGAGGGAGATCTCATCCTTTCTCCCTTCATGTTCTTCATATTCTTTGCATCTCATGCATTCTGTTACATCCATGCATTCATCGCATCTGTTGCATTACATTCGCATACATTTGCACTTCTTCTTTCCCAGGTTTCTGGACCTGTATCTTCCCCGCCTTCCAAAACCTCCGGATCTTCCGCATTTCCCATCTTATTCATCTTCATCCTCAGGATCTTCGGGTCCCCTTACACTTACCGGGCATTGTGCCCCCTCCAATCTTCCCTCAGGGCATCGCGCCCCTTTCCAACTCTTGCATCCGCACTCCCCGGATTTCTCTTCCGTCCTCCTTGGGCATCGCGTCCCATGGTATCTTCCTCCTCCGGAACCTCCGGATCTCGCTCTTTGGGCATCGCGCCCCTGCACACCCTTAAGTTCGGATCTTCTAGGCTTCTTACTGATTCTCCCTGGGCATCGTGCCCCTTTCTGCCTTCTTCCTCCGGAACCTCCGAACTTTCTCCCAGGGCATCGCGCCCTTTTCTATCTCCTTCCCCCGGAACCTCCAGATCCTTCACCCCTCTCTCAATCCCTTGGGCATGACGCCCCTTTCCATTTTCTACCCCCGGAACTTCCGGACTTTCCATCTTTCCTCCAATTCATCCTCCTGCTTCTCCGGGACATCATGTCCTTCATTCTTTTCTTCCTTTTCTATCATCTGTTTCCATTCCGAGGGCACCGCATCCCTCGATATTTCCCTCCGGAACCTCTGGACCCGCCTGACCATTTTCTTCCACTATTCTCTGGGCATCGCGTCCCTCGACATCTTCTTCCTCCGGAACCTCCGGACCCTCCATCTTTCCTCCGTTTCATCTTCCTGCTCCTCCGGGATATCACGTCCTTTGTCCTCTTCTTCCTTTTTCATCATCTTTTTCCCTATTTCTTCCCAGGGCACCGCGTCCCTCGATATTTTATTCCTCCGGATCCTCCGGATTCTTCCTCCTATCATGATTCTCCTCCTCTGCCTCCGGACCCTTCGGATCCGTCTCTTTCCCTCTATCAATTTCTTCTTCTAATTCCTCCTGATCTCGGGTCCGACCCAACTTCTTCCACGTCCACTGCCTTGGGTATCTGCCCTTTCTCCCACTACTTCCGAGGCTTTAGTCCTCACTCCTCCTTCTAATTCTCCTCTCCTTCTGTAGACTGTTCCATGTGATCAGGGTCTCTGCACCTTAGTGAGGGAGTTCTAGCCCTTATCTCTCTTCCTTTTCTTCTTATTCATCTGAGTCTGGCCTTGGCATCACTCCTTCTTGTTAAGCCACTTTTAATCATTTGCTTCCAATCCTTTTGACTGTCAAAGAGGACAAATCCCATGATGATCAACCTCGCCTCTGACAGCTGCTTCTACAAAGGTTGCAAGGTAACATATTGGCGTAAGTACGCATTTTTATGATATCATTATCTCATTGCTTCACGCATGACTTCAAAATGAAGTGCTTCTTAACAAGATTAAAAGTTGTGTTTTAGACCTTTATCTTAGGCTTTTGTTTAATCAAATCATTGTCAAAAGAGTCTTTAAGCTTGCTTCTGCAGCACCTTTGGTTAATAAGAACCCCGCGCTGGGAGTTCGACATTCTCTCCCTGCTTGTTAAGAGCAACCCTTAGCTGGGCATTCCACACACTTCACGGCGTCCTTAACCGGCTCCTTGATTAAACACCGTTGCTACTCTGGCCATGCTATGAGTATATCTGAAAGTCTTTTCTCTTCTTTACTCGGCCACGTGCAGGGGCAAGAGGTTGACGGATGAGATGACCAACCTAGGTAATCCCCAATACGAGAGAAGTCTCAAATAGGGGCAGTCTTGACCCAAACTAAAATCAAATTTCATGATACATCTCGCCAAAAGGGCTATTATGAAAATCAAAATCAAATTTTGATAAATGTAAAATTATGAATTGTGGCATGACAAGAGTGGCAAAGTCCCCGCAGGGAAAACCCTGGTCATATACATGTCAAGGGTCTAAAAATCAAAGGCATAAAATTCCGGCACAACAGACCACCTCTTTGAGGGGTAATACCTTGGAAGGAATTCAAGTCCCGACATCTCTCATCCTGCATAAAGCTTATCCTCACTTATTCTTCTCTTCTCCCTCTAAAACCGAATGTTTCTTGTGTATGGCCTTGGTAGGGGCACCGTTAACCATGGATAGCCGGTCGTAGGGCGCCACCTTCAATGCACGCCCGACTTTGGGCAATTTTTAGTAAAAGGGGAAGGAACAAGGACCCCTAGCCAGTGGTTTAAAACACCCTTTGATGCTGCATTAACAAAGCCTAAACCAAATTCTCAAAAAATTGAATATTTTCAAAAAAAACAAAAAAAAAATCCATAAAAAAAATTCACATATTTTCCAACATCCATAAAAATTGAATATCTTTTTCAAAACCCACAAAAATTTGCATATTCCAAAATCCAAAAATTTGCATTGTATTTTCTGATGGTGTTTTTACAGGAACAATAATTTTGTAAGGACCAAGAGCACGGGATGAGTCCTCTCCATTCACCGCTATCAATCTCTTGATTCTTCCCAATATCATCATGATTCGTCACTATAGACACTTCTGATTATCATTTCTCTATTGATCGTTCATCTCCAAATCTTTTAATAAACTCCTGCTGATTTCACTTGATCACTTTGCCACTGGGCATTACTTGATCCTGATCATCCAATCTCAATCTCACATACCAAGATTATCATCCTCATGACAAACAACAAACAATGATACTTTGCAAAGCTATGATTTAACCCATGCTAAACATGTTTCACCTTGCTAATACATGCTGAATGCTATCCACACCAAGCTTTGATTATTTTGATATTGTGATTGTTTTATGATGTTTTGATTCATGCTATGCTTGCTATGCTTAAATGCCTTATTCATTGCTTGTTATCTTTCATATCTTGGCTAATGAAATTTTGAGCGCAGGAAGAAGCTCTTGGTCCCACTGACTGGGCATCATCACCCAAGTCCCACGGTATTTGCACCTTTTCCCAGTTCCCCACATGCTCATTGCTGTCACCATCTTCCTATATGCATTTTTACTATATGTTATTACGCTACAAGATTATATCAAGGACCTTGTGGCTTTGGTAAATCTGGAATTTGAGTTCCCCTTCATCAAAAACAATGATGGTTCCAGAGACGTCTTAGTCATACGGATAGGCCGTTAAGCCGTCCAAGACTGGGGACGATGGTTCCTTTTTGCGAGTTGATGCGTGGATAAACGGGCTTCGACTTAGTATCAGCTCGCGAAATCGGTTTCTTGACCCAGTCTGGGCAGCTTAACAATATTATCCTTGATTATCTTATATTTTCATTTATTTTAATTTTTTCCTTTAAACCCAGCATGCATTCATGTAGGACTTTAGATCAACATTGAAAAATCATTCTGATAAGCTGATTTGGAGAGTCAAATTGATCTTAATATTTCAAGATATGAGATATTCATTACTGAATGGAATCCTCAGTTTGTTTTGTCGCTGTTTTGGGTCATTTTCTCGAAAGCTCCTTGTTTAGATTTCTATCATCTTATTTCAATCCTTTCCCTTGATCCACCTTGGCTGCAGCACGTTCACATTGGCTGGTAACCACTCCCCAATGGTGAAACCTACAGGTCTGTGACCTGGGGTACTTCCACCGCGCTGGAAGTTGATCATCTTCTTTTATCTCCTTCGTGCCCGCGTGCACACTCCCTCTTTTATCCAAACATCGTTGATTTCATTGAATTTCCCGAGATTGCTTCATCTCGAGCTTTTGATTTATTTCTCATCAAGTGATGTTGATAGCGTGTCTCATCACACCTTGGCATCTACTTTTCAGTTTGCCATGCTCCCTTGCAAAGCAGACGCCAAGGCGGGACAACTGTAGACACGCCAAAATTGACGTTATTATGAGTGCATCTCGTATTGCATCGCAATGCCCCAATTTGACCCTCAAATTAACTTTGTTTGAGTGTTTTTTCCCACTTTTCTTGAATTTCTCCTTTTTTTCTCCCTTTTCCTATTGTTTCCCTATTTTTCCAGATTTCCTGGGCATTTTCCTCTATTTTTAAGAATTCACGTCTTGAAGTAGGGCGTGTTTTAAATAACGGCTTGGGCCGGGGCGTGTTTAAACGAAAGGACGACCGCAGTGCAGGGCGTCATTTCCTTGATTTTTTTTTTCGATTTCCAAATGGAATAAAAATCAGAAAATCAAGAATTAATGTCCCTCCCTGGGTCGTGTTTTAATTAACGCCTCTCCCTCAGGCGTCTCTTCATCATTTTCAAATAAAGAAGGCTTTTATTGCTAAAATTAAATCCATTAATTAACGCCCTTGTCCTAGTCACGTTTTTGATTAACGTCTTGGCCCAAGTCGTCAGTTTTCAAATAACGCCTTGCTGTGGGTCATCTTTCACCCTTCCGTGTCCTGCTTGAACAGCCCTTTCCCTGAGAGTTCCTTGCTCTGTTTGGTCACCATACTCGATTTGGGAAGGGGAAACCTTGCCGTAGATGACTATTGCCCGTTCTTATCCCATTGATCTATGCTTTGCACCCTTTAAATAGGGCCCTTGCCGCTTTGTCAAAAGGGGATTCTTTTTTTTTTTTTACGGAGAGGTGCTGCTGGTTGCTTGGCTGAAGGAGGAAGCTTTGCGTACAAAGCTTCATCCCTATTAAGTCTTCCTCCTGAACGATCATCAAAGCCAAAGAGACACAGGCTCCTTTACCTTTTCAATTTCTTTTTTTGTTTTTGTTGCATTAGTTCCTACGCATGCATACATATTGTTTATATATTCCTCTCACTCAGCCACGTTGAGACTCCCACAGTGCAACACTTACGCATTTTTTTTAATTTCTTTATATCATTCATCATCTTTTACCTACCCTTTTGCATAGAGGTTTAAAGGCTAAACACCAATAAGGTGTGTTCATATCCATACTTTATATGTTCATGTTTACATTTGGATTTGATGTTACACTCACCTTGGTTCTAATCCATATTCTTTTATTGGTGTTTGTTGATTTTGCAAGGGTAATCAATCAAGAAGAACTCTCTTCATCGGTCGGCCGATCGGAAGAGAAAGGTGCACTCACAATCTCCCCCGCATCCTTTTAAGGTATTTTTCGCGATCCCTCCCTTTTATCATTGTTATACCCTTTGAGGCCCTCGCGTCTCTGGCGATCACTCTCCTTATTAGCACCTTGTGCTGCATTGCTTAATAATACTTTTTATTCCCTAGGTGGATTTCACGATTCACAGCATGTTCCTTCATCTATCCATTCACCCTTACCCATGCTAGTCCTGAGCAGGATCCACCCTTTTTTGCACTCGAGCCAACCCCGATTACTTCTGGGCAAAGGGAGAAGCTCGACGTGTTTGAACCTCTGTTTCCACTCACCCTTTCTCCAACACCTTCCATTACACCTCCACCATCCATGGAGCCTTCTGCCTCCGCTTCCTCTACCACTCAGAATAGGAGTGCTTCTGCAAGTACTTGTGCCGAAGATGGTCAAGAGCCGGGCAAGAAGGATTTGACCACGGCCATGCTATTCAAGATGCAAGAATTTATCTGCCGGATGCCAATCCGTGTTGTCGTGCCGAGCATGGTTGAAGAGGCCGAGTCCCCGCCACTGCTCGCCAGAAGAGAATGCCAAGCGTTGATGCCGCCCAAGGGCCGGGCAAGGCACCCCTTGTTCCAACTTACAAATCTTGAACATTTTCTTCCATACAAGGGGCGAACGCCCATCATGATCAATATTCTTCATATGCTACAATCCCTGGGCAACACGATGCTTCCTATCTCAACTTTCTAACTCTCTCACACGGTTGTTCTTCACTCTCCAAGGGAGTTGTCATTTACTATTGAAGTTTCGTCATGGGCTTGTACTTTATCCATTGGGCCTATTGACTATACACTTTCACTGTTATGGAGGGGCAGTTATCCTCATACCAAGGGGCTGTCCTCCATCCTCTCCATCTTTTACTCAACTCCACCCTCATTTATCATCAATTCTTCATGGGCCACTCCGGGGGTAAGAAGGAGGATCTCATCTTCTCGCCCTTCATATTCTTTGCATCTCATGCATTCTGTTGCACCCATGTCTTCATCGCATCCATTTTGTTGCATTCGCATGCATTTGCATTCCTTTTTTTCGGGATTTCCAGACCCGTATTTTCCCCATCTTCCGGAACCTCCAGATCTTCCGCATTCCCCACCTTGTTCATCTTCATCCTTGGGTCTCCTTACACTTCCTAGGCATTGCACACCCTCCAATCTTCTCTCAGGGCATCACGCCCCTTTCCAGCTCTTGCATCCGGACTCCTCAGATTTCTCTCTTGTTCTTCTGGGGCATTGCACCCCATGGTGTTTCATTCCTCCGGAACCTCCGGACTTTCTTCCAGGGCATCGCGCCCTTTTCTATCTTCCTCCTCCGGAACCTCCGGAACCTCCGGATCCTTCATCCTCTTCTAGTCCACTCCCCCCAGGGCATCACATCCTTCCAAGTTTTTCCTCCCTAATTCTCCCGGGGCATCGCGTCCCCTTTCCTGCTATTTCCCTGGAACCTCCAGGTGTTTTATCCCTCCTTTTAGGGCATGACGTCCTTTCTGATTCTACTCCTATGGAACCTCTGGACCCTCCTGACCCTTTTCATCCCCTCTTCCCCGGGCACCACGTCCCTCGGCATTTTCCCCCTCCAGAACCTCCGGACCCTCCTGACCCTTTTCATCCACTCTTCCCGGGGCACCGCGTCCCTCGGCATTTTCCTCCTCCGGAACCTCCGGACCCTCTGGACCCTCCATCTTTCTTCCGATTTGTCTTATTACTCTTCCAAGACATCGCGTTCTTCATTTTCTTCCTCCTCTTCCATCATCTTTTTCCCTATTTCTTCCCAAGGCACCGCGTCCCTCGATATTTTATCCCTCCGGAGCATCCAGATTCTTCTTCCCCTCATGATTCTCCTCCTCTGCCTCCAGACCCTCCGGATCTGCCTCATTCCATCTATCAATTTCTTCTTCTAATTCCTCCTAATCATGGGTCCGACCCGACTTCTTCCGCATCCACTACCTTGGGCATCTGCCCTTTCTCACATTGCTTCCGAGGCTTTAGTCCTCACTCCTCCTGCTAATTCTCCTCTTCTTCTGCAGACTGTTCCATGTGATCAGGGTCTCCGCGCCTTAGCAAGCGAGTTCTAACCCTCGCATCTCTTCCTTTTCTCCTTATTCGTCTGAGTCTGGTCTGAGCACCACTCCTTCTTGTTAAGCCACTTCCAAAACCTTGGCTTCCAATCCTTTTATCTGCCAAAGAGGACTACCCCACGAGGATCAACCCCGCCTCTCGCTGTAGATTCTAAGAAATTCACTTTAATATAATAATTAATAAAAAGCAATATAAGCACTAATATGGGGAAAAAGCATGCACGAGATGCAAAATAGGAGATGTGATCGCCAGAGACGCGAAGGCCTCAAAAATATAATAATGAAAACATGGAGGGATCGCGAAAAATACCTTGAAACGCGGGGATTGTGAGTGCTCCTTTCTCTTCCGATCGGTCGGCCGATGAAGAGAGTTCTTCAATTTGATTACCCTTGCAAAACAATCAAACACCAATAAAGAATATGAAATTAGAACATGGTGAGTGTAGCATCAAATTCTTAAATAAAATATGAGCATGATAGCATGGTGAAGAACACACCTTAAGGGTGTTAGCCCTTAAACCCCTATGCAAAAGGGTGTGGGAAATATGTGATGAATGCAAAATAAAAATAAGGAGATGTGCAAGGGTGCACTGTGGGAGATTTCTCAACACGGTTGAGAATAAAAGCTAACAGTGATGATGCATGCATGCGTATGTAAACCAATGCAATAAACAAGAGAAGACTAATAAAAAAAATAAAGGGAGCCTGTGCGATGCTTTGACTTTGATGTTCGTTTTGGAAGAAGCTTGCAGAGGATGGAAACATATGCACGTGAAGCCTCTCCTTCAGTCAGAAGCACAGCAGCAACCTGCAAGAAGAAGAAACGAAAGAAAAAGAAAAAAACGAGGGGAAGGGAAGAATCCAACCTATTAACAGAGCTACGGAAGCTCTATTAATAAAATCGAAGAAGAGATAAGAAGGAAAGAGTCCAACGGAGGAAAAGATAAGAAGGGGCAAGAGCCCAAAGAGGGGAAGATAAGACTGGGCAAGAGCCCAAACGAAGCAGGGACTCTCTGGGGAAAGGCTGCGTTCATTCGGAACACAAAACTGAAACAAGACTTGGACAAGGGCGTCAATTCAAGAATTGACGACCTGCCAGAGGGCGTCTTTTAAAAACACGACTTAGATTAGGGCGTTAATTCAAAAATCAAATTTTAGAATTTATTTAAAAATTGTGAAACACGTCTGAGTCAAAGGCGTTAATTAAAACGCGCCCTAACTAAAGACGTTAATTTAAGATATTTAAAATATGGTTATTTTTCATTTCTTAATATTATTTTCCTATTTTTTAGGTGGAGGTGCATCTCGATGTGCTGATTCCAACGAATGTTTTTGCGAATTTTTCTGACACCCGGAAGGTCACCAAATCACCTCACGCCTTCACATGAGTCGTGAATTCAATTTTCTATTTTTTTTATTCTTTTCAAATTCAAAATAACGTCTTATGTAAGGTCGTTAATTTCAAAATAATTCTGAAACATTCACAGAAAAATCCAAAAAAATAGGAATTTCAAAGAATGGACGCCCTTCAATATAATCGTTAAATTTTTAAGAAACGCCCATGTATAAGTCGTTATTTAAAAGAAGCCCCACGTCAAGTCGTTATTTCTGAAAAATAGAGAAAAATGCCCAAAAAAATTCAGAAAAATCTAGAAAAATCCAGAAAAATAGGAAAAAATAGGAAAAGAGAAAAAAAATGAGAAATCTAAGAAAAGTGAGAAAAACCACTCAAACAGAGCTAATTTGAAGGTCAAATTGGGGCATTACAAGGTAATATGAGATGTACTCACAGTAACGTCAATTTTGGCGTGTCTACAGCTGCCCCGCCTTGGCGTCTGCTTTGCAAGGGAGCAGAGTAAACTGAAAAGTAGATGCCAAGGTGTGATGAGACACGCCATCAACATCACTTGATGAGAATTGAAATCAAAAGCTCGAGACGAAGCAAACCCAGGAAATTCACAGAAATCAACAATGTTTGGATAAAAAAGGGGAGTGTGCACGCGGTGCACGAAGGAGATAAAAGATGATCAACTTCCAGCACGGTGGAAGTACCCCAGGTCACAAACCTGTAAGTTTCACCATTGGGGAGCGGTTACCAGCTAATGTGGACGTGCTGCAGTCAAGGTGGATCAAAGGGAAAAGGATTAAAATAAGATGATAGAAATCCAAACAAGGAGCTTTCGAGAAAATGACCCAAAACAGTGATAAAACGCACTGAAGACACAATTCGGCATGGAATATCTTATATTTGGAAAGATTAAGATCAATTCAACCCTCAAAAGAAGCTTATCAGAATGATTTTTCAGCAATTGATTCAAAGTCCTACATGAATGCATGCTGGGCTAAAGGAAAAATAAAACAAATAAAAATATAATGTAATCAAGGATAATATTGTTAAACTGTCAAGACTGGGTCAAGAAACCAATTTCACGAGCTGATACTAAGCCGAAGCCCGTTTATCCACGCACCAACTCGTAAAAAGGGAACCATCGTCCCCAGCCATGGACGGCTCAACGGCCTATCCGTGTGACTAAGACTTCTCTGGAATCATCATTATTTTTGATGAAGGGGAACTCAAATCCCAGATTTACCAAAGCCACAAGGTCCTTGATATAATCTAGTAACATATGTAACATATAGTAAAAATGTATACAGGGAGAGATGGTGAAGAAATAAGCATGGGAACTGAGAAATGAGCTGCAAGCACCGTGGGACTTGGATGTTAATGCCCAGTCGGTGGGACCCAGAGCTTCTTCCTGCGCTCAAAAATTCATCAGCCAAGATATAAAAGATAACAAGCAATTAATACGGCATTTAAGCACAGCAACAATAACATGTATCAAAGCATCAATAGCATGTATATGGCATGAATAGCACGAATTAAATCATGGCATTGCAAATTATCATTGTTTGTTGTTGTTTCATCATGAGGATGACAACTTGGCTAATCAAGATTTGGAGTTGAATGATCAGAATGATAATGCCCAATGGCAGAATTGAAAGCAGCAGGAGTTGATTGAAAGATCTGGAGATGAATCATCAAAATGATAATCCGGAGATGTAACCAAAAAGATATGAGGAGATGATAACCAAAAATGCCCAGGGTGGCATATCACGAGAATATCGGGAGGAATCAAGAGGTTGATAACAATAAGTGAAGATAGGACTCATCCCGTGCTCTTGGTCCTTGCAAAGCTGTTCCTGCAAAACACCATCAGACAATACAATGTAATTTTTTTTGTTTTTGGAATATGCAAATTTTTATGAGTTTTGAAATATGCAAATTTTTATGGGTTTTGAAAATATTTGAATTTTTATGGAGATTTTTGGAAAATATTTTGAATTTTTGTTGGGATTTTGATCGGGAAATATTCAATTTTTTTTGGATTTTGGCTTAGATATTGTTAATGCAGCATCAAAGGGTTATTTTTTTGAACCACTGGCTAGGGGTCCTAGTTCCTTCCCTTTTCGCTAAAATTACCCAAAGCTAGGCGTGCATTGAAAGTGGCGTCCTATAATTGACTGCCCTTGATTAACGGTGCTCCTACCAAGGCCATACCTGAGAAACATTCGGTCTTGGAGGGAGAATAGAAGAACAATTGTGGATAAGCTTTATGCAGGATGGGAGATATCAAGACTTGAATTCTTTCCAAGGTGTTCCCTCAAAGAGGTAGTCTGTTGCGCCGGGGCTTTGTGCCTTTGATTTTTAGACCCTTGACATGCATACGACCAGGGTTTTCCCTGCGGGGACTTTACCACTCTTGACATGCCGTAATTCATAATTTTGCATTTACCAAAATTTTTGATTTGATTTTCATAATAGCCCTTTTTGGCGAGATATGTATCATTTTGATTCTTCTTTGGGTCAAGACTGCCCCTATTTGAGACTCCTCTCGTATTAGGATTTACCAAGGTCGGTCATCTCATCCGTCAACCTCCTGCCCCTGCATGCGGCCGAGTAAAGAAGAGAAAAAGACTTTCAGAATACTCATGGCATGGCCAAGGTAGCAACGGTATTTTAACAAAAGGAGCCGGCTAAGGACGCCGTGAAGTGTGTGAAATGCCCAACTGAGGGTTACTCTTAAACAAGCAGGGAGAGAATGTTGAATTCCCAGCGCGGGTTCTTTATCAACCAAAGTGCTGCGAAAGCAAGTCTAAAGACTCTTTTTAAAAATGAGAATTCAAAAGTTTAAGATAAAGGTTTAAAAACATCACTCTTAATCCTGCTAAGAAGCACTTTCTTTTGAAAATCATGCGTGAAGAAATGGGGAGATGATATTATAAAAATGCTTACTTATGCCAACATGTTACCTTGCAACCTTTGTTGAAGCAGCTACGGCTAGAGGTGATCATCATGGGATTTGTCCTCTTTAGCAGAAAAAAGATTGGAAGCAAAGGATTGTAAGTGGCTTAACAAGACGGAATGGTGCCCAGACCAGACTCAGACGAAATAAGGAGAAAAGGAAGAGAGGCAAGGGCTAGAACTCCCTCACTAAGGCGCAGAGACCCTGATTACATGGAACAGTCTACAAAAGAAGCGGAAAATTAGGAGGTGGAGTGAGGACTAAAGTCTCTAAAACAATGGGAGAAAGGGCAGATGCCCAGAGCAATGGATGTAGAAGAAGTTGGGTCGGACCCAGGATCGGGAGGAATCAGATGAAGGAATTGGTAGATAGAAAGGGGCGGATCCGGAGGCAGAGGAGAATCATGGGAAGACCCATCCGGAGGCTCCGGTGGTATAATAAAGGAAGGGACGCGATGCCCTGGAAAGAAATATGGAAAAAGATGATGAAAAAGGAAGAAGAAGATGAAAGATGTGATGTTTTGGAGGATTAGAAAGATGAATCGGAGGAAAGACGGGGGGTCCGGAGGTTCCGGAGGAATACGGTGGGAAGGGACGCGATACCCTAAGCAAGAGGAAAGAAAATCCGGAGGTTCGGGAGGAATCAGATTAGGAAGGGAATGAGAATCCGGAGGTTCCGGAGGAATCAGAAGAGAAGGGGCGCGATGCCCAAGGGAAAGATATGAAGAATCCGGAAGGATATGGTGAAAAGGGGCGCGATGCCCTGGGAGAAAGTCTGGAGGTTCCGGAGGAATAAGGTGGAAAAGGGCGCGATGCCCGGGGGAGAGGTAAAGAAAATCGGAGGGAGAACCCGGAGGTTCCGGAGGAATAAAATTAGGAAGGGAATGAGAATCCGGAGGTTCCGGAGGAATAAGAGAATGGAAAGGGGCGTCGTGCCCGAGGAAAAGGTCCGGAGGAATAGCAAGAATAAAGTGGAAAGGGGCGCTGTGCCCCGGGAAAAAGTGGAGAAAATCAAGTGGAGAATCCGGAGGTTCCGGAGGAATGAGATGGAAAAGGGCGTCATGCCCGAGAGATAAAGAGAGGGGTGAAAGATCCGGAGGTTCCGGAGGAATGAGATGGAAAGGGGCACGATGCCCGAGGGAAAGATATGAAAAATCCGGAGGTTCCGAAGGAATGGAATCAAAAAGGGCGGCATGCCCTAGAAGGAGGGATGAAATACCTGGAGGTTCCAGGGGAATAGCAGGAAAAGGGACACGATGCCCTGGGAAGAGTGGATAAGAGAAGGATGAAGGTGAATAAGATGGGGAATGCGGAGGATCCGGAGGTTCCGGAAGAAGAAGAAGATATGGGTTTGGAAACCCGGGAAGCTGGATGTGCGAACGTATGCAAATGGAGTGCAATGGATGCGATGAATGCAATGAATGCGTGAATGCAAGGAGATGCAAAGAAGATGAATAATGTGAAGGGTGAGAGGATGAGATCTTCCTTTTTACCCTTAGAGTGGCCCATGAATAAAAGGTGATAGAAATAGATGAATAGAAGGTGGAGCAAATAAGGGACGGCCCCTTAGCATCAAGGTAACTGCCCCTCCACGGCAGTGAACATGTACGGCCAATTGGCCCAATAAAAGAAGCTTCAATAGTAAAAGACAACTCCCTTGGAAAGCAAAGATCAATAATGTGGGGGAGTTGTAGAGTTGGAACGGGAAGCATTGAGTTGCCCATTGAATGTGGTGTATATGGAGTGTCAAGCAAATAGGGCAATCGCCCCTTGTATGGAATAATGAATTCTGGATTGGAAAGTTTGAACAAGGGGTGCCCTGCCCGGCCCTCAAATGGCGTCAACGCTTGGCATTCTCTGAGCAATGGCGGCGACTTGGCCTCTTCAATCGTGCTCGGCACAATAACCCGGATTGGCATCCGAAAAATGAATTCTTGAATCTTGAATGGCACAGTCATGGCCGAAGTCTTCTTGCCCGGCTTTTGATCGTCTTCGGCATGAGTACTTGTAGCAGCGCTCCCCTTCCGAGTAGTAAAGGGAGGTGAGGCGGAGGCGAAAGGCTCCGTGGATGATGGAGGTATAACGGGAGGTGTTGGCAAATGAGTGAGTGGAGGCGGAGGTTCAAACACGTCGAGCTTCTCCCTTTGCTCGGAAGCAGTCGGGGTTGGCTCGAGTGCAAAAAGGGGTGGATCCTGCTCAGGATTAGCCATGGGTAAAGGCGAAAGGCTATGTGGTGGAGGTATAGGCAAAATGGGTTTTGGGGTTAAAGGCATAATGGAGGGTAATGGTGGGGAAATTGGGGAAGTGAAGGCCGAGGTGGAGGCTAATGGCATAATGGGGGGAGGTGTAATTGGTGGAGGTTTGGCAATTGGTGGAGGTTTGTTGCGGAGAAAGCGCCGAACGGGGCGAGCGGTATTAGTAGTGGGGAGAGACTCAAGATGCGCCGGCGTGGGTGATTGGAGTATCAACCCATCCTCGTAGCACCATGAAGTCTCGGGAATAGGAGTTGGATTAGGGACGATGGCTTCGTCCTGAGCAGGGGGTTCATCAAATGAAATTGGAGGGAGCGGGAAACGAAGGAAACTTGGAAGGGGTGCTTGCATAACTTCATCGTCGTATACCGGCTTGGATTCTTCAATCGTCGGTTCTTGCTTGCTTGGAGTGCAGACGCTGTAGTCGTCCATCCTATCCTTCCATTCTCTCTCCATTCTTGTAATGTCATCCAAAGCCGCATAGAGAGGATTAACTGAAGTAGGAGGAGCGGGCCGTAAACTTGTAACCCTCATTAATTGTTCCTCCATGGAAGCAATCTTATCAAAAATCTCTTGCTGGAGGGGCGTAACATGAGCAACAGAGGGTCGGCAGGGCCTTGAAGGAGGGGCCGTATAAGAAGGCCGTGGAGGGGAATTAACGGGATAACCCGGATGGGTCGGATTACAAGGAATAAAAGGGCCTCGGGGCCGTGTTGGAGGAGGAATAGAAGGAGGCGGGTGTCGGACCACCCGAGGAGGAGTGTGAATAGAAGGAGGCGGGCAATGGGCTACCTGATTGGAAGAAGAAGGAGGTGGGTGATGGGCCACCCGTATAGGAATAGAAGAAGGAGGAGATGCATGAGATGAAGGAGATGCACCCTCAACGGCAGCCTTAAGGGCGTGGATCTGTTGAGGGGTGAGATGATCTAATGCATGCAAGATTTGGGAGACCCTCTCATCGTTGGGAGGAGACAGTCCCGGAGGAATAGTGGCTCGAACTTGAGTTGGGGGACCATAAGAATGGACATTACCCATGGGTCGGGCATGACCATAAGAATACGGACGTGGTCCCTTGAAAGAATGGTGAGGATTTTGATGAACATGTTGAATTTGAGGAGTGTAAGAAGTGCTAGGTTGTGCATCCTCATGAATGGAATTAAACACGTTATTTTCCCAATTACGGTAAGCCATCATATAATCAAAGTTCACAATAATATGCAAAGAAGCACACAAGTTGGAATGGTTACCATGATTTTGATTGTTTTAAATCTTGGTGAATTAATGAATTTTAATAAAGTTTGGAAAGATTCACACAAGGGAGGATCCTAGTTTCAATATGATTTAACTCCAATGCCAACTAGGAATCCTCTCTCACCGTGTAGGCCAACTAACTCGAGACTCCAGAAGGGTACAACCTGCCCAGCGTCCGTGAGGGAATCCACGGGTGCGGGGACTTACGGAGGCTTGGTTTAGGAATTTCCAATCCAAAGAGACGGAATGCTCAATGGAGGGTCGTTCCTTCACCAAGGGGGTGTGTGGCTCCTAGATATGTGGAGAGAGGAGGTCTCCCAAACCAATGTAATATGAATGAATGCAACAAATATAATCAAAAAAATATAATACAGTGATGAAGAAGGAGTGCGGTAAAAACACAGGCAAAAGACGCCCTGGGGCAGGGCGCTATAAATCAAAAGACGCCCTGGGGCAGGGCGCTACCAATGAAAAAGACGCCCTGGGGCAGGGCGTGAAACACTGTGGGGAGATGCCAACCAAGTCAAGAAACGCCCCGTGGTGAGGCGTTACAAATAGAAGGACGCCCTTGACCAAGGGCGTCAAATCATGAAACAACGCCTTGGTATGAGGCGCTAATCAAGAAAGAAACGCCCTGGGGAAGGGCGTGAATTCAACAGATCACCAAATATAATAAAAACGCGTCCTGACAGAAGGCGTTAAACAGGGAAAAGGCGCCCTATGCTAGGGCGTTAACAAAAAACGCGTCTCTGTCAGAGGCGTTAATTGCCTTATTCCAGAAACTCTTCACGGCCAGCAATAGCAGAGAAACACTCACAGAGTCAATCACAGTCAATCAACAAATATGAATATCAAAACATAATCATGCTCATCAAATTTTATTTTTTGGATAAAGTGGGATTTCAAAAAGAAATCTATCAACTGACAGATCACAAGTGGGATAAGAAAACAATGGAGGGTGCCCGAGGGGCACAAAGGAGGGGTACCGTGGGTACCAATAGGAAAGGGCACGCGAGGGTGCCAAGGGGAAAGGGGTAATCAAATGAAAAATGAAAAGTGTCCCACCGTGATCGCCAATTTGTAGATTCTAAGAAATCCACTTTAATATAATAATTAATAAAAAGCAATATAAGCACTAATATGGGGAAAAAGCATGCACGAGGTGCAAAATAGGAGATGTGATCGCCAGAGACGCGAAGGCCTCAAAAATATAATAATGAAAATATGGAGGGATCGCGAAAAATACCTTGAAACGCGGGGATTGTGAGTGCTCCTTTCTCTTCCGATCGGCCGGCCGATGAAGAGAGTTCTTCAATTTGATTACCCTTGCAAAACAATCAAACACCAATAAAGAATATGAAATTAGAACATGGTGAGTGTAGCATCAAATTCTTAAATAAAATATGAGCATGATAGCATGGTGAAGAACACACCTTAAGGGTGTTAGCCCTTAAACCCCTATGCAAAAGGGTGTGGGAAATATGTGATGAATGCAAAATAAAAATAAGGAGATGTGCAAGGGTGCACTGTGGGAGATTTCTCAACACGGTTGAGAATAAAAGCTAACAGTGATGATGCATGCATGCGTATGTAAACCAATGCAATAAACAAGAGAAGACTAATAAAGAAAAATAAAGGGAGCCTGTGCGATGCTTTGACTTTGATGTTCGTTTTGGAAGAAGCTTGCAGAGGATGGAAACATATGCACGTGAAGCCTCTCCTTCAGTCAGAAGCACAGCAGCAACCTGCAAGAAGAAGAAACGAAAGAAAAAGAAAAAAACGAGGGGAAGGGAAGAATCCAACCTATTAACAGAGCTACGGAAGCTCTATTAATAAAATCGAAGAAGAGATAAGAAGGAAAGAGTCCAACGGAGGAAAAGATAAGAAGGGGCAAGAGCCCAAAGAGGGGAAGATAAGACTGGGCAAGAGCCCAAACGAAGCAAGGACTCTCTAGGGAAAGGCTGCGTTCGTTCGGAACACAAAATTGAAACACGACTTGGACAAGGGGGTCAATTCAAGAATTGACGACCTGCCAAAGGGCGTCTTTTAAAAACACGACTTAGATTAGGGCGTTAATTCAAAAATCAAATTTTAGAATTTATTTAAAAATTATGAAACACGTCTGAGTCAAAGGCGTTAATTAAAACGCGCCCTAACCAAGGACGTTAATTCAAAATATTTAAAATATGGTCATTTTTCATTTCTCAATATTATTTTCCCATTTTTTAGGTGGAGGTGCATCTCGATGTGCTGATTCCAACGAATATTTTTACGAATTTTTCTGACACCCGGAAGGTCACCAAATCACCTCTGGAAGGGGTTGAAAAATAATAATAAAAAATTTAATTTGAAAGACACGCCTTCACATGAGTCGTGAATTCAATTTTCTATTTTTTTTTATTCTTTTCAAATTCAAAATAACGTCTTATGTAAGGTCGTTAATTTTAAAATAATTCTAAAAAATTCTCAGAAAAATCCAGAAAAATAGGAATTTTAAAGAATGGACGCCCTTCGATATAGTCGTTAAATTTTTAAGAAACGCCCATGTATAAGTCGTTATTTAAAAGACGCCCCACGTCAAGTCGTTATTACTGAAAAATAGAGAAAAATGCAGAAAAAAATTCAGAAAAATCTAGAAAAATAGGGAAAAATAGGAAAAGAGAGAAAAAATGAGAAATCCAAGAAAAGTGAGAAAAATCGCTCAAACAGAGCTAATTTGAGGGTCAAATTGGGGCATTACAAGGTAATATGAGATGTACTCACAATAACGTCAATTTTGGCGTGTCTACACTCGCGACAGCTGCTTCAACAAAGATCGCAAGGTAATATGTTGACGTAAGTAAGCATTTTTATGATATCATTATCTCATTACTTCACGTATGATTTTCAAAATGAAGTGCTTCTTAACAAGATTAAGAGTGGTATTTTAGGCCTTTATCCTAGGTCGTATCTTTATCTCTACTAAATCTCATAAAAGAGTCTTTAGGCTTACTTCTGCAGCACCTTTGGATAATAAAAACCCCACGCTGGGAATTCGACATTCTCTCCCCACTTGTTAGGAGCAACCCTTAGCTGGGCATTCCACACACTTCACAGCGCCCTTTAGCTGGCTCCTTGATAAAACACCGTTGCTACTTTGGCCATGCCATGAGTATATCTGAAAGTCTTTTCTCTTCTTTACTCGGCCGCATGCAGGGGCAAGAGGTTGACGGATGAGATGACTAACCTCGGTACTCCCCAATACGAGAGAAATCTCAAATAGGGGCAGTCTTGACCCAAAATAAAGTCAAATTTTATGATATACATCTCGCCAAAATGGCTATTATGAAAATCAAGTCAAAATTTTGATAAATATAAAATTATGAATTATGGCATGTCAAGAGAGGCAAAGTCCCCGCAGAGAAAACTCTGGTCGTATGCATGTCAAGGGTCTAAAAATCAAAGGCACAAAGCCCCAGCGCAACAGGCTACCTCTTTGAGGGGTAATACCCCGGAAGGAATTGAAGTCTCGATATCTCTTATCCTGCATAAAGCTTATCTCCAATTGTTCTTCTCTTCTCCCTCTAAGACCGAATGTTTCTCGGGTATGGCCTTGGTAGGGGCACCATTAACCATGGACAGTCGGTTGTAGGGCGCCACCTTTAAATGCACGCCCGACTTTGAGTAGTTTTTTTTAGTGAAAGGGGAAGGAACGAGGACCCCTAGCCAGTGGTTTAAACATCCCTCCGATACTGTATTAGCAAAGTCTAAGTTAAAATTCAAACACAAAAATCATATATTTTCCAAAGTTCGTAAAAATTGAAAACTTTCCAAAAACTCATAAAAATTCACATGGTTCATTTAAAAAAAACTATTTTCAAATAATGCCCGCCCATTCGCATTTCTTCATCGTTGGCTCACACGCATTTCGATGCATATTTGCATAAGTTTAAGGATCGTAGGTGCATTATCAAAGTCTGTGCAAAGTTCAAAGTCTGTGCAAAGTTCAAAGTCTGTGCAATGTCCAAGTCTGATCACACCCAACATCTAAGCATCTCCCATTCCAAGTCCAAAGTCTATACATCACAAGTCCAAGCATTCTAAGTCCAAGCATGCTTCATCCATGTCTATACACATTCCATAAGTCTATACATCCCAGGTCTGAGCATTTCACATGTCCAAGCATTCTAAGTCCAAGCATGCTTCATCCATGTCTATACACATTCTATAAGTCTATACATGACAAGTCCAAGCATTCTAAGTCCGTCTGAGCATTTCACATGTCCAAGCATTCTAAGTCCAAGCATGCTTCATCCATGTCTATACACATTCCATAAGTCCATACATCCCAAGTCCAAGCAGCCCCCAAGGTCTAACCATCCTACATCAGTGCATATTCTAAGTCCAAGCATGCAACATCTGTGCATCCCAATGCAAAGTCTGTGCATTCCTCCAAAGTCCAAGCATTCTAAGTCCAAGTAATGCAAAGTCTGTGCATTCAATTCCAAGGTCGGTGTATCCCAAAGTCTAGCCATTCCAAGGTCGGTGCATTCCATATGTCTAACCATTCCAAGGTCGGTGCAGTCCCCATACAAGGTCGGTGCAATCCATGTCTAACCAATCCATGTTTGTGCATTCATATGTGCAACCAATACGAGTCTGCCTATCCCACAGCTATCACCAAAAATAATTAACTATTTTTAAAAATTCCCTAAAAATAATTAAATATTTTCAAAAATTCTCAAAACAATAATTTAATATTTTCAAAAATTTCCAAAAAAATAATCAAATATTTTTCAAAAAAAAAATCCAAAAAAAAATCTCGATTATTCTCTAATAATTAAAAAAAATGAATATTTCTCCAAAAATTCCAAAAAAAATCTTGAATATTTGAATATTTCTCAAAATCTAAAAATACAAATATTTTCCAAAAAAATTAAAAAAATCAAATATTTTATAAAATCCATAAAAAATTTTAAATATTTTTTTTTAAAAAAACCATAAAAATTTGCATATTTCAAAATCTAAAAAATGCATTGTATTTTGTTGATGGTGCTTTTAGAGGGACAATTCCTTTGTAAAGACCAAGAACACAGAATGAGTCCTCTTATTCATTGCTATCGATCTTTTGATTCTTCCCAATATTCTCATGATATGTCGCCCTGGGCACTTCAATTTGATCATCCCTGCCACTTAGGGTATCACTCTGATTATTCACGTCAATCTGATTATCTCTGCTATTCTGCGCATCACTCCAATCATTCAAGAGCCAGCTTCTCTGATTATTTCTACTTTGCCAAGATTGTCATCCTCATGACAACATTAAACAAAAATACTTGGAATGATCTCCTGCTTCATATATGATATTTTTCATGATACTTTTCATTGCTATATAATGTTGTTAAAAGCTTTCATGCTACTAATTCCATGCTATGCTTAAATGCCTTATTCATTGCTTGTAATCTTCCTTATATCTTGGCTAATGAAATTTTGAGCGCAAGGTAAGAAGCACTTGGTCCCACCGACTGGGCATCATCATCATCAAAGTCCCACGGTGTTTGCACATCATCTCAGTTCCCCACCATGCTTATTACTATCACCATCTCCCATGTATGCATTCTACTATATGTTACATACGCTATTAGATTATATCAAGGACCTCGTGACTCTGGTAAATCTGAAATTTGAGTTCTCCTTCATCAAAAATAATGATGATTTCAGAGGAATCTTAGTCATACGGATAGGCCGTTGAGCCGTCTAAGATTGGGGACGATGGTTCCCTTTTACGAGTTGGTGCGCAGATAAACGGGCTTCGGCTCAGTATCAACTCGCGAAATCAGTTTCTTGACTCAGTCTTGGCAGCTTAGCAATATTATCCTTGATTATCTTATATTTTAATTTATTTTAATTTTTCCTTTTAACCCAGCATGCATTCATATAGGACTTTGAATCAACGTCGAAAAATCATTCTGATAAGCTGATTTGGAGAGTCAAATTGACCTTAATCTTTCCAGATATGAGATATTCATTGCTGAATGGAATCCTCAATTCGTTTTGTCACAATTTTGGGTCATTTTCTCAAAAGCTCCTTATTTAGATTTCTATCCTCTTATTTCAATCCTTTTCCTTTGATCCACCTTGGTTGCAGCACATCCACATTGGCTAGTAACCGCTCCCCAATGGTGAAACCTACAGGTTTGTGACCTGGGGTACTTCCACCGCGCTGGAAGTTGATCATCATTCCTTTATCTTATTCGTGCCCGCGTGCACACTCCCTCTTTTATCCAAACATCGTTGATTTCATTGAATTTTCCGAGATTACCTCATCTCGAGTTTTGGATTCAATTCTCATCAGGTGATATTGATTGCGTGTCTCATCACACCTTGGCATCTATTTTTCAGTTCGCTCTGCTCCCTTGCAAAGCAGACGCCAAGGCGGGGCACCTGTAGACACGCCAAAATTGACGTTACTGTGAGCACATCTCATATTACCTTGTAATGCCCTAATTTGACCCTCAAATTAACTTTGTTTGAGTGATTTTTCTCACTTTTCTTAGATTTCTCCCCCTTTTCTCCCTTTTCTTATTTTCCCCTATTTTTCTGGATTTTTTGAATATTTTTCTCTATTTTTTGGATTTTTTAATAATTAACAGTGTGAGGGGAGGCATCATTTTTTTAAAGAAAATTAAAGAAAATAAAAAGGAAAATGACGCCTCTTTGAGGAGGCGTGCGTTCTTTCTCTTTTCCTATTTTTCTGGATTTTTTTAGTTTTTTTGAATTTTTTTATGAATTGACAACATGTAAAGGGGTGTTGTTTTGATTTAAATAAAATAAAATTAAAAAATGGAATTAACGACATAGTGTGTGGCGTCATTTTTAATTTGGTAATATTTTAATATTATTTCTGGCCTTCTTTCATGGGTGATTTGGTGGCCTTCCGGATGCCAGAAAAATACAAAAAAATAGTAATTAGAATCAGCACAGTTAGATGCACGTCCACCTAAAAAATGCAAAAATAATATTGAGAAATAAAAAATGTCCATGTTTTACATGTTTTGAAATAACGTCCCTCATTGAGGCGTCAATTGAATTGACGCCCGAATGCGCGGTCGTCATTTCCTTTTGGCTTTTTTTTATTATTTTGATTCACGACACTGTGCAAGTCGTCATTTTCAATTGACGTCCCTCGTCAGGTCGTCATTTTCATTGCTATATTTTGAGATTTTAAATCCGCCCGAAATTCGTATTAAATTCTAAATAGCGCCCCCCTGAAAGTCATCAATTCTTTAAATGACGACGCCTCCGCGGGCGTCATTTTAAAACACGACTGTTTATTCGATCGTCAATTCTAGTTCAAATTTCGAGCTCTCGCAGAACCTCCTTCTTTCCTCATTTTGAGCCCCTTTTCACTTCGGAAAGGACTCTAATGGCTTTCCATGACTGGAGGGATTCCTTCCAATGTTTATCTCTTGCAAAAATCAACTATCCTAATTGTTCTTGGACTTAAACTCCATTCTCCCCTATAAATAGAGCCCTGCGGCTCATGCTAAAGAGAGGCCAATTTTCACACACGAAGGGGAGGTGCTGCCTGAGTTTTGGCACAGGAGGGAGTGCCCTACGCGCTCAAAGCTTCATCCCTGAAGGAGACTTCCTCCCGAGCTTGCATCAAAGCCAAAGGAGAAAAATACACAAGCTTCTTTATCTTTCTTTAATTATTTTTTTGTTTCATTGCATTAGTTCACACGCATGCATGCATCTTGGTTATTCATCTGCTGTTAATCTTATTTCTCAACCACGTTTGAGAACCTCCCTCCAATAGTGCAACACTTGCACTTATTTTATATCATTCATCATATTATATCCTTCATATTGCATGGGGTTTTAAGGGTAACACCCAACAAGGTGTGTTCTTATACATGATTTTCATGCTCATCTTTATTGTGAATTTGATGCTACACTCACCTTGGTTCTAATCCATATTCTTTTATTGGTGTTTGTTAATTTTGCAAGGGTAATCAAAGGTAAGAACCCCCTTCATCGGCCGGCCGGTAGAAGAAGGAAAAGTCCACAATCTCATCCGCTCGATACATGGTACGTGCGATCACTTTTATTTTTCTTGAGGTAACCCCTCTGACGATCACACTCCTCATTAGCACCACGTGCTTATTTTTGCCCCCGCCCATTAATTCCTTCATTTATATATATATATATATTACTTATTGTTATTAAGTAGATTTTTCTTATATTTTAATTGGGATCTACAGTGGTATGGGCAGAAACGAGGATCATCCTTCTTCTTTATGTCACCGGGCCTCTTCGGTTCTGGCAACGTGATTTTATTATATCTGGTGGCCCATTCAAACAAGATCCGGGACTTATCTCGAGGAAAAGAATACAACTTATTCCTCATCTTCTCCCGCAGGGAAGGACCTTCCCGCCGTTCAGTAGACCGGGCTGGAGGAGAATTGACCGTCTCTTTGGCTTTCTCTGTCTGTTTCTCAAAAGCTTCGAAGTCCAATGTGTGGACTTTTGGCGGTATCGGTCTCTTTTCGGCCTGCCTGGCCCTCTAGCTTGAGGTAGTTGGAGTAGAGGAGTATCGAGCAAGGAACGCCTCGATCTCTGCTACTATGTTGTTTAGACAATCAAATGATCGCACCTTAGTGTAGACACGTCAAAATTGACGTTACTGTGAGTACATCTCATATTACCTTGTAATGCCCCAATTTGACCCTCAAATTAGCTCTGTTTGAGTGGTTTTTCTCACTTTTCCTATTTTTTCCTATTTTTCTGGATTTTTCTAGATTTTTCTGAATTTTTTTGGGTATTTTTCTCTATTTTTCAGAAATAACGACTTGACGTGGGGCGTCTTTTAAATAACGACTTATACATGGGTGTTTCTTAAAAATTTAACGACTATATCGAAGGGCGTCCATTCTTTGAAATTCCTATTTTTCTGGATTTTTTTGGGAATTTTTCAGAATTATTTTGAAATTAACGACCTTGCATAAGACGTTATTTTGAATTTAAAAAGAATAAGAAAAATAGAAAATTGAATTCACGACTCATGTGAAGGCGTGTCTTTCAAATTGAATTTATTATTATTATTTTTCATCCCCTTCCAGAGGTGATTTGGTGACCTTCCGGGTGTCAGAAAAATTCGTAAAAATATTCGTTGGAATCAGCACATCGAGATGCACCTCCACCTAAAAAATAGGAAAATAATATTGAGAAATGAAAAATAGCCCTATTTTGAATATTTTGAATTAACGTCCTTGGTTAGGGCGCGTTTTAATTAACGCCTTTGACTCAGACGTGTTTCATAATTTTTAAATAAATTCTAAAATTTGATTTTTGAATTAACGCCCTAATCTAAGTCGTGTTTTTAAAAGACGCCCTCTGGCAGGTCGTCAATTCTTGAATTGACGCCCTTGTCCAAGTCGTGTTTCAGTTTTGTGTTCCGAACGAACGCAGCCTTTCCCCAGAGAGTCCCTGCTTCGTTTGGGCTCTTGCCCAGTCTTATCTTCCCCTCTTTGGGCTCTTGCCCCTTCTTATCTTTTCCTCCGTTGGACTCTTTCCTTCTTATCTCTTCTTCGATTTTATTAATAGAGCTTCCGTAGCTCTGTTAATAGGTTGGATTCTTCCCTTCCCCTCGTTTTTTTCTTTTTCTTTCGTTTCTTCTTCTTGCAGGTTGCTGCTGTGCTTCTGACTGAAGGAGAGGCTTCACGTGCATATGTTTCCATCCTCTGCAAGCTTCTTCCAAAACGAACATCAAAGTCAAAGCATCGCACAGGCTCCCTTTATTTTTCTTTATTAGTCTTCTCTTGTTTATTGCATTGGTTTACATACGCATGCATGCATCATCACTGTTAGCTTTTATTCTCAACCGTGTTGAGAAATCTCCCACAGTGCACCCTTGCACATCTCCTTATTTTTATTTTGCATTCATCACATATTTCCCACACCCTTTTGCATAGGGGTTTAAGGGCTAACACCCTTAAGGTGTGTTCTTCACCATGCTATCATGCTCATATTTTATTTAAGAATTTGATGCTACACTCACCATGTTCTAATTTCATATTCTTTATTGGTGTTTGATTGTTTTGCAAGGGTAATCAAATTGAAGAACTCTCTTCATCGGCCGGCCGATCGGAAGAGAAAGGAGCACTCACAATCCCCGCGTTTCAAGGTATTTTTCGCGATCCCTCCATGTTTTCATTATTATATTTTTGAGGCCTTCGCGTCTCTGGCGATCACATCTCCTATTTTGCACCTCGTGCATGCTTTTTCCCCATATTAGTGCTTATATTGCTTTTTATTAATTATATTATTAAAGTGGATTTCTTAGAATCTACACTCAGCGCCAAGCATCCTTTCAAGGATTTCCTTTTTCAGGTCCTGTTTACAAATTTACATTGCATCCTCCTGGTGCGGGGGGCGTCTACATCTCATGCTGAGATTCCTCCACCTCTTTATGTAGTCAAGAGCCGACTCATCATTTCTTTGTCTCGTGGCGTAGAGTTCCGCCACGGTTACTTCCCGCTCCGCTATATAGAACCTTTCTTTGAATTTCTTCTGCATGTCGGGCCAGTCTGCAATGGATCCGGCGGGCAAGCTCGAATACCACTCAAAAGTAAGCCCAGTAAGTGTTGAGCCGAAGAATTTGAGGAGGTAGGCCTCATCTGTAGCTAGATCCCCCATAACATTCACATAGTAGGCAATGTGCTCCCTGGGAGACCCTTGCCCGTTAAACTTTTCAATTTTTGGTGGCTTGGTGATGCCGGCCGGAAGCCTCCTGGCAGCGTAGTGTGCCGGATAGGGTACCCGATACACATCAAAGGGCGTGTGATGACTATCGCTCCTTTCTGCCAGTTTCATATCTATCATCTGCTCCAGCATCAGTCTGTTCACCGTCGCCGGTTCCACCGGGTTTGGGTAAAAATGAGCTGGCTGCGCCAGTGGCGTTGTTAACACCGTCGCCTGAGGTGCAATGGTGGATCCCTGGAACGGCAGGTTCTGTGGCGGGGCCGGAGTTGTATGATGTGGCTGGTTCAGGGGTATGCCCCCGGTGTAGTTGGGGATCGGTGGAGACACCGTCGCCTGTGGAGAAGCTTCTGAGGCTTGACCGTTGCCTCCAGGGGTCTCTGGTAATGCTTCGGTTTGGCCGGATGTCGAGGGCTGACAGTTGCTTCCTTAGCAACTCGATCTCCCTCTGATATTGCTACATCATAAGTAATACACTCATGGGGAAGCTAGGGGTGCCCCCTCTTTCTTCAGCTGACGTCTCCTCGGACGACGTGGATGGTCCTCCCGTGGTGCCTTCAGTAATGACGTTGGCATCCAGGGCCATTGACGATTCCCCATAGTCAGCTCCTTCAGTGTGAGATTGTGTCTTCTCAGTTACTACTTTCCCTCTTCTGGTGAGAGGTCCTGGCCTCGCTGCAAGTCTGGCCATTTGCTCGGGCTCGATCGGTAAGGCCCCGTACCGGCCGAATACTCCTGCCATGTTGCAAGTATAGACCCTTAGGCCTCTGCCTCTTCTCGCCGTTCTTCTCAACGTCCTCCCCGGGAAGACCAGTATGTCAAAGACCGACCCCCGTGGCCTCACTTCCTCCCTGAGCGGGGACTGATGACGCTCTTCAAAGTTCCTTGACTCGGCACTAGGCACGGGTCGGGCTTCTTCTTCTTCAAATGCGGAGGCTACTGGCCCCAGTAGTCTCTGGCGACCCAGGGGAGTGCTCCTCGGGCCCCGCAAGTAGTTTCTCATGGCCTGCTCCACTCCTTCCCAGTCTTGATCAGGAGGGGAGGCGGGTGATACTGCCCTGTTGACAGCAACGGGCATATGGGCTACAGGCTCCGCACGAACAGCCTGATAGTGACGTCGGTGGTGTCGACGGCGGGTGTTCTCTTGTGGGGCCAGTGTGACCAATGCCGGTTGATAGACGGGGGCCGATGTCTTGACCCGGTCTGCCTGTTGAACCCTTGCCGGGCGAAAGGTGCTGGGCCCTGCCCGGACTGGCGAAGCGAACCGGGCTGCCTTGGGGACCCATGCACGCTTGGCTTTATTCGGCCTGGAGGCCTGTTGATGCTGTGGTGCCATGGGCGGAGTTGTGGGTGTCATCCTGCCCTTCATCTTTTCTAGTGGCTGGAAGGAGTTGCGCACTGGTACGGCGGGGACGACGCGTTCTGGGATCATCCCGGAACGTGGCTTGGTGAGGTTCAGTTGGACGGTCCCGATGACAGTAGACTTGCCGGTGCTGGAGAATCGGCCTCGGGGTGATGTGGTGGCGTGGCTTCTCCGGAGCCTCCTCTAATGAGAGGCCGAACCCTGGTGAGACGGGCCAGCGGTCTGGTGCACGTGGTGCATGTTGTAGCTCAGCATCCTCGCGGGGACGGTCTTGGGAGATTCGACCATTGGTCGGCCGGCCGCAGCTTTGGCGCCCCCCTGGATGGAGGCGTTGCTTTCGATCCCGTCAGACGCCTCGACGTCCTGCAGGTTCGCAAAGGCCACTCCCAAGAAGTTGGGGAAGCCAACTGAAGGAGGGAAGCTCCCGAAGGTGAGAGGGACGGCCAAGTAGCCGTTCCGAACATGGCTTTCGACGGGCTGCTGGCCGAAAGCGAGGGCCATCTTGACGTTCGGAATGCAACCTGCATTTGCAAACTGAGGAATTAGTATTACAAGAAGGGGGCCGCGGAGCCCTTAATTCCGGTAAAGAGATGAAGGGTGATGTCGGTCCCACCGGGCGTGCTAGACTTGTGGACGCACTTATTTTCATTAAGATCGTGATTTATTCGTCTATCGGTTTATTAAGTGCGTGGGCGTGCCACTCACAAAGTGACGATTTGTTTGGGCTTCACAGAAGTCCATGGTGCGCTCGATCTGACTAATCAGACAATTGTATGGTTCGGGTCGGGACTGAGACCCGTTGTGCCATGAAGGTCACAACGTCATTTACATCCCCTCGGAGAGGGGAATACCCTTGATTAATTACCGGAAATAAGGGCTCCATGATCGAAAGAAATACTAATTAATGTAGGAAGGAAATTGTAGCCGGGTTATGCAGCACGCCCGTGGTGAGGGCATGGACACTCAGATTATGTCGGTCACCGATGGACCATTTTATGTTCGAGCAAAAGTCCAAAAGGAAAACAGGACGGTAACGGGGGACGAATCCGTGCAAATGTCTGCCAAGGGACGACAGTTTTAATACAAGGGGGAAAGTCAGATCCCGGTGAGGGAGGGGACCCTGATGAGATATTGGCCCGAGGTAAGGCCGGGCGGTCACCATGATGAGGGAGACGATTCCTGAGGGTGACGCTCGGCTTACGAGGGCATCATTAATATTCCCGGGTTCAGAATCCAAGAAGGAGAGACAAGGGCCAGACAGTTATGTTCGTGGGTTGCCTCGAGCGACATTCATCATTATCGTTCATTTATTAGCATTACCCCTTTCACTGACTGTCTTTTACCGTTCACAGATCATGAATTCTTTTCTTGTTCATTGCTACCACCTCCCTTCTTGTTATTTTCTCTTTGCTTAGTATTTCGATTGGAGCTACCCTCCCCCCCCCCGTTTTATCACGATTATTATTATTTATTGTTCCTTTTAATATATATATTTTTTATGCACATATATATATATATATATTTGTTGGGGAATGATGGAGTGTACCGCTGGAGGTGGAATTAGGAGTGTGTCGCTGAAGGGCTGAGAGTGTGCAGTGTGCCGCTGGGGAGGAGGAGAGCGTACCGCTGGAGGTTAAAGGGGAGCGTACCGCTGAAGGGTCAAGGAGGTATACTGCTCAGAAGGAAAAGGAGAGTGTACCACTGGGGGATCTAGGAGTGTGCCGCTGAAGGGCTGAGAGTGTGCAGTGTGCCGCTGGGGAGGAGGAAAGCGTACCGCTGGAGGTTAAAGGGGAGCGTATCGCTGAAGGGTCAAGGAGGTGTACTGCTCAGAAGGCAAAGGAGAGTGTACCACTGGGGGATCTAGGAGTGTGCTGCTGAAGGTAACGGGGGAAGAACTGAGGCGTACCACTGGAGGCAGGTGGGAGTGTACCACTGGGAAGAGTGAAGAATGAAACCAAGCAAAGTGTGCCGCTCAAGGAGTGGGCCAGGGTTCAAGAGATGGTCCCTTGTCCAGTTCATGTCTGATAGAGAGTCCCAAATGGTTAAGCTTCCAGTTTCCATGCCCTGTGATCGAATTCCAGGTCATGTTCAATGGTGCAGTTCTTTGAGTCTTATTCAGTCCAAATCTTAGAGCTTTGAGTGGTTCCTTTATCTTGGTTAGAATGTTTTATCGTTGCTTACTTCATTTGTTTATTACTTCCTTCTGTCTTCTAACTTGTTGTTATTTCTGACAAAAATTCGGCAGCATCTCCCCTTGACCCGGACGGTAAGGGAATGCAAGGGACATGTCCACAGGGAGTGACATGAACCAACAACTAAGGTGTGTGCCTAGGCAGCCACCTTTGAGAAAATGTCGGAAAACTCGGAGAAAACACCGAACGAGAAACCCTTAGACTGATACGAGCTATGAGTGCACCGGAGAAGTGATAATCAAGGTGTGTCGGGCTGGCAGTCTAAGAGTGTGTCGCTGAGCATGCCAGTAGAGGGAGGTGTGCCGCTGAGGCAGCCAAGGGGGGGTGCCGCTGAGCAGGCCAATGGAGGGAGTGTGCCGTTAAGGCAGCCAAGGAAAGTGTACCGCTAAGCAGAGGAACAGGAAGGGTGTACCGCTGAGCAAACCCAGGGAGGAGCGTGCCGCTGGGCAGACTCAAGGAGGTGTACCGCTGGGCGAACAAAAAAATGGATATGCCGTTGGAGGGCTTGAACGGTATGATGACTGAGGGGCTTGAATGGGCGTGTATACCGTGGAATTTGGAGGAAAGGCTGAGGGGCTTCCTGGCCAATAGATGAATCCCAACCGTTGGGCAAGGGTAGCGGGTGCTAAAGATCCCATAGATGGGGGAAGTAGGGTAATGCTCACGCTGTGGAGGGCCATCGAAGAGGAGAGGATCCAGCCTTGTACTGACATACCAAGAACACCACAAGTTGAGCTAAGCTAACTGACGATACGAGGGGAAAATCAGAACAAAGCTTGGAGACCTGGGGGAGAGATGCAAACCACAGGTTAACGATGAGGAGAAGACAACAAATGTAACAAAAGAAAGCAAAGTCAAAAGGTGTTTCATTCATGACGAACTCAAAATGACAAAGATCATGGCCTGAAGGCCAAACATAATACAATACATCCAAACAAACGGGGGAGAGAAAGGAAGAAAAGTTTTGGGGAGAGGGTCAGGACGAGGAAGGGTGATCATCCCCTTCACTGCCGTCCTTCCCTCTCCACTACACAGTACCCTATCTCTTTCTCTCCTTGCCCTCCTCTGCCTTCTTCTTCTTCTCTTCTTCTTCTGTGCTATTCTCTTCGAACGTTTTTTTTCTATCTGTGGCTTTTGCTCTGTCTTCTTCTCTCTAAGAGGCTTTTATATGTGGACCGTTGACGGGGGACCTCATGATGGCACTGCCATCCGAGTTTGACCCGGATCTTGTCTCCGTCAGGTGGGGATCTCTCTCATCCAACCAGAAGGCAACACCAAGGCGGGTGCTAGCTGGCGTTGAAGTGGCCGAGCTGCGCGCCAAGGGGCCTGCCTTGTGACCGTTGAATTATCTGTCGGTTTACACCGTTCAGGGGGATTCACCGCTGTGCCGCTGGGGGGCCAGGCCGTTGTGCTGCTGGAGGGCCAGGCCATTGTGCCCCTCGAGGGGCGTGAAGGCTGTGTCGTTGAAGGGCACTTGAAGGGTGTGTCGCGGGAAGCACCCCTCACGGAGTGTTCCGCTGGGGGCTGGTCCAGACAGTGTGCCGCTGGAGGCATTTCGAGGGCGTGCCGCTGGGGGCTGGGGTCCAGGCAGTGTGCCGCTGGAGGCATTTAGAGGGCGTGCCGCTGGGGGCTGCCTGGAGGGTGTACCGCTGGGGCACTTCATGAGCGTGCCGCGGAAGGCTTTGAGGGCAGTGTGCCGCTGAGGGGCACGGGGTGTGCCGTTGGAGGGCACAATGAACGTGCTGTTGGGAAGGGTCTTGAGCTTTGCTTCAAGAGCTGAGAACTTTGAACCCCTTTGGCATATTCCTTCACCATTAGGGACTCGAGGGTGGGTCCATAGCAGTGTATCAATTCAGGAGGGCATCTTGTGCTTTCTTGGTCTTTTAATGCGCCCGTGCAAATGTGGGGATTTACCGGACGGTAGTATTCTCTCGGAGCCCTGGATGGCCAGTCTCTCCGGGTCCTAACTTTGACATCGGTGCGGGGGCTTGGTGGGACATATGGACGTACAATTTATACATCCACAGTGCAATATGCTAGTCTGGATACGAACTGGAGATAGAACTAATTATCAAATAAATCAACTATAACACCAAAAAGGAAACGAGTTTTAGAATCGCATGTTTAGGAGAGAAATGTGTCGTAGATGACACTGTCTTTGAAACGAGAGATATGACTCCCCCACTAACTACTCCAGGTGCTGGGTCAGAGTAGTCCTAATCCGATCACTTGTTGATGAGGAATGCCCAGAGCAAAAGAAAAATTACAGAAGAAGGAAACAGAGAGCACAGTTCGCAGAGAGCGTTTTCTGAGAGCACAATTTCACAAATTGAGAGAGAAGAAGCTTTTGTCTCTCTGAAACATGCCCCCTTATAGAAGTCTCGAGCAGTTAGAATCTCAACAGACGCGATCCCAATGGTAGACCCATAATTGGCCAAAGCCCAACAGGTGTGACCCAACGGTAGGCCCAAATCAAATTCAAACTCGTTAACTGGAAAGCCCAACACAACACAACACAGCGCAGCGTGGCGCGGCCCGACACGACGCAACTCGACTCAGCCCGGCGCGACATGGCACAAATAAATAAATAAATAAATAAATATATTATTTACTTTATATTTGATCAACCATTTAATCCAACACACACAACTCGAGTCCACATCCTATGCCCCTTGGGTCCTGACCCAAGGGTGAGCTCTCCACCTCATAAAACCAAGGAAGTCTTTCCAACTTCCAATACGAGACTAAACATTAAATGAGGAATTTGAATCAACACAAGGGCTATAAATTCCAACATTCCCCCACTTGATTCAAATTCCAAAATCAACGAAGTAAACAAAATAAAACAAAGTTCTTGGCAAAAACTACTATGCCATGGGTGAAGGTGTCTTCCGGATTTGAACCTTCACTTAGTGAAATTAAGTCATCATCTGAAAGAGACTGTAGTGGACTAGGCCTTGAACTAAGCCCTTTTACTCAGACTGTTACTTAATTCACAACATAGTACATCAGTGATCAGATTCTTTATATGGTAGTGCTATAGGCCATGCACTGATATCTCGTCTCATGCATGCTCAAGAGAACACCCAATTCTCATAGATCGCGGACCCACGATCACACTCACGTAGGTGAGTCTCCAAGGGTACCTGTCACGGTCCATATCCTACCTTATAAGGCCTTGATCCCATTAAGAGCATAGCTCATCCTGGTGCCGTTACAGTAGAGCACTAATCATCATACACGAGAATAGGTATACAAAATAAAGTAGTGCTATCCATTTACCCAATAGCTCGTATTTCACATTGAACCTACTTCATGGGATCTCCAATCACATAGGTTGGGTATCTGCTAAGGTAATTGATTGTGGGATTTCAACCCCATACCCCTTGATGATTCAAATATTAGCCTCCTCGCTAGACCTTTTGTAAAAGGATCTGCCAAATTATCCAATGATTTTACAAATTCTAATGAGATTACACCTTGTGATATTTTCTCTCTCACAGAATTCCATCTAATACTAAGATGTCTCCTCTTTTTATTAATTGTCGTTTGTTTTACTTTATCTATCACAGAATGACTATCACAATGCATAGAAATTGCAGGTAAATGTTTATTCACAATAGGAATATCAGATAAAAGATTTTTAAGTCACTCAGCTTCAACACATGCAATATCTAATGCAATTAATTCAGCTTTCATAGTAGATCTAGCAATTATAGTTTGTTTTGCAGATTTCCATGCCACCCCTGCCCCTCTTAGGGTAAACACATAACCACTTGTAGAAATGGTATCAGAAGAATTAGTTATCCAATTTGCATCACAATACCCTTCTAGGACAACAGGGAATCCAGAAAATGTTAATGCTAAATCCTTTGTTCCTTTAAGATATTTAAAAATTCTTTCTAAAGCATGCCAATGTTGTTGACTAGGGTTACTAGTAAATCTACTTAGTACTCTCACAGCATAAGCTAAATCAGGTCTAGTGCTGTTTGTTAAATACATGAGACTACCTATGATTTGTGCATATTTTTCTTGAGAAACAAGGTTACTTAAATTTTTTGTCAAGTTTGTACCAGGAGTAAAAGGTGTAGAAACATGAGTACAATCCAAATAATTAAATCTTTCTAAAATTTTATGCACATAATGCGATTGAGACATGGAGATTCCATTAGACGTTCTATTGAGTTTAATTCCAAATATCACATCAGCAAGGCCTAAATCTTTCATATCAAATTTGGAAGATAAAAATTACTTAGTTTCATTAATAATTTTCATGTTGGTTCCAAATATCAAAATATCATCAACATAAAGACATAATATCACACAAGAAGAACCAACAGTTTTACTATAAACACATTTATCATAATCATTTATGACAAAGCCATTTTCTAAGACAACCTTATTGAATTTTTCATTCCATTGTTTTGGTGCTTGTTTTAAACCATACAAGGATTCAATTAATTTACAAACTTTTTTCTCCTGTCCACACACCACAAAACCTTCTGGCTGGTCCATATAGATCTCCTCTTCTAAATCTCCATTAAGGAAAGTAGTTTTAACATCCATTTGATAGACCTTGAGTCTATATATACACGTATAGTGGGAAATCTAGAAACATGAGAGTATATATCAAAATAATCCATGCATTTCTTCGGTGTGTATCATTTTGTAACTAATCTTGCCTTAGATTTATCAATGGAACCATAAGGTTTTAGTTTCATTTTAAAGATCAATTTGCAACCAATTGGTTTACACCTAGGAGGTAAATCACATAAGATCCATGTATGATTATTCATGATTGAATCCATTTCACTATTAATAGCTTCTTTCCAAAAATTAGAATCAACAGAACTCATAACATCATGAAAAGTCTGAGGATCATCCTCAGCCAAATAAATTAGGAAATTATCACCAAAGTTCTTTTCTTTTCTTACTCTTTTAGGTCTTTCTACAACAAGTTCAGGTTCTGTAATATAAGTATTATGCTGAGAGGGATTATGAGATGATGTTCCTTCTTCAATATGTCTTGTGACATTATTTTTCATAGGAAAAATATTTTCATAATAACCAGCATCAGATGCTCTTATTTCAATAATAGTGTTAACACTTATATCACTAATGTCAGATTTTATCACAAAGAACCTGTTTGCAGCACTATTTTCAGCATATCCAATAAAAATAGCATCTACTATTTCAGGACCTATTTTTCTCTTCTTATTTTCAGGAATTTTAATTTTTACAAAACAGCCCCAAACTTTAAGATTATTTAAGTAGGGTTTTCTTTTACACCATAGTTCATAGAGTGATGTGTCAACATTCTTATGAGGAATCATATTTAAGATATAGCATGCAGTTAATAAAGCTCCCCCCCACATATTATTAGGTAAACCAGAATATGTTAACATTGAATTTACTGCATCTAATAAAGTTCTATTTTTCCTTTCAGCTATACCATTTGATTGAGCAGAATAAGGGACAGTTGTTTCATGTATGATACCACATTCTTCACAAAACTGAGCAAAGTCATTAGAAATATATTCTCCTCCTCTATCAGACCTAACCCTTTTGATGGTTTTCCCTATTTGATTTTCTGCTAAGTTCTTATAGATTTAAAATTTTTCTAAAGCTTCATCTTTAGATCTCAAAATATATATATAGCAGAATTTAGAGTGATCATCTATAAAGGTTATAAAATATCTCTTGTCATTTCTAGTTAATACACCATTTGAATCACATACATCAGTATAAATTAAATTTAGAAGATCACTACTCCTTTCAACAGATTTAAAGGGATGTCTAGGGAGTTTAGCTTCAACACAAGTTTCACATCTAACTTTATTATTTATGTCTGTTTTAGAAATTAGATTTAAACCCATCATCCTTCTCATTGTCTTAAAATTCACATGACATAGTCTAGAATGCCATAAATCACTAGAATCTGAATTAACAACAGAAGTTGAGGAATCAGAAGAAATATTGATATTATTGATCACATTAGGACAAAGTATATTCAACTTAAACAATCCTTCACTTACATAACCCTTTCCAATAAAATTTACAAACTTAGTGATTACAACTTTCCCAAATTCAAAAACTAACTTATAATTACACTTATTCAACAAGAATCCACTAATGAGGTTCCTCCGAATTGATGGGACATGCTGTACTCCTTGGAGAGATAGGACCTTTCCTGAAGTTAACTTCAAATCAACTCGTCCTTCCCCCACAACTCGAGCAGCACTGGAGTTCCCCAAAGTTACACTCTTGTTGGTGGCCTGATAGGTGGTAAAAGTATGTCGATCAAAATAAACATGAGTGTTAGCCCCCGTATCTATCCACCAATCATTAGAAAAATTAATTAAATTTATTTCAGGGAATAATGTTACAAACCCATCAGAAGGCTCAGAAGTAGAAGCTCCAGAAGTTATCATGTTAACTTGAGGATTTGGAGTTTGGTTATGATCATGGCGATGGAACTTGGGACGAGGTCTGCCACCATCCTTTCTCTCATAGCAATTCTTGGTAAAATGACCTGGTCTTCCACACACATAGCAACACTTTTGATTAGACTGATTCTTAAAATTTTTCCCTTTAGCTTTATAGCTTTGATTCCTTTGATAATTGGCCTTCTTTTGGTTATGGAACTTAGGATTAGGATTCTGGAACCTAGGATTATGTCCATTTCTATTTCTGTTGTTGTTTTCAGTCAGGTTCACATTGGATGTGTTTTTAGACTCAATCAATTTTCTTTATTCTTCCTCAATTCGAATAGAGCATTGAAGTTCATCCAATGAAATCTTATAATGCTTATGTTGTAGGGATCTAGCAAAGTTATGCCAAGAAGGTGGGAGTTTATCTATCAGACATAATACAATTAAATTTTCATTCATGTTTTGACCTCTAGATTTCATTTCACATACAATATTGAGGAATTCATGGGTTTGAGAAACAACAGACATGGTATCAGACATGGTAAAATACAGAAACTTAGAAGTAATAAAACGTTCAATTCCAGCATCTTCTTTACCATACTTATATTCTAATGCTTTCTATAATTCACGTGCAATAGGAATGGAACAATAAATGTCATATAATATATCATGCAGGTTACTAAGAATTCGACCATGGCATAAGTAATCTTTTTCATCAGGGGTGTATCCAAGTTTAACAGAAACATTGTTAGCAGGAGTGGATGAATCATGAGTATGGTCTATATCAGAAGAAGATGGCATTTCTTTAGGTTCGCTGATAGCAGAAAACAAACCAAGAGATGTCAGAAGAAATTTCATCTTCTGTTGCCATCTCTTAAAGTGAGTGCCCAAAAATTTCTCAGGCCTCAGGTCCTTCATATTGGATAGCGAAAAGCCAGACATAGCAATACCTCTTTCGTTTCAAAAACTGCTAGAAAATAGTAAGGGCAATATGCTAGTCTGGATACGAATTGGAGATAGAACTAATTATCAAATAAATCAACTATAACAGTAAAAAGGAAACGAGTTTTAGAATTGCCTGTTTAGGAGAGAAACGTGTCGTAAATGACACTGTCTTTGAAATGAAAGACGCCCTCTCCTCTAGCATAGGATTCACCGGCGCTTCGTCCCCGAGATATGACTCCCCCACTGACAACTCCATGTGCAAGGCCAGAGTAGTCCCAATCCGATCACTTGTTGACGAGGAATGCCCAGAGCAAAAGAAAAATTGCAGAAGAAGAGGAAACGAGGATCACAGTTCGTAGAGAGCGTTTTCTGAGAGCACAATTTTGCCAATTGAGAGAGAAGAAAAAACATATGTCTCTCTGAAACACGCCCGCTTATAGAAATCTCGGGCAGTTAGAATCTCAACAGATGCGATCCCAACGGTAGGCCCATAATTGGCCAAAGCCCAACAGGTGTGACCCAACAGTAGGGCTAATCGGCCGGCCCACACGACACGACACGACACGACACGACGCGGCGCGACTCGGCTCGGCGCGGCACGGCACAAATAAATAAATAAATAAATATATTATTTACTTTATATTCGATCAACCATTTAATCTAACACACACAACTCGAGCCCACATCCTATGCCCCTTAGGTCCTGACCCAAGGGTGAGCTCTCCACCTCATAAAATCAAGAAAGTCTTTCCAACTTCCAATACGTGACTAAATATTAAATGAGGAATTTGAATCAACACAAGAGCTATACATTCCAACACTTGTCAATTAGGATTGTCAATGGGTCAGACCAGCTCGATAGGCCTATGGGCTCGGCTTCATTCTGAGCCAGACCGTCAAACCCTTTTCGGCCCGTGGACTCTTAATTGGGCCTGTGTGATCTAATAAACCCGTCAAATAAGGCCGTTAATCGGTCAGGTCTACTCGATAGACCTACAACTTGACTTCGTTATGGGCCGAATCGCCATTCTATTTTTGACTTGCAAGTCCTTAGTTGAGTTTAAAAATCCATCTTAACTAGGTCCGCGGGTTAGACTCGAACTTTAAATTCAATACTTCGAATGATCATATATTTTTTTAGAAAATAACTTTCATCTACGTCATTTGGTAATGATTTTAGAGGGATATAAGGAGGAAAAATAAAATTATTTTAATATATTTTTATTTTTATTTTTATTTAAATTATAATTTAAATTATTATATTTAATATAAAAATTTATTGTGATAAAATATATTTAAGTTGTTATTTATATTTTTTAAAAATTATGTGATCTAATTGACTCACCCTCTAATATTATTACTAAATGAATTAAATCAAAGATAAAAAAATATTTTAAAAACATGCTAAATGTATGTTTTGAACCTGAGACCTCGTCCATTTAATTACTTATCTTAACTTATTAAGTTAATGAATCATATTAACATTAATAATTCTATTTACATAGGCATATCAAAAGTAAATATTTTTTTTATTTTTTGATCTCGATATGTAACGGTATTATACTATACCGGTAAATGATCGGTACGGCCGATACGATCGGTATAACAAATCTTGATCCAGAGTTTTGAACCCGATCTAGCTCCCGATTAAAAAAAATAAGATTTTTTGTATATTAGTCCCTACAAATACGACGAATTACTTCTTAGTCCCTAAAATCTTACTATTATTTAAAAAGTCCTTAAAATCATGTAACTCTAGCAGAAAGGCCCATGTAGTTCATCGACGTTAAAACAGTTGGATATTCGATGGAATATTCCATTCTTCCGTTTAAACAAAGTTGAAAATCCTAAACTACCCTTATCATAACCCTCTCCCAGTGAAACCCTTCACCCCACCGCCTGCCACCGCACACCCCACCGCCCCCATACGAAGCCGCAGACGCCCCATCGCCATTGCAATCTGCAGACTGCCCCCACCGGCCGCCGCAGATGCCCCACCGCAAGGCCTCTAGAGGAATGTCCCAGTCGCAGAGGCCCCAGCCGCAGACGTCCCACCGATTGACGCAGACGTCCCACCGCCGACGCCCCACCGGCCACCGCAGAGCCCCGCCGCAGACACACTGCCCCATGTGTGTTTTTCCGGAAGCTGATGAACCTCCTCTAGGATTTCATCCAAACCTTAGTGATGACTCTGGATGCGGCAGCAAGTGCGGCGAGGCTGTGCATGCCAATGGCTGCAAGCCTATGAGTGGTGGATGCGGTGGCGGGTGTGGGAGCATGGTGAAGAGTGCCAGACAGAAGTTGTGGGTGCTGTAAACTCAATTGTTGTGGTGTCGACACTCCCAAGCGGAGAGGTCAACCTTTCATGAGTCAGATAGAAGTTAATGATTGCTAGATGGTGTGGTGTCGACACTCCCAAGTGGAGAGGTCGACCTTTCATGTACTGAAGATGCATGAACCTAACAGAAGTAAAGATGGAATTAATCAAAATCACCTTTCAAACAATCGTGACCTGCGGTTCATCTGTAATTGACCAAATTCCAAGCTGATACGTTGACAACTCCGATTTGGTTGAAACAATTGTGAGCTTTGGCTCATCTGTAACTAATCAAATTCTATGCTGATACGTTGGCAACTCCAATTTGGTGATGATGCCCCTTCACTTGTGCCATCCAGTTCCACATGTATGTTACTTACGTCAATGACTACCCTGCATGGCCCAACCAACTTGTCGTCGATTAGCAAATGACAGGTCTCATAGAAGCCATCCGTCGGCTGCAGGTTTAGCATGCACGACTTGGGAATCGATATCTTGTTACCTTCAACCACACATCCCTCGTTCACTGTCATAACAAGACAGTGCTTCCTCCCCAGAAGTTCTGATGCATATTTCACGTCGCCCACAGCAAGGGCCTGGCGAACCCGAGTCGAAGATACCCACTCCCGGAAGGCCACTGGGAGCAGAACCTGAAGCTGACGGGCGAACGCCAACCGGAGAGGAACCGGACGCACCAAGAAAAAGAGCACCGTTTCTTGGCTGCGTCCCATCGAGGGGGGGGGTATATGGCAAGCGCATGGGCATCCAGAGAGGACGTGGCCGCGTCATCAGTCAACGAACGGGGGCAGTCAACGCCTTGGGAAGCCGCAGTGGAGTCTCCCGCCAACAGTGGTGTGCCCGAGTGGAGAACAACGTGTCGAGTGGGAGAGTAGGGCGGCACCTCCGCAGGGAGCACCTCGTCGCCGGCGAGACACAAGGATGGAGGCGGTCGGCCATGGAGATGCCGTAGGGGCAAAGCCACAGCTCCGGGCAAGTCAGCACAGCTAGGGCGGGGCGGAGGGGTACCGGCAAGGCACGACGGTGCCGAAACGTCAAAGGCAACGCCACCGGAGCTGGGAGAAGAAGCACCCACAGACTCGAAGGAGGCCGAGGCAGGGAGGTCCCCACCGCCACCAGCAGGAAGGGGGCGAGGAAGAAGGCTGGCAGACGGTGGAGGGGCATTAGACGACGCAAGGATCAAGAGCGAGCCTGCAGGGCAAACATACCCATCCAAACAGCCAGGGTTAGGAGCGAGAGCCTCACCGACGGCCGCGGGGGGAGCTCTAGCGGAAGAGACCAGCGGCAGAGAGGGAAAGGAAGGGGAGGGGGGAGGCAAGCAGCCCCCCCCTCCGCCGGCCATCGCCGGTGCTCAGGAACAGGGAGGATGGGCAGCCCACAAGAAGGAGGGGCTCACGCGGGAGAGAGACCCGGAGGGGGGAGACGGGAGGAGAGAGAAACGCATGTATTACTGGCCTGAAACTTCACCTTTGAGAATTCAACATGGTATTCAAGTGGAGTAATGTCACCACAGAATGGAGCCCAGGAGGTGAGCACTCGTTTTCGATCACACTGTGCAACTATAGGAGCCATGTTCTCCCAACCAAATACTTCTGCCATGCCTGCAAATGAAAGAAGGAAAGGAGTCCCTGCCTTTGATGCTTGTACAGCAAGTTCTAGATGACCTATATGAAGGGCATCAAACTTTCCCAAGGCAACAATACCTCCAGTTACACATTCTTGGTCTGAACCACAGTCTGTTAGCAATTTATCCTTTACCAGTTCAGCATTACCCAATCCTGAACCTTGTTGTTCACATGACCTGGAAATCTCTGTAGAAAGGTGATATCCTTTCAGTGAATTGTGTGTGACCGTGCAACCTTTTCTTTCAAACAACCATACATCCTGACGATGTCCTGAAAAAATATGTCCTTACAGGTGCACAAACTCTGAATGGCTGACATCAAAAGATGGTTCACCTGCTGATCATTCCTAGAAGCCTCCTCGTTCCGGGAGAACCGGGAAGGGGCGCGGGGGAGGTGGAGGGCCGCCGCGGAGGCAGCGCCGAAGCCCCTGCTCAGTGACGGTGCCATGGGAGCGCCCCAGAGGGAAACAGAAGTAAAGCAATACTTCAATAAGATGCCTAAGAAAGGTCTAATTACTGGGAACATGATGATCGCCGGGCTTGAGAAACGGCGGCGAGGAGTCCAGGGAGGGGGAAGAGGATGACGGGGAGGCGGCTGCGGTTGGAGGGGAGAGAGGCCGGGAGGGGGAGGCCGGAGGGGGAGGGGAGAGGTCGCAGGAGAGGGGGGAGGGAGGCCGGAGGGGGAGGGGGAGGGGGGAGGTCGCATCGGTCGGGGGGGAGGGCGGCCGGAGGGGGAGGGGGGAGGTTGCAGGGGAGGGGGAGGGCGGCCGGCGGTGGAGGGGGAGGTCGCAAGGGAGGGGGGAGGCACCCCTCTCTCTATCTCTCTCTCACACTCTCACACTTAATCCAGGGGTAAGTTAGTATTTTCATTACCTTTAGTATAAGATAACTATAGTTTAGTTAACTGAATGAACGGTAGGGACTTAAATGTGTAACGACTAAGATTATAGGGATTTTTAAGATAATAATCAAATTTGAGAGACTAATCGGTAATTCATTAAATTTGTAGGGACTAATATACAAAAAAATCCAAAAAAATAAACTTCCCTTACAAAAAAATTTAACATATTGCATCTGAGACCCACGGGCTGACTTTCCCGCCCCATTCCACCGTGAATAAGAAAGGTGGCTCGGGGACGCAATGCCAATTTAGTAAACATGTAGTCCCCTGATTTGACATATTACCTGTTTACATGTTGAAACGTCAAAATATTATCTTAACAATTTAAAATATTTAGTCACAGATTACCCATTAGTACGCTAATGCTTCCTTATCTAACATGTTAACACATTAAAACACTACAAAGAGTACATCTGATACGCTCTAATGAACGTTGTCCAATTAATTAATTAAGATCGAGCATCTAGGCCATGTAAAAGAAATTTCAACAGCCAAACAGGCCGCACAATTATGTGTCTAGTTGAACAAGATCAGTCCTATGCATGTACGTGTTTGTGTGTCTATTTGAACAAGATCTGTCAGAATATATATAAATATATATATATATATATATATGTGATAATTTGATATATTTCATCCGTCCAAAGTAAATATTAATATATGCCCTTCGATTAAACCTTTTAATCTAATACATTTATTCTTTCATACAATTAATTATCTTTAATGACCCTTCTTGTCGGCTAAATAATATATGATTGGTAACTTACAAAATCAGCGCTTAATCCGCTTCATTCTCTCCTTATTCGGCATCCTTCACTTCATATCTTTGCTCAAGCCTAAATTCTAGCGGACCTCCTTTTTCCCTTTCCACGTATAATGTCTCCCTCTTCCTCTCTTGGAATTGAAAAGACAAGATTAGATAAAGATAAGAGCATAAGAGTTATTTACAAAAGACTTTAGGCCTCTCTTTGGTATTGATTTATCTCGGGGTTAGCTCTAAGTTAATTCCGAGATAAATTATTTTGTGTTTTAATAAGAAGTTAGTGTTAGTCGGGTTAGATTAAGGGCTAACCCAGGGATATTCCTGGATTTTGAAACCCACACCCAATGGTGGGTTAACCTCCTACCTCAATAAATGTTCAATTAAATGTCTCTCTCTCTCATAATAAATACTATTTCTCTCTCTCATTATTACTAGGTTAACCTACTATTTACCAAATCATACTAGATTAAAATTAGGTTAGCCCACATCTTTATTCCTCGATTAACTACCCTCCTACCAAATTAAAAATGGGTTAACTCCGGACTACTTTAATCGAGTTGAGTTAACCCACCTTTAACCTAACTCCGTACCAAAGTGAGGCTAGGGGTATATAGATAATTAACCTAAAAAATAGCAAGCATTTTATGGGCATGCGATGACAGATAAAACAAAATGTAACACGTAGAGATATCAAAAATATCAACAAATCTAATTATCCGCATCACCCGATCTGTGATGGGTCAAGTAATATCCGAATAAATAAATATGGATTCGGGTTCAGATATGTTTAAAATATTCGTTACATATTCAGATAGGATATGGATTTAGTACATCCGAATTTAAACTCGATCCGAACCCGTTCTTAATAACTCATTGTGCATGTTAGGCCTATAATTTTGTCATAATTATGAGACAACTTCTTTGTTAACTCAATTTTCCCCTTGATTTGGACTGCACGAAGTCCAAACTATGAACTAAGAAGACAACATAATCTCGTAATTATAGAGATGCGGAATTCAGATGTCAGTCTGTCACGAATCTAACATTCACCTTCGTTACTAAAATTTCACCGTAAGTAAAAGGCACAGTAACTGACACTAAAAGAGACATTCCCCTCTTTTGCCTCGTGTCAGCTAACTGTTCTGTTTTGCGAGTACTTATAAACACGAATTAATGAACAAAGGCAACGCGTCCTACTTATCTTAAAAAATTTTATTGACATATTTCCTATTGCAACATTCTTCTTACGTGAATATGTAAGAAATTTGTCCTTGAAATTTGATGCGGAGCGACTTGACCGATTTATAAAAAATGATTCTGATTTATTGGACATTGTCGAAGATATTCATGTTGAGGATCAGATTTTTAATTTTCTATATTTTTGTAAATAAATTTATGATTATTTTTATTTCAATAAATTGTGAGTTGTTAGGTGAATTAAGATTCTGTTAAGAGTCTATTTTATTTTGTTATGTATTTTTATTTTTGTTAAGAGTAGGGATATGTTTTGGTAAAGTAAAAATAAAAAGAGTCTATTTGTAAATATTTTTTTTATAAATAAAGATGTGTTAACTCTAATTAGAGTTAAGCAATGATCAGGTCAAAAGTTTACAGCACCGCTGTGTATTTCTTCTTCTGACGAGATGTCCAATCTCCTCTTAAGATGTCGAAACCCCTCCCTTTATATCTCCCGACGCGAGACCAAATCCCACCTTTCCCTTTTTTCTACTCATTGTTACCCATGCAACTTTATTCCTCTCCCTCTCTCTATTTTTCTAGTCAGTGCTATTCCCCATCATCATCTCTGCTGCAGCGTCCATTTTGATGGCCATTGAGCTTTGTCTTACGTGAAAAATTCTATCCCTTAATTTTACAGGGACTATATAAACATATTTTATTTATACTAGAATACTATTGACATTGAATAGTAAGTGTAAAAGTTCACGATTGTGCCTGTGTACCGAATTCTAGAAAATTTCCCATGTCCGCCATCTTAGGTGTATTTGCGCGTGTATTTTAACTAATTTATAAAAGATGTGAAAACTTTGATTGATCTTATATGCTTAACCAACCATGTCACATAGGTTACTACGTAATTAATCAATGCATTTAGCTAAATCAATACTTATTTTCACAAAGCTCTAGTTCTTATTAGATCAGATGGCATGTGACTTTTGTTAATGAGTATTAAATTATTTATTTGTTAAAAATGGCTTATAAAAGCAGCTTGCTGCCTCCCACACCTCCCACATTCCCTTCTGCCGCCCTAGACATGGCGACACTTTTACCTTTCGTGTAAGAAAGGGGGAACAAATTATAAAGATAAATGTATTTGAAATATCATAACCTTGCGCTTCTGGAACTGATGCGCCAGTCTTGTCTTCTGGGCTAGGCCTGCCTTTAAGTTGGGCCGGCCTAAGCCTCAACACATTTCGGCCCCTGTCTGTGATGGGGCCGCCTGGGAGACGGCCCATCAGGCCGCCAGGTCCGTTACCTTTCAACTTTCTCACGGACAAAGGAAGAACATATTGGAAGAGGGTCGACATCCATGACCCTTCCACCCATGAAAATGGTTGCAATTTCGGATTCGTATGGCAGAGTATAGACTCCCATTGCGTTAATAAAATTTTCAGAAATGTTGTTTATAACATGGGTGCCAAATCCAGATTTGAAGACAATCAATGTCTGGGTAACTTGGTTGTAGGAAGTTTTCGAATCCCTGGACATTTTCATTACGACGAACGATCCTCTGAAAACCTGTGGTGCTAGTCATGGGAAAAGGGGATGCGCGTGAGTTGGGAGTCGCTGTATTTAAATCTAGATCTCTCACACTCCGTGTAAAATCAAGTATCACTGTGTTAGATTCGCCATCGTTAGAAAGAAAGAAAGAAAGAAAAAGAAAAAACAAACACGTGATTGAACTCAAATGGAACTTAAGTAATTGCAATGCGTCCTAGGTGCTTGTCTGAACCACAAGCTCCTTGGCTAGATTCATGACCTTACAAACACACGGAAATATCATGAGGTAATTCAAAGCACTATTCATGATACTGAGAACAGAGTGTATATCCTCACGATATTCTTCGACATTTTATAATTCACCAAGCAACCCCTATGAAAGCGAAACTCCTGTAGCTCGCATCC